>PVJO010001184.1:27415-184422 GCA_004026905.1 Hystrix cristata
TTTGGGTTTTTTTTTGGTTTTTTTTTTTTTTTTTTTTTTTTTGAGACAGGATCTCACTATGTTCCAGGCTGGCCTTGAACTCACTATCCTCCTGCCTCAGCTGCCCGAGTGCTAGGATTATAGATAAGCACTATTATGCTCAGCTCCCACCCTCTTTTATTTGGTCTTGAGATAGAGTCTCACTAAATTGCCCAGACTGACCTTGAACTTGTGATCCCCCTGCCTCAGCCTCCTGAGTAGCTGGGATTATAGGTATGTTCTACCACATCGGACAGTGATTTTCTTTATGAAAATACCTTTTCTAAACTATAATTCACCCCTTTAAATGACTTTTAGCATATTCGCAGATCTATACGGCCACCCCTGGGACCAATTTCAGAACATTTTCATGACCCTTGCAAACCCCTGTGTTCATAAGCACTTGCACACCAGCCCCCACCTTCCGCAATCTTTCAGCTCCTGGCAGCCATGAGGCTCCTTTGTCTCTGCGGCTTTGCCTATTCTGGTGCTTCACAGAAGTGCCCCATGTGACAGGTGCTCTTGCTGGTTGCCTTCTTTCACTTAGAGCAGAGTCTTCAAGGTTCCTCCCCGCTGTCGCACGGGCTGGTGTTTCACATTTGTCGTGGCTACATAATACTCTGCTGTACACACAGGCTGTGATTTCTTTTCCACTCATCCACTGATGGTCATTTCTATTTCTACTTGCATATTTTCCTTCTCATTCCTACTAATTGAGAGTATCTAGGTGCAGGCTTGGACACTTGACATGTTAACAAATTACACAGCCTGTGGGGTAGAAAATATTCCCATTTACAGTCAGTAAAACTGAGGCTCAGAGGAGCCCAGGGGTTCCAGAGCAGATCCAGACCAGATCCACTCCTAGAGGTCTCAAACCTGCAGCCTGGGGACCAATGTAGAAATCACTGTGTCTGGTCTGGCCCAAGAAACACTTTTTATAGTTTTAAAATAGCTGCCCACATAGAAAATTGGGAGCTTTCCTGTTTAAGAAAAACCAGGCCTCCAGGCTCTGCAAAAAAAAAACCTGTCAGATCTGACCACTGAGGGCTGGCCTTTCCCTTCCCGCCAGCCTGGGGATGGGAGTGGAGGGCTGACACTATCTCTGTCAGACAGGCCTGTGCTCTCCACGGTCCTCAGCCCCCAAGACCCCTGGTCGGTGAGGGTGATCAGCTGCCAGGCGTGCCCAGGGCCGCCCAGGTTTGAAAATGAAAAGTCACAGCTGCACAAGGTGACTGAAATCCCAACAGTCTGGGAGGCTGAGGCAGGAGGATCACAAGTTTGAGCACAGCCTGGGAGCAATTTAGTGACTTAGCAAGACCCTGTCTCAGAAGGGCTGGGAATGTAGTCGATGTGAAGACCTTGGGTTCAATCCCCATGCAAAAGAAGAAGGGGGGAGGGGGAGGAAGGGGAGGAAAAGCAGTAGGAGGAAGAGGATGAGGAAGAGGAGGAAGAGGAGGAGGAAGGGCAGGAAGAGAAAGAGGAGTGGGGAAGAGAAAAAACACTCAGGGAACTCCTCTATCGCAGGACAGTGTGTCACCCTCTTGTCCCCAAAGCCTCCTACCTGCTATCCTGCCGGCCATCACCGCCCCTTTGTGTCGACACTGAGAATCGTGTTTCCAGGAAGGGGCCAGCCTTTGCCCAGGGTCCCCTGTGCTCGGCTTGCTCTTCTCTAATCTCTTCCCACTCTGCCCATGTTCTCCAGGGCCAGTGGCTCCCAGATGCCACCCCAGTATCTCCTGGCAAGAGGAGAACGATGAAGAGTTGGGATTGTTCAGACCTTGGATTTATTCTATATCAAGTCTCCTTTATTCCCCGAGGAGGCCTGCCTGCTGTTCCCAATGTCCTTTCTTGTATGAAACAGTGGAACAGGAAATAGTGGCTAGACATCTCATGTCTACCCTCCAATTTTTAAAATAAACTTTTATAATAATTTTAGATTTGCAAAAAAATTGGGAAGACAGTAGAGAGTTCCCTATATTGTCACCCTATTTCTCCTCTTAGCACCATCTTGTGTATCATGCAGTTGTTATCAATAATGAACAACACTGGTGTGCTGGACTTATTATTGTGGTCAACTTGCGCCAGAAGGCCCAGCTGGACTGAGTTGGTGTGATTCTGGGTGTAGAGGATCCACCTGAGGGTTGTTGCCAATGCAACATAAAGGAGAACGGGAGCAGAAGATAGTTACGGGCTGTTTCCCAGGAGAAGCTCTGTTATGGCTGGCTCTCCTGGAGGGGACTTGGCTGTTCTCTTCAAAGGAGCAGCTCAGGGCCTTAGTGTCATCAAGGATGGCTGCTGTTGCTTTGGGGGATCTTGGGTCTTCATCTGTGCTGCAAGCAGAGATGGTTCCAGTAAAGATTTCTTCAGCCATCATCTGCAGACACGGACGTACGTGGGACAGTGATGTGGGCTCCCAGCCCTTGATTGGATCTTTTGGGTCTCCAGTGCCTAGACAGACATTCGGCACTCTTCCTGCATTTGGCTTGTGGGTAAATATTGTAACTTACAAATGTCCTGTATTAAATCTGCTCTCTTGCAAACCATTGACTCTAGAAAGGTAACTAGTACAACTGGTAATGCTGGGGTGCAGAAAACGATACACTGCAGTGTGGCATGTGTGGACTGTGAACTGGAAGACACAGGAAGGGCAGCAGAAACACGGGCAGCTAGAGAAACCAAGACTCCTCTTCCCTGAGGCAGGGCACGGAAACCAGACCTCTCTCCCCGAAACCACAGAACCTGTGTAACCATCACTCCAGCCTTCCTCCTCCCGTGTGGGCGCTGGCCCTGGAGGGATTCTCCACCCACCCTGTCTGACAGTAGATCTTAAGACCCCCACTCCAGAGGGGCTGCCCCACCTCAGGAGGAAGGAAGAGTGTGACCCCGAGGGCCAGGAGGAATCTGAGCACACAGCTGCTGGGTCACTGCGATCTGTTCCTATCAGCTCACACCCTGGGTCGAGTCACACTTCTGTACCACTGTCCACCTCCTGTCAGAGCTGAGCATTGAGATAGACAACTTCCCAGAGGTCTCTCGGTTGAAATTTAGGAAGCCCCCTGTGTTTCCTAAGACTCTGGTTCAGTAAACCTGTTCTGCCTTTCTCCTGCTAACCCATCTTTGTTACAGGCATGTGGGCCGTGACCCGAGGACAGGGAGGAAGTGGCCGTACTTGTCTACCCCTGCCACACATTATTAAAGACAAAAGTCCATACTTCATTCAGATTTCCTTAGTTCCTGCCCAGCATCCATCATCCTGTTCCAGGATTCCACCTGGGACACCGCAGTTAGCTGTCCCGTCTCCCTGGGCTCTGTGGGGCTGTGACGGTGCTGCAAACTTTCCCTGTTTTGAGTCACCTTGACAGTTCAGAGGACTAGTCCTGGGTTTGGCTTTGCGGTGTTTCCCTTGTGCTAGGACCAGGGCAGCGCGTTCTGGGAGGCAGACCTCAGAGGTGAAGTGTCCTCCTCACTCTGTCCAGGGCACACGCTCTTGCCAGTGACTCACTGCTGTGGCATTGACCTTGATCACCTGGCTGAGCAGGTGAATTATTTGGAAATCTGCTCGGGAGATTCACTCCTACCCCAGTTGAAAAACAAACAAACAAACAAAAAAAAAAAAAACAAATCACTGAAGCTCTAAATTCTGACTGTCCTGGCTGTAGACCCCAGTGGACAAATGGGACCTGCCAGAGGGCAGAGGGCCCCTCTGTGTTCCGAGCCTGTGTTCCGAGCCTGCCTTTCACACGACAGGCTGCTTTCTGGCAGAGCCGGTTCTGCCTTCTCACGGTGGGGCACGGAGGCTCACTGCGGTGAAGGGACAAGCGCCAAGTCACATGGAGGACTGCAGCTGTGGGGCTTGAACCGCCTGCTCCTCTCCTCCTCTCAAACCCCGCGTTGTGCAGGCTGAAGCAAACCCCACACACAGGCAGGGAGGAAATGCCGCCAGCCTAGACCACCCTTGCACCGTGGGCTGCCACTGACCCCGGGGACGCAGAACTTCAGAGTCTCGCCGCTGCTCCGGAACCTCCGGGAAGAAAACCCAAAAGGTCAGGAGGGATGCTGAACACTGAGTCTGAGGGCTCCCCCAACGCCAGCTGCTCCCCATGGTCTCCTACAGTGGCACGGTGGGCGCCCAAGCAGGAGGAAGCCTGGTGTTACACTCGGGGCCTGGCTGCACTGGAAATGGGAGAACCACGACCGGCTCCTGAGGGGGACCTGGCGGTCCTGGCCCCCCGCTCCTGACCTCCCTGGCCTCTCTGGTCCACACAGCTGGGGGACGCAGATACCTAGGATGCATCTCCAGAGATGCTGGTTCCCCCCAGGGGAAAACCTTTCTGGCTCCCTGGGCCGGGGGCCTCTCTAAAGAGGGAGTAGTGCTGTCTTTGCTAGGAGACCCAGGGTTCCGTGTCCAGCCCCACGGGGGCAGGTGGGGCTCAGCCGGTCACTGCCCCTTGCCCTCCGCCTGCGGCAGCGGCGCCCCCTGCCGGCCGGGCGCCTCTTGACGCCCTCTGTGGCGCGGCCTGTGCTCTCCGCCTCCCCCTACAGGCCATCCCGCGAAGGGCGGCTTGGGATGAAAAGCCACCACGAGGGAGGTCAGCGATAGGGCTCTCTAGTCTCCAGCCTCCGGGGTGGGTCAGAACCGGGCCGTTAGGCCCGCGCCAACCAACGTTCCAAATGCAACCTCAGCCACTTATTAAGAGAGCTTTAACAGTCCTACAGAAGCTTTCAAATTTTACCCCAATGCTTTGTCATTTGCAAAACATGAAATGCAAAAAAAAAAAAAATTATACCTGGGGCTATGTGTGTATGTGTGTGTGTAGGCATAAAACTTGGACAAACTGAGGTGCACATCTGAATGGCCCCGCTCCGTACATCAGCACAAAGAAAACACTCCTGAAAAGTCCCTAGGGCATGAGCAGAAAGCCCCACAGTGCTCACCCAGTCACGCTGCCCCAAATGTAAGCGCAGTTCCTAAATTCTAACACTCTCTGCTCCCTTCCCGCAAAGGTTAGTAAGGAGGGTCCCAATACAGAGTCCTAAAAAGCAGAACGAGAACAAAAAAGCAAATAAACACAGAGTCCTGTTAGCATCACCCAAACCCCCTCATGGTCTCTGCCCTGCACCCACAGCCACCCCTGGGGACTTCCCTCTCGGGCCTCTTCCCCACCTGAGAAGCCCTTGCTGCAGCCTCCCAGCCCCTTCTGCTCCTGCTGCTTGCTCTCCTTTCCTGGTCTCTCACTCTTACAACGACACAAACCCCAAACCCATCCTGCAGCCCGGAAGCCAGGACTAGGGTGTGGGAGGGCCCTGCGCTCCCTTGGGGCTCAGCGGAAGACTCCTTCCTTCCCTTCCCGCTCCTGGCTTCTGCCAGCTGCTGGCTGGCCTTGGCCTTGCTGAGCTAGCAGCCACAGCACTGTACACTCTGCCTCCAGCTTCTCCAGGCTTCTCCCTGTGTGTCTTCAACTGTGGCCTTTCCCCTGCGTGTCTGTTTTCTTTTCTCTTCAGGACCCTGTCACTGGATTTTACAAGCCTGCATTTTAAATTGCCTTCATCTTAATTTGATTACATCTGCAAAGACTGAATTTCCATATAAGGTCTCAGTCAGGTTCTGGGTGCACTTGAGCTTTGGGGACACCCAGTCCAACCCAGTAACCGCCTTGCTCACTCTCCTATGGAGGTCGATGTAGATCCTCTCAGGGAAATAGCCTTCTTCTTCTGGCAGGAGTGGAACTTAGCCACAGGCTCCAGTGTTCTCCACAGTGCTTGGCCACACAGGAAGGTGCCCATCTCCATGCCAGGCGCAGACTCCCTGCTCCCTCCAACATCAAAAGCCCAAGTGACAGATAAGCACTTGAGCTGGCCTGCCACCCAGTGCCACCTACAGCGATGGAGGGGGTCAGGCCTGTGGGGCCCCAGGTCCAACTCCATGGTCAGCAGGGGACAAGATGAAGGCTCAGAGAAGGAGAGAGATCTGCTGAGTCCACACAGGGTGACAGGGCCAGGCGAGACCTGGAGCTGCAGAGTACTGGGGCTAGGGGCCCTGTGTATTCCAGAGCACTCACACACTCATGAACATAAAGGCTCACATTCATACACACTCGCACACACACACACACTCAGCGCCTGGCCAGTGTTCTCCCTCACCTAGCCACACTTTCCCACCACTTGTTAAACCCATTTCCTGTCAGGGTCAAAGAAAGATAGAGTCAGAATTTCCACTCACGTGAACAGCTCCTGCTGTATTCATTTCCTGTGGCTGCTGTAACAAGTGACTACAAACTGTGGCTTTTTTTTCTTTTTTTCAGTGCCAGGGATCGAACCCTGCACCTTGTGCTAGGCAAGGGTTCTACCACCAAGTTACATCTCCAGCCTTCAGTGGCTTAAAACAGCACTCATTTATTCTCTTGTGGGTCTCAAGAAGTCCAACATGAGTCCTATGGGGCTCAAATCATGGTGTCAGGTGGGCTGGCTCCTTTTGGGGCACTGAGGAGAATCTACTCCAGGCTTCCTCCAACTTCCCGAGGCTGTGGCCTTCCTTGGCTCGTGTTTTCCTCATTAGTCTTTTCTGCTGTCCTGTCTGCTTCTCTGTCCTCAAACCTTGCTCTGCCTCCCTCTTAGGAGCACCTTTGTGACTATTCTGGATCCACCTGAATAATCCAGAATAATCTCTCATGTCAAGATCTTAATGGCATCTGCAAAGTCATGTTGGCCATAGAAAATAACCCCTGCAGGTCACAGGGATGAGGACATGGACCTTCTGGGAGCCCAATCTTAGCCCTGCACACCCCCAGTCACCTCCCCTCAGCCCCCCTCCCACAATAACACCTGCGTGCATCTGTGCACATTGTACACAGAATGTAAGAGAAACATCACTGCCACGGAAGCCAGGACACTGATGCTCCAAGAGAAGTGACTTGTCCAGGGTCACATGGCCAGGATATGGAAGCAGAGTCAGTACCCAAACTCAGGAAGTCATCCTGACCCAAACCCACGCCCATGCTGCTACCCAACACTGCCCTGCCAAGGACTGTCATTTCCTTTATGATGGCAGAGCCAGCATTTATCAAGTGCTCCATCCGTGTGAGCTGCCGTTTGGAACATCAGGCCCGTGTCAGCCGGGCTTCTCCAGAGAAACAGGACCAGTAGGATTTCTCACGGGAACAGGCTCACACAATCGCAGAGGCCGAGAAGTCCCACGGCCTGCTGTCTGCACCCCCGAGACCTGGGTGAGCCAGTGTGTGATTCAGTCGGAGGCCGAAGGCCTGTGAACCAAGGAGGAGTGCAGGCTGGTGCTATAAGTCCCTGAATCCGGAGGCCTGAGAGTCTGGAGCTGTGCTGTCCAGGGCAGGAGAAGAGGGCTGGCCCCGCGCTAGGAGAGCAGCAAATCTCCACTTCTGTGGCTGTTTGTCTGGCTTGGGCCCTCAGGAGACTGGACAACGCCCTGCCACATCAGGGCGCATCGTCACTCATTTCTCCCCGAAACACCCACACAGATACCAGAAATCACGTTTTACCAGCGATCTGGGCATCCCCAGCCCGGTCAAGCTGACACCTACAGTGAACTGTCACATCCCTATGATGCTAACACAGGTGAAAGCCTGCACTGACAGATGAAGAAACTGAGGCCCACAGAGGCAAAGTCACACATCTGCCCATGGCCATACCTGCTGGCCTCATGTCAAAGCTCATGGGCTGTTTAAGGATTATCTGGTGACAGGACGTGAGGAAGGATGGTCGAGTACATACCACGTCCAAGGGCATCAGCTGGACATCCCAGCACAGACCTCAAGGCCTGGCTCTTGCTGTCTCCATCGCCCCCCACCCGACCCCGTGCCTCCAGATGGAGCTCGGTGTTGCCTCCCTCAGTCCCCAGACCCTCCTGTCCTCCCGACAGTGTCCTTCAGGGACAGGCCAGCTGTAGGCCAGAGCAGCCTCTTCCTCCACAGCTCTCCCTGCTTTACTGCAGCCCTGGGGACCCAGTGTGACCCAGCTGTGGCCACTGGGTCCAGCACCTTCCCAGGGTAGGGCTTCCCAGCAGCCTCCGCACTCAATCCTGGCACTGAATCCGGCCCCTCTCCACAGCGGCTGGGTGAGATGATTCTTGGGAGCTCAGGAGCAGCCCCCACTGCACATAGGTAGCCCTCCCTCCACTGATAGTGCTGAGAAAGCCCCATCTGCCCAGGAAAGAGGAATGTGGAGCCCTGTTTTCCTACCAACCACCAAATGCTGACCTCTTTTGAGGACTTACTGTGCTTCAGCCCTTCTGCCAAGCACTTTCCTGGCCTCTGCTAGTTTTTGTTTTTTTTTTTATACTACTGGAAATCAGACCGTGGGCTTCACACATGCCAGGCAAGAGCTGTACCACTGAGCTATATCCACAGCCCTTCGTGCTAATTTAATCTTAAAAACAAAACCTCCACAAGGTTGGCCGTGTTACGACCCTACTTTCTGGGCTCAGAGACCTGCTGGGAGCTGGCCTGTGACATACAGGGCTAGGATCCCAACACAGGCTGCAAAATCCATCCACCTCTCAGCCCACGTCCTGGAGGCATGCAGAGGGCAGGAGGAAGTGAGGCCGGAGGGGAGCAAGGTCCCAGCTCAGAGAGGGGCATTCGGTAGAAGTTTAGGTGGGCAGGACGGGACGACTGTGGGCAGAGAAGGGAGGGGACCTGAGCTTGGAGAAGGGGGAGAGCGAGTCACACGTGTGCATGGCCATGCATCATGTGAACCGCAGTCTTTGTCAGCGGTGTGCTCTGTGTGTGTGCATGTGAGTGTGTACGCCAGAAACGATGACAGCTTTGGAAATGAGCAAACAGTAATGATGTGTGTCAGTGGTGTATCCTTCCTGTTTGCCTTGGTCTTCATCATTTTTTTTTTCCCATCATTGTCAAGCTATTTTACAACACTGTATGAGGTAGAAAACTGGCTGTAAATCAGATTATTCTAATCCACGTGAGTGCAAATGAGTGCACTGATCATTGCCCATGGATACAGACCAGTTGTGCACCGCCGTGTAAGGGTATTTCAGTATTCCCGACTGCCGACACACTGTGTTCTTCAAGTGTCTCCTGTATTGGTGGTAACATCTTATTAGATCCCCCATTCATTAATGAGTTAAAAATCTTTGATTTTTTTTTTTTTTTTCTGTGCTGGGGATTGAACTCAGGGCCTTGCACTTGCGAGGCCAGTGAAATGGGGACCCCGAGTTGGCCCCACTGGCCACTTGGAGGTCACGTCATCTGGGCGCGAGAAGGACAATTGCCACACACAGAATGACAGAGGGTATGCCAATTTGAGTCCTTCATTAGCCGGCAGTCAAGAGTGGCCTCAAGCACCAAAAAACTCTCAGCGCAGATGCGACGCAGAAGGGGGTTTATATAGGCAAAGACCACAGTCACATCAGAGTCACAAGACTGTTACAGAATTGTATACATCATAATCACAAGATTGTTATAGAACTGTCAGTTAATACATTAAAGAAAAGCAATTTATCACGGTAGCACCAGGTGCAGGTTGTTCTGCCCTACAGAAGGTGGCTCCATGTGGGGCTTGTGGAGAGCTAACAGTTCAGAAAAAGGTCAGGTTCCCGTGGAGGCCACCTAACAAGGAAGAGCCAGGATAAAATAGACGCCAGGTTCCCATGGAGGCCATTTAACGAGGAGAAGCTAAGATAAAATGGAGGCACTCTGGCCATCGCACAAGCACTCTACTACTTGAGCTAAATCCCCAGCCCTTTATGTGCATTTTATACTTGTATGAGTCACGAGTTCACCTCTTTTTTTTTTTTTTTAAAGACAGGCTCTTGCTATGTAGCCCAGACTGACCTCGAACTCAAGATATTTCTGCTTAAAACTCTCAAGTGCTGTAATTACAGATGTGTACCACCACACCCAGCTGAGTTTGTTTATTTTTTCCTGGTACTGAGATTGAACCTGGGGCTTTTGCACTGAGCTACATCCCCAGCCCTCTTCCTCCTTTTTCTTTTCTTTTCTTTTTCTTCTTTCTTTTCTTTTGACAGGGTCTTGCTGAGTCACTAAATTGCCCAGCACGGGTTTTAACTCTTGGCACCCCTGCCTCAGCCTCCTGAGTGCTGGGATGACAGGTGTGTACTACCACACCCAGCCCGAGCTCACCTTTTAAAAGGGTGATCCTTGCACAAGTGTGCCTGCCCTCTTGGGGGTGCAAAGCCTGCCCACACACTCACCTGCCCTTGTGGCCCTCACGTCCCTGGCCTATACGGCTGGCTACAGAGAGCAGCTCCCCCACCTATGGAGGCCAAACCCCCTTACCTCCCACCCGATGCTTATCAACAATGCTGCCTACGGGCCCAGCGCTCTAAGCTCATGTCATCCTCCCAGCATCCTTAGACACAGGTAGCCTTGTTCCTCCCGTTTAACAGAAGGGGAAATAGGATGAGAGACATGAACCAGTCAGTCAGAATCAAGATTTGAGCCCTAGTAAGTGGGTCCTGTGCTTCTGTGTCCCCTTACTACCTACAAGCAAATGGGTCTGAGGGAACCCCAATCCCGGCTATGCAGACAGAAGTCCTATGGGAAAGGGTCTTCTTCATGTGGCGTGATTCTCCCTGTAGCATTGTGAACTGGGCACTTGGGACCACCCTGGATGGGAGCAGGGCGGGGCTCACTTTATAAGTCAGACTGGCCTCAATTTTGAGATCTTCCTGCCTCCACCTCCTAACATTTGCATGTGCCACTGTGCTCAGCATGATTTTTCCTTTTAAAAATATGAACCTGTTATCTTTTTAGAATATCACTGTGGTGTCTATCATGGCCACCTCCTCTCCAAGCATCCTTCCCCTCAGACACACCTCTGCAGCATGGGACTGGCCATCCCACTGCTCCAACTCAGAGAAGCCGGGACTTCTAACACCTGACCTCAGTGCCATTGGGAGCAGCTGGGAGACAACTGCTCCCTGAGCGCCCACACTGTGCAAGGCTCTGGGCTGCAGGCACTGCCCATGCACCCTCCCGCAGCATTCACCATGGCCAGGCAGGTCCTCTGTCCATCCCCACTGAACAGAGAAGGAGACTGAGGCTCAGAGAGGTTTAGAAACTTCCCCAAAGGCACAGGGCAGAGCTGGAATTTGAGTGCAGGTCAGTGTCTCTTGGGCTGAGCCACATCCAGGCTCTCCTTCCAGGCCGGAAGGGGGTCACTCTGATGCCCAGCAGGGCTCCAAGGGGACTGCAGTCAGTCAGTGGGGGTGGACACTGACTCCGAGCTTCCTGCCTGGAGGTACAGCAGTGGTCCCTTCATGGGGCACTGGGTGCCAGCCTCTCTTGGGCCCTCTCTTCCAGGACAGTTTGGGGCCGCCCTGTCTTTGTAAGCTGATGAAACTGGATACACCCAGCATTCGTTTCCCCAGTACCTTGAACTGTGCTCACCCTACCACGCACGAGGGTCAACCACTGGTGAAACCATGCGTGCAAGGTTAGAAAGAGGTTTGCCCAGGCGGCGGCTCTTTCCCCTGACACATGCACAAACAGGATAGAGGAGGCCGCCTGACCACCTCACCTCTGCCTTCTGCTTCCTTGGCCTTCTCCATACTATATATATATATATATATTTTTTTTTTCTGGGGATTGAACTCGGAGCCTTTGCACTGAGCTACATTCCCAGGCCTTTTAAAATTCTTTATTGTCAGGCAGGTTCTCACTCACTGGCTAAGTTGCACAGGCTGGGTTCGAACTTGCAATCCTCCTACCTCAGCCTCCCAAAGAGCTGGGATTAGAGGCATGTGCAACTTTGGCCAGCTTACTCACACTTTCAAAAAGAAACACTGATGGACAGGTATAGAAATGCTGCATTTCTCTGAGTGTGTCTTGTTTTAGAGTTTTTATAAATGTTAATATTTTATAAATAATAAAGTAAAATCGAGGACAAAAAAAGGCAATCCCTTAACATTAAAAAGAACAACAAACAAACCTAACTACAAGTCAACATGCATAACACTAACAAGGATCACAGAAATGACTATTATTTATTTGAGACGGGGTCTCACTAGGTAGTGCAGGCTGGCCTTGAACTATGTAGCCCAGGCTACTCTAATTCACATTGGTCCTCCTTCAGCCTACTGAGTGCAGAGATTATAGGTGTGCAACACCAATTGGAAATGACTTTAAAACAATATTTTGGATCCTCCATCCCTATGTGCTTGCCCCTGAGGCCCATAGAAACTCCAAGAAACAGAAGCCTGGCGGAATCCCATACTGTGCTCAGTCATCCTATTGGTATTGATTATGCTAGTATTGTTATGTTGGAGCTATTAACTTTGTAATGCAAGATAGAATAAGAAACTGTGTTAATGCTTAACACAGAACCAAGATTTTCTGTGTAAAAGGGGAGGGGAAAGGAGAGAAATAAAATCAAACAAGTTAGATAAAAACTTGTAACCTTAAATTCGAAGGAGAATTATTCATTTTTTCAGCTTCAAGCCTAGTTGCAATAACGACCCAGGAGCAATGAACACCCCAAATGTCCAGATTATGATCCCTAACTCCCACTTATCCCACTTATCAAAAGGGGGAGGGCTGCTTAGAGAAATGGTTGACTTCATGTAGAAAATGTACACAATAAACCTGGGGTGAGTTGCCATTCAGAGATCAAGAAAACTACCAGGTGTGGTGCCTCAGGCTTATAATCCTAGCACCTGGGAAGCTGAGGCAGGATGATTGAGAATTTTAGGCTAGCATGGGCTACACAGTGACTTCGAGGCCAGCCTAGACTACATAGTGAGACCCTGTCTCAGAAAAACAAAACAAAGGAGGAGGAAGCAGAGGAAGAGCGGCAGGAAGGGTGGGAGAAAGGGAGGGTGGGAGGGACTAAGGGAGGAGAGGCATGAAAGAATGAAGAAAGGAAGGAAGGAAGAGGGGAGGAAGGGGAAAGAAAGAGAAATAAATAAAGAAAACTGTCAAGAGACTCCTGAGACATGGACACAAGCGAGGGCTCCCATTTACTTATACTAAACATGGTTCTAAGCACTTTACAAGTATTAACTCACCAACAGGAAAACTACTTAACCTCATTTAATTCTCACAGCAAGCCTGTTAGGAGGGTGTGTGCTCACATTCATTTTATAGACGAGGAAACTGAGTCACTGGGCAATGACTAAGAAAATACCATGCAGCTGGTAGCTGGCAGAGCTGGAGTTTGATCCAGGCAGCCTGACTCTGGAGTCCAAGCCCTTGAATGTCTTCTAAGCTGCTTGTTCATTTGGTGCAGGACATTTAGCGTCAAAGCAGAAAAGGGAAATAAGGAAACCTCCAAACCTCGAAGGGTTGGCAGAGGCCAGCACAGGGTGGGTTCAGAACCACGGACAGCACCCCCTCAGTCCAACTACCCCTACACAGGCGTTCAGAGGCTGACCCCAACAAGGATCGGAGCCCACCTGGGATGTGCCCAGCCCCATATCTGGGTCAGGTGCAGACCAAGCTCCTGTCATGCCCAGCTTCCCTGCTAGCCACCTGCCACACCCTCCTAGTGCCAGTAGGGGCCACCAAGGCTCTCTGTCTCAAGACTACCACCTAATAGCAGGGGTCACCACTCAGCTCCTGAAAACACTCGTCAGGGGGGGATGGGCATCCCCACGTCCCCAGTGGCACTGAACAGGCCGAGCTCATGTGCCTGGAAGGTATCTGCTCTGGGTTCCGTTCCTGCGTTACACCTCTCTTTTCTTGTTGGCTCGGCCTCCTTGGGAGGGTAAGCGTGGGGTGCTGGTGACCCATGCAGAGTGAGTCACCCTCATCTTGTGTGTGTCATCTCCCCAGCTGCAGCTGCAGGATGAGCTAGAGGTAAGGAGTCTGCTTTCCCCGCGTGAAGGCAGCTGGTGCTGCAGAGCACCCCGATGTCTCCTGCCCTCATGTGTTTCCCGCCTCCAGTGCCTGTGAACAGCGCTACTTCCGAGAGGGCCCTCCCTCCCCAGAGCGCTACCAGGCCAGGCTCCGACAGCCAGCTCGCTCCTGGACCCAGCTCCTGCATCCTCTCTCACCTTCCTCAGTCACCTCTGCAAGAGAGATGCAGGCAGATACCAGACAAGCCTACGTGGACAGGCCCGGTGACAAAATGGACAAATGACTAACTCAGCTGCTGCCAACTCAGAGTGATTCCCCTTTCCACCCTAATGTTCTTTCTTTTAAGATGACCAGCAAGGCGGAGCTCTCATGTTCAAGGCCAAGGCCGGGCAAAGCCTCGGTCCCCTACAACCAGCCCACCCCGATTTCTGCTGGAAGCTAATTAAGAGGCAGCCAATCAATGGTTACGAGCCGAGAGTCCACACTTTCAGCAATGGCTAAAGGACAACGCAATAAAAAGGAGGGAATCGTTACTGAGTGAAGGGGATGCAGGCATACGCCAACCAAGGCAATAGGGACTTTGTTTCTTGACTTGAACCGGGGATCCCAAAACAGTATTTAGGAAACAGTCGGGGAAGAAGGGAGGTTTAGAGGACATTAAGGGATCATATCAGATGGCACGACCCTGGGGACTCACACAGGAGAATCCAGCAAGGCTCAGGCAGGGTGGTGGGTGGGGCCAGAGCTCCAGGTAGAGGTTTCACTTGTCTCAAGAGTGCTGGGAGGCTGAGGCAGGAGGATCAAAAGTTTAAGGCCAGTCTGGGTGAATTAGTGAGACTCTCAAAATTAAAAAATAAATAAAAACAAAAAAGGGCTGGGATATAGCTCAGTGCAAAGGTCCTAAGTTCAACCCCAGTACTACACACACACACACATACACACACACACACACACACACACACACACACACACCCCTTCCATCATCACAGTGAGTGGGCCAGGTCTGCAGCCTGAGTCAGAACCTGCTGGGCTCTGCTGCGGCCCGCCGAAGGGGCCAGTGCTCGATCACTGTATCATTACATTCTCCTTACTTCTGTGTTTATGGGGGAGGAAGTGAAAACTAGAGCTAAACTGCTTTGTCCGAGCCCTGCCTCTGACACTTCCTTGCCTATGACATTTGGCAAGTCACATTCCTACCCAGTGCCTCAATTTCTTCATCTGTCATATGGGCGATGACACTGCTTGACAAGGTCATGTAAAGGGGACAGCACGTCACAGACATTAAAGCAATGTCTAGGGATTGGCATGATTTTTTTTTACTTTGTATTTTGCTGAGCAGATCATAACCCCCAGCTTTTTGTGGGAGGCCACTGGACACCTGTTTTCAATAGGCTTATTTAGATAGAATTTGCATACCATATAATCCGCGCATTCAAAGCATACAATTCGGTGGCTTTTGGTGTATTTGAGGAGTTGTGCATCTGCCACCACAATCAATTTAGAGCGTCAGCCCCGAATGGAGCCCAGTTCTGGGGACTAGGGCTGAATCGGGAGCCCTCCTGCGGCTTCTCTCAAGGCAGAAGGTGCGGGCCCTGTGGGCTGCTGCCTCCCCGCTGATGCTGCAGGGTGGGGCCTCAGTGTTCGTCATTGGCACTAGGAGCTGCCAGCTGGCCAGGCTTCCAGACACACTGCATTTACTGCAGTCGTGGGAAGTGTATCTTTAGAGAAAGGCGCCCACAGACCTCAGTGTGGCTTTCTGTAGATCGATGATAACCTGCCACAATTTAATTTCCTCCTTTCCTCTCAAGACAGAGAGAGAAGTACAATGTACTCGGCAGGTGCAACGTAGTTGGAAGGGCCACTGAGGGGCAGCTGGGATAGAAAGCAGTGGGGGAGAAGGAGTGCCAATAGGTCTGGGATGTCCAGCTTGGCCACCATAGAACTGGTGCGGCCATTTACTCAACCAGGGCAGATAGGACAGGAGCAAAAGCATCCACAAGCCCCCACTTACCAGCTGTCGTGCGGCTCTGGGGTCAGCCTGGCCCAGACTCACCTGGGCCCTGTCCTCCCAGCACATGGTCTGGCGGGAGCCATTTAGGGTCTGGTGTCCTGCTCTGTGGCAGCTGCCTCCCACAGGTGGGCCATGAGGTCCGGGGGCGCAGGCCTGCAGCACAGGAGGGCCATGCTGGGGCTTTGAGGGGAGGAGTTTGTTCCCCTTTCTGCCTATAAACTCTCCTGGCTCACACCCACGAGGGAGATTCTGGCTCAGAGAGCACCTGACGTGGAGCTGAGAGGCAGTGACTCTGGAAAGACCCGGGAAAGGGCTGAAACAGGGAAGTGTGGGTGAGGGGTTTTCCGACTGCTGGGCAAAGGGAGACTCCGGCAGGAGAGAGGAATGCTCAGAACTCTTCATGCCTTGCCAAAGTCACAAAGTCGAGTCACCTTCTCTAGGGTCCCTCACCGCGCAGGCTGGGCCTGCCCCTGCGACTCATCCTCCAACCTCATCCCCACAGGCTCCTAGCCTTCTGTTAACATGCTAAGTTGTTTTTTTTTTCTCCTTTAGTACTGAGAATTGAACCCAGGGTCTTTGCACTAAGCTACATCTCTAGCCCTTTTCTATTTTTTATTGAGACAACTCGCTGAGTTGCTGACTTGCCCAGACTGGACTCAAACCTGTGATCCTCCTGCCTTAGCCTCCCAGAGAGTTGGGATTAAAGGCGCACGCCATCACCACCCCCCAGGCTTTGCATGCGCGCGCTCTCTGCTCCAAGACTAGCTTCGTGGCATCCTTCAGCTCAGCTCTGCTCCCAGGGGGTCCCTCCCTGACCTCCTCACTCATGCAGCCCCCAGTCCCTGTGCAGTTAGTCTCCATCACACAGCGCATCTGCTTCCCTCCCTGAAATGATCTCACGTGGATTACTTACTTACGTCTCTGGCTCACAGTCGCTCCTTCTACAATGCCAGCTCCATGAAGCCTGGAATTCGGTCACGGCCTCATCCTCAGGACTTGGCACATGCTTCCTGAACAGCTGAATACGGATCGCTAGGGTGGGCCAGGCTGTGCCTTCCTAGGAGAGGTCACTCAGCTGCTCAGGGTGGGGGACGCCTCGAACTTCCCCAGGTTGCCCTGGTACTATTTCCTGCTTATCTCCAGGCATGGTCTTGGCCCCTGGAATATGCTTTGTGTCAGTGTGTCCTGGAGTCTCCATGTCCATACCTCTGCACGGTGTGGCTGGTCAATGGCCAGTGGGTGGCCAGAGACCCGGAGCTCCTGGGTCAGCAGCTCCCAGGTGGCCTGGCTCCTGCGTGGTCCTTGATGGAAGGGGAAGCACAGGTGGAGGTTGTGCAGCAGAGGCGGGCTGAGCCAGAAAGGCCAGGCTACAGTTCCTGGGGGCTGTATGTCCTGCTCACCCCCATACATACTCGGGAGCCAGCTGGCTCGCCTGCTCAGGGACCTCCTGAGTCTCTACAGGATGAACCCCTGAGAAACCTGAGAGGCTCCAGTGACGTCCTGGGAAGGGCGGGACTATTTACTCGTGACTGGTGGCTGGGTGGGAGGGTGCATTTACTGAGCACCAAGCAGAGACATCGCTGCTGCTGCAGAAGGAGCTAGGGGCGTTGCATTTGGAAATATTCAAAGACTGGCGCTCAGAGCACACGTTTGTTCCTTCGTTCCTTTTTCCTTCCTGTCTACGTGTCTGCATTCATTCGTTTGCTTTAATAAGCATTTACAGGGAATCTACTGTCCCTGGTTACAAAGCTGGCACACACCGGTTTCTAGCCCTCAGGGATCCCATGGCTTGGCAGGGAGGGAGACTCTGAGGTGTGACCTGGGCTGGGCAGGAAACTCCAGGACTCGCAGGCTTCCCAGGGCGGAGTCTGAAGCCCTGAGCAGGAGTCTACAGAGAGGGGGAAGGGGAGCCAGCCACGGGAACAGCTTGTGCAAAGGCTGGGAGATGAATACAGGAGCAGCTGGGGGAAGCACAGCCATGACGAAGGAAGGCAAGGAGGCAGGGTGCCAGGGCAGGTGGAGAGGCTGAGGGTGGGCCTCGGTGGCCCCAAGGGTCGGAGTAGGACTGAGACCTCCAGCCGACCTGCCTGCACAGCTCACTTCTCTGCAGCCTCCCAGCCAGGGCAGGTGGGGACCTGCTGGATATGGCTCACCTCACCGGCTCCCATCCCCTCCTTCAGGCTACGAGCAGCAGAGCAGGGCGCAGGGAGCTCAGGGAAGGGTGGGTGGCTTTTGCTGAGTGGCAAGAATCGGCCAGCCCTGGGGACACTGGCTTGGTTCCCATTTTCCTGCACGCTCTACCCAGCCAGAGTTCTAAGCCAGTCGTGTAGTCTGCCTGCGTCCCCAGCCCATGCTATGGCTAGAGAAACTGAGGCCCTGAGGGGTTGAGGAGCGGGGACAGGCATGGTCCAGGTGGCTCAGAGCTCACAACGGTGTTCCCTGAGCAGTCTGACCCCACAGAGGCTGCTCCCTGAACCCCAACCCATCGGGGCTCAGAAACATGACCGCGAGGTCAGCCCAGTGCAGAGCTTCCCATGCAGGAGCTCTCCATCTCACCCTGGCCCCATCTGCTGTGCCCGAGTCACAGGAGCACAGGAGCAGGCCGGGTGGAGTGGGGGGTGCAGGACAGGCCAGCAGGAAGCTGTCACCTTAGTTCCTCGCGCCTCTGCTCTAGAAGCTTCTGCCTCCTGGAGTGAGATCCAAGGACACGAAGTTCTGCCCAGACCCCAGACCACAGCCTAGTTCCCAGGCACAGGCTGAGCCAGCCCGGGGTGGGGGTGGGGTGCTGCCCCATCTCAGCTCCACTGAGGACTCAGCTTTTCCCAATAGGTTTTTCTCAATTATTTATTTTCCTGTTATTTCATTATCTTACAGATTTTTACATATATCTAGATAGATAGACAGATTGATGTGTGTGTGTGTGTGTGTGTGTGTGTGTGTGTGTCACTGCGGATCAAACCCAGAGTACTCTACCACTGAGCTACATCCGCCCCTCATTCCTTTTTATTTTTCACTTTGATACAGGATCTTGCTAAGTTGCCCAAGTGGGACCAGAACTTCCGATGCTCCTGCTTCAGCTTCTTTCAGCGCTGGGATTATAGGCATGCACACCTGCATCCTACTTATATTTTTACATATAAAATAGATGTAATACATTCTCTTACCATATATTAATGTTATATTTCATAATACTACATCTTAATATATTATAGTAAGGCTATAAACGTGTCTTTTGTTATGACCTTAATTTCCACAGAGATCTCTCAGACCCAATCATTCTGAAGTACCGAAACTCAGGGCTTGCCGTTTCTTTGAAGTTAGTAGCTTGCCCCATTTGCCTGTTGACTAATGCTGTCTATGAACTTGAATTATTTTTTTGGAAAGAGACTCACCTCCAAGGCCATAGCAAGAGTAGGATGTTGATGCCAAACCCCAGCTTCTGTGATTCTAGCTCAGCAGAACTGTGTCTTCTGTGTTTTTGAAATTATTCATTAAGATCTGAAATCTAAACTGGGCATGGTGGCACACACCTATAATCGCAGCACTCTGGAGACTGAGGTAAGAGCATCACTGTGAGTTCAAGGTCAACCTGAATTACACAGAGAAACTCTGTCTCAAAAAACAAAAAACAAGAGAACAAAAATCCCGAAAACTATGTGTGATGATGGGGAATAAGTTTCAAGACATGTTTTCAAGTGAGAAAGACAAGGTACAGAACAGCACGTATGGAATATTATCATCTGTATTTAAAATGGGAACGTATGCTGGGTGAGGTAGCATATGTCTGTAATCCTAGCTAGTTGGGAGGCTGAGGCAGGAAGATCGCAAATTCCAGGCCAGTCTGAGCAATTTATCGAGACCCTGTCTCCTCTCAGAAAATAGACCAGGCATGGTAGCACATACCTGTAATCCCAGCTACTAGGGAGGCTGAGGCAGGAAGATCGCAAGTTTCAGGCCCATCTTGGACAACTTAGTAACAGGCTGTCTCAAAATGAAAAACAGAGAGACAGAGAGCCTGTATCAGCAGCTCTGGAAGGCAGCTGATGGGAAAGCAGGCAGCCAGCCCCGCTGGCCTCTTCCTCACTCTGCAGTGTACACAGCGTTGTTCGGGCTTCACTTCTTCATTTCCTGTTGCTCCCTGCTCCCACATGGGAGCTGCTTGTCACGTGCTGCTGCGACTCCTGCCACAGTAACTGAGGGAATGACCAGGCTGGCAGAACCAGGAGTGACGGGGTAGAACACCCAGGGGGCTTTGGAGGCTCCAATGTGTTAACACTGAATGTTTTGCTCTTCCACTATATCGAATCCCTAACCCTGGAACCCCAGACTGTCCCTGGGTTGGAGGTCAGGTCTTTAAAGAGGTGTGTAGGTTAAAATGAAGCTGTCAGGGTGGCCCCGGGTCCGTGAGGAACGGAAGACACCAGTGGCCGTTTGTGCAGGGACCAGGTGAGGATGTGTGTGGTGCGGCTGTCTGCACGCTAAGGAGAGGCCCCTGCCCCCACCTGGACTTGGCCATCCAGCCTCCAGAGCCGAGAAAATAAATTTGTGTTGTTTAAGATGCCCACTCTGGGATTTGTTTGGGAAGCCTTAAAAGGCCCATACAGCATAAAGAAAGAATGAAAAATATCTCATTAATAATGTTTATACTGGGGCTGGAGGTGTAGCTCAATGGTTGAGCTTTACTTTGGGGATATAGCTTGTGGAGGAACACATACCTAGCATGGGCAAGGCCCTGGCTTCAATCCCCAGCACCAATAATGATAATTATAAATTATATTGATTCCGTACACTGGGTTCAGATACTAGAATAAAGAGAAAAGAGGATACTAGTGGGTTTTTTTTCTTTTTTTGTACTGGGATTGAACCCAGAGCCTCCACACTGAACTATATCGCCAGACATTTAAAAATTGTTTTTTGAGACAGGGTCTGGGTAAATTGTTAAATTGCCTGTGCTGGGCTTGAACTTTTAATCCTCCTGCCTCAACCTCCCAGAGTACTGGGATTATGGCATGTACCACCACACCTCACTAAGAAAATATATTATTAAAATTAATTTCATCTCTGGTTTTTACTTTTTTTTTTGGGTACCGGGAATTGAACTCAGGGCCTCATGCTTGCGAGGCAAACACTCTAACCACTGAGCTAAATCCCCGGCCCAGTTTTTACTTTTTTGATGTGGTTCTGAGAAATGTAAATTTTCATAAGTCGATCTCATCATATTTCTATTGTACGTCACTAGCCTAGCATAATGCCTAGCACCTAGTAGGTGCTCGAAAATATCTGCTGAATAATTGCAGGCTGGGCACAGAGGCATACACCTGCAGTCCTGGCTATTCGGGAGGCCGAGGCAGAAGGATCCTTTGAACCCAGCACTTTAAGGCCAGCCTGGGCAATATAGTGACACCCTCACCTAAAAAAATAAAATAAACTATTTCTTCCTAAATCTTGCCATTTAAACATTAATGAACTGACTGTCTTTGGGTAGTAGCTGGAGGACAGAAAGGAGGAAGCCTAGCTTTTCACTGTATTCCTTTGATTTCACCATGAGCCAGTATCGTCTTTGAAAGAGAAAGATCTAAAATAAAATCCAATAAAACACACCCACTGTGATGACTTAACATATTAAGATAAAATGACAGTTGCACGTATTTCCTTAAAAGATGCCTCTCGCAGGTGTGGTCCTGACAGTCGGCCACTTGGTGACTCTGGCATAGGACTGAGCCTGCCCAGCGCCAAGCGCCCAGCAGCAGAAGAAATCTCGCGCCCGCACAGGCCAGGCCCTTGTCCCGAGCAAGCCGCTTCCCAAGGATGACCACAGCCCCTCGGTGCCGACTTAAGCCCCCCTCCTGAGATCCTTCTTGCTGCTGGGGTTTGTTCCACCCTCTGTAAATGGGCACACTGGTTTCATTCCATATTTTCAAAAAATTATTTACAGTGGGAAACTATGAACACACACAAAGGCTTAGAGGACAGTGGAGAAGCCCCACACACGGCCCAGGGACATCAGTCCGTGGCCGATCATTCTGTGCTACATCTTCTCATCACATTATTCAGAAGCAAATCCCTAAAAGCGTATCACTTCTGCTGTCTATTTTACTACATTTCTTCTAAAATGTGAAGCCTCTTTTTCAAATCATAGTCACAGTGCCATTATTACAACAAATAAAATGAACAATAACATGTCAGGGTCAGTCATCCGGGATCCACTTGATGTTAACATTTCCCAAATATCAACTTAAAGAAACAGTTCATATACTCAAATCAGCATCCAAATCTGGCCACATTGAACTCAGCTTATATGTTAGTATGTTTCTCGACTCTCTGTTCTGCAGTACTGGGCATCGAACCCTTTGCACTGAGCTGCATCTCTGGTCCCTTTCTATTTTTTATTTTATTTTATTTTTTTTTGGTGCTGGGGAATCGAACTCAGGGCGTTGCGCTTACAAGGCAAGCACTCTAACCACCGAGCTAAATCCCCAGCCCCCCCTTTCTATTTTTTAAATTTTGAGATAGGGTCTCATGAAGTTGCCCAGGCTGTGCTTGAACTTGTGATTCTCCTGCCTCAGCCTCCTAGAGTGCTGGGATTTTAGGCATGTGCCACCACACCTGGCTCTCAACTCTCTAACATAAACTCTAGATTATTCCAGCATCTCTTCCTCCCCTACCAACATCTCCCACATTAGTTATCTATTTGCTATGTAACTCAACACTACAAAACTCTGTGCCTTCAAACATTTATTACCTCTGAGCTTCTGCGGGTCAGGAATTTGGGTGCAACCTTCTCAGCTCTGCATCTTCCGAAGGCTGCCACGGAGGTGTGGCTGGATCTGGCTGATGGGAGAAGGACCCGCCTGGAACTCACTCAGCAGACATGGTGGCAGTCACTTCCCGGTGGGCTGCTGGATGGAAGCTGTACTTCCTTGCTGGCTGCTGGCTGATAGTGTCCGTCGCTCCTGGCTACCTGGGTCCCTCCAGTGCCGCAGATCACAGATGGAGACTGGAGTCATCAAAGCGTGCAAGGGAGAAAGTGAGAGTGAGGGGGTCTCACACGTGTGCATATCACACCCGCCCGAAGCAGCTGCTTTCCCAGCACGCACGAGGCCCTGGGCGCCATCCCCAGTGTCACAAACACAAGTGAATAAAAAGCACAGCTTGTGGGCCTCAGCCTCTGAGCTTCTGGGTCAGTACAGTTGGGTGAGGCCCACGAATGTGCACTCCTGACAGTTTCCGGTAACGATGGAAGCCACACTCCAGGTCTGACGAATTCTATGTCCCTTCATCACTTATTTCTTCATTGATATCTGTCGATGGAATTCTTGAGATTTCCAAGGTGAGAACCGTGGGTCTTTCTGTTTGATTTTTGGTTTCCGTCTTGTTGTTGCTGTATATGACAGTGTCTCACTATGTACCCCAGGCTGGCCTTGAATTCATGACTCTCCTACCCCAACCTCCATGCTTGGCTTACAGGACAGTGACTATAGCTCTGGAAACAAAGAATTACAGTACTTAGAGAGCTAGGCATAGTGGTGCATGCCTGTAATCCCTGCACTCTGGGAGGCTGAGGCAGGAGGACTGAAAATTTGAGCCCACCCTGAGAAACTTAGCAAGACCCTGTCTTAAAATAAAAAAAATTTAAAAAGGGCTGGGGATGCAGCTCATTGTGAAGACCCTGAGTTCAGTCCCCAGTACCACATACATACACACAACTTGGAGAGCTTAGAGAAATCAGTTGCCTTGAAGCTCTTTCTAAAACCCCTGGATCCCCTGGTCTACCACTGAGCTAGTCTCCTAGCCTCAGGCTATGTTTCTAAAGCTCCTGAAGTGAGTCTAATGCGTGCCGGGGTTGAGACTCCGTGAGCCCTGGAGAACGGGACAACCATACTGCTATTTCCTGGGGTGTTACACCTGCTCTACACTAGGTGCCACAACTCACCGCCATTTCACAGAAGAGAAAACTGAGGCTTGCAAAGAAAGGACTTGCCTAAGGTCACTCAGTATGGTGATTTGAAAATACATGCATGGGTTAGGGTTGGTAGCTCAGAGGATTGGTAGGTAGAGGATTTGCCTAGCACACATGAGGTCCTAGGTTTGATCTCCAGAACTACACAAAACAAATAAAATACAGTATATCCCCAAATTCTTTTATATTCCTTCCTCCCCAGAGTGGAACTTCAGCTGGGGGTGGTGTTGGCCCCTGCCTGTAACCTCAGTGAGGGAGTTAGGGTACTGCTATCCTGATCAAAGGTCAAGCCCCAAGATTTACCGGCCATTGTCACAGAGAGTCAGAGGACTGCTATCTCCCTAGCAGGCATGAAGAAAACACACATCAGCACGACGGTCCAGAGACCACGGACCTCAAAGCACAACCCCATTTCAAGATAGCAGCAATTTCCTTCGCCAACCCCACAAAGCCCCTAAGCCCCATAAAAGCACTGCAAGTGGGGCACCACTCTGGTCCTCCTACCAGCAGTCCCTCTCGGGTTTTATTCCAAAAAGCCTGTCCTCTTCTGTGGAGCTCAGTTTCCTTTTCTTTTTTCCTAACACTCAGCACACAGGAGGCTGAGGCAGGAGGATTGGAAGTTTGAGCCCAGCCTGGGCAACTTAGCAATTTAGTGAGACCATCTCTCTCTCTCTCTCTCTCTCTCTCTCTCTCTCTCTCTCTCTTTCTCTCTCTCTCTCTCTCACACACACACACACACAAATTAAAAATTTTAAAAATGCTGGGTGTAGCTTAGTGCAAAAGCCCTGGGTTCAATGCCCAGAACCATTAAAAAAAAAAAAAAGTGGCACTTGTTCTCCAGCATGGGCTGGGCCTAGTGACTCACTTCTAAGGGACAGAATATGAGGGAATGCTGGAGCATGACTTCTGCAGCCAGCTCACAAAAGCCTCCTTCTCAAGTCCTGACACGTCAGGACCCTCCAGTAGCCGGAGGCCTCCTGCCCATAGCCGCAGCAGTGAGCAGTCTCAGAAGTGGGCCCTCTAGCCTCTGTCAGGCCCTCCCACGACGGCAGCCCCGGCTGACGCTGTGACGCAACCTCCCAAGACCCTGAGAAAGAGCCACCCAGTCGAGCTGCTGCTGGACTCCTGCCCACAGAATCTAGGAGAAATCCACGTCTGCTAAGCGTCGGGGTAAGCCATGGTGCAGCAATACATGGCTGCTGTCTCGCCCAGTCCGACTTGGGTCCGAATGGCCCCAGGGGTTCCGCTCTTACCCTGTCCCTCAGCCAGGGCCTCGCCACAAAGAGAAAGGACAGGGACGAATTTTGCAAGGTTTCAGGTGCTGCATGTGTGAGGCCCCCCAACCCCACAGGCAGAGCTGGGCAGATCCGTAACTGGCACGGACCTGGGGACACAAGTATCTCAACCAGCGCTATACTTGCTGGGCACAGGGTAGGTGTTCAGTAAACAGCTAGGGCATGAAGTGGCCCCGTTAGCCGGCTTTTCTGCAGGACACGTTGCTTCACTGGAGGCCCTCCGTGCATGTGACACAATGCACGGGGCTTTGTCTTCTCCAGGAGGCTGCAGGTTCCTTGAGTGGGTCACATCTCCACATCCTCAGCAGGACCCAGGACACGGCCATCGAAAGAGAAACTGACTGTGACAGAAACTCCCACAATCAGGCCAGCTTCGGGCTACTCGCCCTCTACTCATGTGTAAATTATTTTTTCTAAATCTTTGAGCAATGTAAGGCAGTTATTCCCATTTTACATTTAAGGAAATTGAGGCTCAGAGAAGGTAACTGAGCTTCCCCAGGCAACTGAGACGGGAAGTGGCGGAGCTGGGATCTAGCCCAGTTTAAAGCCTCATGTCTACGGGAGTCTGCGAGCCTGCAGCTCCAACTGGATTCGCGGGCTCTGGGGCCCTGGCTCTGCATGCCCAGGCTCAGCCGCCGACAAAGGCCTGAGAGATGGGCCTGGGGAACCATTTCTGCCTGACCCCAGGGTACCCAGGCCGGGGATGGCGGTGAGTAATGCATGACAGCCAGGTCACCTGGGGATTGTCTCTGCTGTGGCCAGTGGGGCGACTTTCCGTGGAAGGGGAGGGGCTGATGGACTTTCTCCTGGAGGCCCCACTTCCCCGCTCAGCCTCAGAGCCAAAGGGAAGACTGGGGGTCAAGCTCACTGCTTTCTGCTCCCCCGATCTTGACTTTCAGACTCTTAGCCCTGGAGAGGCTGCCACTGCTCCTGCCTTCCCTGGGCCAGGGGTGGGCCAGGGGTCTGGGTCCTGGAGGACACAGGCAGGGCAGGGATATGGCTCTGATGTGCGGTGGCTAAGTATGAGGACTCTGCAGCCAGACTGCCAAGGCTCAAGTCCTCTGGACACACACAGGCTGTGTGTCCTTGGGGGATGGGTGCATCCTCTTTGCAACTCAGTTTCATTATCTGTAAATGCAGGAAATACTACCTATTTCATGGAGTTGTCAAGGGGTCAAATGAGTTAATAAATAAAGTGTATGCCATAAACCTGGTACATACTAAGTGCTCAATAAATGTGTTCTCTTGCTGTGTACCAGGGAATATAGGCAGTGCTCTGCACACTTTACTGATGAAATCCTCATGGCAACCGAAGGCATTATCTACCATAATTCCCATTTTACTGAGGAATGGACTGAGTCTCACAGAGATGAATGGCCAGAGGTACAGGCAGTCCATAGAGGTACAGAATTAGAACTCAGCCTGGTCAGCAGTTTCCACTACACTCAAGAGTCTCAGGTGACTATCCAGTCCTGCTGTCTCCAAAATACATTTATCTCCCTACAAAAGCTCCTAAGATTATATGACCAATCCCTATCTCACACCACATTAAAAAAATTAATTTCAGATTAAGGACTTAAGTGTCAAAACAAACCATTTAAAAATCTTTAGTAGAAAGTAGAGGTAAATAGCCTTTTGAACTAAATGTTGGGGATGCTGGCTGACAACAGGCAAAACTAGAGCTTCAGAATGCTTCACAGTGAGGTGGACACGGTTTAGACTTTAAGGTGGGAAAGTTCAGCATTGGTGATGATTAAGGAAATGCACCTCTAGAGCTCAGTTAGCAACAATGTTATCCTTAACTGGCAAAAATGAAAATCCAGCAATACAAGTGTCAGAGAGGAGATGGGCTGTGGACGCTGCTGGCGAGAGGATAATTAGGGCCACTCTGGAAAGCAGTCTGCTGTGACCTCCCAAAGCGGGACATCTGGGGTCCCAGCATTCCTGGGTAAACTCCCAGAGAAACCCACACTAAGAGCCAGTTGGAAGAAGGCTGCACGGTGCGGCCAGGGAGCGACACCCAGACATCACCCAGGTGGCTGTGCACAGGACAGGAGATGGATCAGTTGTGGGACACTGACCTGGCGGAACACGGCAAGCAGTGAGAACAGACAAGGCGCAGTACAGGTCAATCTGAACCCAAAGCATTCACACCGAGCCACGCCCCCAGCCCTTTGTAAATCTTGAGGCAGGGTTTTGTTAAGTTGCTAAATTGCCCAGGCTGGGTTCAGACTTACCATCCTCCTGCCTCAGCTTCCCAGAGTGCTGGGATGACAGGTGTGCGCCTCCCATGCTCAGCTGCCTGGTGTCCTAATGAGAAGAAGGAGGACACAGCTGCAGAGGGGAACGTACATAAGGATGGCAGCAGAGGCCGGAGTGAAGCAGCTGCGAGCCGGGAAGGCCAAGGACTGCTGTGGACCCCAGAAGCTGGGAGAGGGCTATGGATCAGGCCCTTCCTTCCCTGGGGCCTTCTCAGTGAGCATTGCCCTGTGACTACCTCGACTTCAAGCTTCTGGCCTGCAGGCCTTGAGAGAATCAATTTCTGTTGTTTTAAAACACCTAGTTGGTGGTAATTTGTCACATCGGTCCTAGGAAATGAATACAATCTTTTATTTGGAGGCAGGGTCTCATTATGTAGCTCAGGCTGGCCTTGAACTCTGCAATGCCCCTGCCTCAGCCTCCCGAGTGGCATGTGCCACCACACCCACCTCAAATACATCCTTTTAATAAACTTAGCAGGAAAAAAACCTAAAATTTAAAATACACTTTTTCAGGAGATAGGTATAATAAAACTGCCCAAAAAGCAAAGCAGGAAGTGATGAAGACAGCATTTAAGGCGATGGGGACCCCGCACAGGGATGGAATAGGGGGCCCGCCAGTTTGGGTGTTGGCCACCATCAGGGTCATGGCTCCTGCTCTGACTGATGGGCTACAGAATATAAGCTGAAATAACTATGGGGCTGGGGGTGCGGCTCAGGGGTGTGAGGTCCTGAGTTCCATCCCAGCACTGCAAAACAAAACACCCCAAAACTCAAGCAACTATGAAAATGCTAATAAAGGAGGTCAGGCAAAAGCCAGAGAAGAGAATACACCATGGTGGACTACAGTGTACCTGCAATCCTGAGTATCTGATGTTCATAAAAGATTACTTTAAAAAATAAAATCATGAGGTGCCCTGCCCAGGGCCAGCTCATCGCCTTCCTGTTTCCAGCCCATGAGCGCCTCTGGCACCTGGACCAGGCTGCGCCGCGGGTACCTGCCGTCCTCCTCAGTGAGGCCTGCCCTGCTCGCACCTCACACCCATCAGACAAGCCAGGTATTGTGCTGGCGTCAGCACCCAGCGTCTGTCTTTACCCAGAAAACGCAAACCCCTGAGAGCTGGGCGCCGCCTGCCTGGTTCACGTCCATCTCCCCAGCACCTAGCACAGTGCCTGGCACATGGCAACTGCTCAGTAGAGATTCGTGCAGTGACTAATGGATGACTAGCAAACTCCCTGTTTCCGCTTGTGGGGAGGGCACTGCACATGGAAACGCCCGGCAGCTGGGGCACGGAGCCCCTGGGGTGAGGTGTGCTGTTCTCTACCACTGCCCCACAGTCTGCCCTCATGGCCCAACCCCACCGCCCCCAGTAATGAAGACCAGAGCTGCACTGGGCCCCGTCAGCCACGACAGCCCAGATGGACTCTTCCAGCAGACACAGGGGCCCACGGGAGGTTCTGTGTCCAGCTGGGGGTTCTGCCGCCCCCGGCAGTGAGAGGACCGTGGGGTGCCTGGCTGTGAGGGCCAGCTGGTTCTGCCATCCATCTGCCACCGTCCTGTTCCTTCCATCTCCCCATAACATCTCAATAGCTACTTCCTTCATATTTTGAGCTGACTTATTTTTTCCCTATATAAACTAATTTTAAAAGGAATGGCTATATCACTATCACAAGTGGACCATAAACAGAAGAGAACTGAGGCCATCCTGGCTTTTGTCATGATAGCCTGCCCTGCTTCCTCCAGGGTATACTTTTATCTTGCTTTTTCTCTTGTACTCAGCCCAAGTTTGCTCTGCAGAGCCGGTTTCTCTCTCACTCTTCACGTTTACTTTTTCAAATAAACTTTGCCACTCCTTTTTGCTTGTTTCATTAAAAAAAAAGAGAACTGAAATCCAGGTGCAGGGGCCATGCTCGTAATCCTAGCTACTACAGATAGGGAAGCTGAGGCAGGAGGATTGCAAGTTCGAGGCCAGCCTGGGCAGGGGTGGGGCCTAGAAGTGTGAGGTCCTGTGTTCCACCCCCAACACTGCAAAACAAAACACTCAAAACTCAAGCAACTACGAAAAATGTTAATAAAGAAGGTCAGCCAAAAACCCAAAAAATAACAAAAAAATAAAGAAGGTCAGGCAAATACATATCAGAGAAGAGAATACACCACAGTGAGACACTGTCCCCCAAATTTAAAAGGTCTGGGGAAGTAGCTCAGTGGTAGAGCGCTTGCCCAGCATACACGAGGCTCAGGGTTCTATCCTCAGCAGCCCCCATCCCAGGGATTAAAACATAATTACATAGAAATCAACACCTTCTAGCTTATGCATGTTCACTGCCCAAGATTCTGGGTCCAAGGTGAGTCTCTTCCCAGTTATAAGAGTGCTAAGCCAGCCTTGGGGAGATGTTAAAGCCATGCTAGCAGTAAGGGAGACTCTCTCTAAGAGAAAACTGCTGTGTATCTTGGAGCTAGGAGACAACCCCTCCGTGTCCCAAACAGCCTCACCCCACAGAATTAACCAGAAGATCTCATCTCATCCTTCTGGAAACTCCCCTGTGGACAAGCAGTTTTCATTTTGTTTGTAGGCCTGGGACTCCACGGGGATGCTCTGGGAGGACACCTTCCCAGGCTGGCGGCCTCAGGCCGAGCTGCAGGCCATTTCCCCTGAGCTGGGTGGAGGCCTCTCCACCCCCAGCCCCAGCAAGTCCCTGGCCTGTCACAGTCCCTCTAGCACCCGGGAAAAGTGGGCACTGGGCCAGGCTGGCACCCGGCAAGCCTCAGGGAGCCGGGTGAGCTCACACTCATTCTCAATTATCTTGCTGGCTAATGAACATCTGAGAACCTCCACCCCATCTGACTTGAGAGGACCCCAGGGATTCTGGGCCAGATGACACTGTGGAGGGAGGTGGCAGGGGCCCAGAGAGGAAATGGGCTTGGGGGAGGGGAACTCTACTTCCTGCCTCTTTGTAGGGGAGAGAAAGCTGGGGCTGAGGAGGGTGTTAGGGTCACGGTTAGGCACACGACTCTGCAGCTGACTTGGAGGGCCCAGAGGCAGGTGTGGTGCCCACTGCCTTTGTGACCTTCAGCAGGTGACAGCCCCTCCTTATTCACTGTGGTCCCCAAACCACTAGTACTCCCAAGGGGGTGTGAGGAATGTGGAGCCTCAGGCCCAGACCCACAGAGTCTCTGCATTTTGACACACTCGCACCCCTGCCCACTGGACTCGGGGGTACCTATAGCTCGGGGTGCCTTGGTTGCCTCGTGCAAAGTGGGGGTTAGATGAGCTCATATATCTGTAGTGGTCAGAACAGCTGCCAGTACATGGTAAGAGCTGGAGAGGGGTCTGCCTCTATTTTTATTGCCATTCACTGTTGTTGTTGTTGTTTTTGGTTCTTTTGAGACAGGGTCTCACTATGTAGTTCAGGTTGGCGTTGAACTCACTATGTAACCCAGGCTGGCCTCGAACTCAAGGCAATCCTCCTGCCTCAGCCTCCCAAGTGCCAGGACGCCATTTATTATTATTGAAGCATTCTGGCAAGATGATGACTGGGCCAGGTGCGCTACTGCCAGCCCCTCATCTCTCAGTGTCCCCTGAGGTGGGTTTCATGAAATCCATTGTGAAGATGAGGAGGCTGAGGCTCAAAGAGGGACAGCAACTTGCCCAAGATCCAAATGAGAAAGCTTGGTCACTCCCAACCCTATGACAGAAATGGGCAGGAGACACTGCTCCTTCTGTGTCCAGCACTTAAAGTACTTCCATCCCTGCAAGGCCGACCTTGAGGGCAACTCCATTTTTCAGAAGACTAAAGTGAGACACAGAAGGGTCATGCTTGCTTTTTCAAATCCGGGCATCAGGAAAGGCTAGATTTGAACCCGGGCAATCTGACTCTCATTTCTACACCATTTCCCCCCAGAATCTTTTCCTCCAACACATCTCTTCCTCCCTGCCATCATGCTGGCAGCCCCAGCTCTGGCTGGGGTAGATTCTGCCTCTCCCAGGTCCTCACCATTAATAAGGGCTTGGCCAATCTGAGGCTGGACCCACAGAGGCCACTGGAACCGGCTCTGTGGGAAGAACCTGCTTCCTTCTGTTCTGTGCTCCCTAGTGTGACCATGTGGCAGAAGCTCTGAGCACAGTGATGGGCAGATTGGGGAGCAGTAATCTGGAGATTCCTGGCTCTGGCTGCCCTTGGGCTGGGCCTCCCTCTGCCTCTCTGTGCCCCATACCAGCTCAAAACCCTTGCTCACCTCTTAGTCCTCACTCCCTTCCTGGCTAGGATGCAGTTAAGCTGCTTAGAGATCTGCAGTCACGCCGCATGCATTTATTCAGCACCTACTGTGTGTCAGGCACTGTTCTGTAGACCCAGCAGTGGTCAGGAAGACCTAGTCCTGGGGAGACATACACTACTAAAATTTATCACAGATCCAGGAAAATGCACAATTTCCCAAAGGACCCAAGAGACTAACAAAGATGACTCTTGGGTGAGGGATCAGGGAGAACCCTCCTGAGCAAGCGCCACTAAAGCTGAGATGTGAAAGATGAAGTGAAGAAACAGCTGGAGGAAAAGCGCTGGGAGGCAGGAGGTGGGGAGGGAGAGAACTGGGCCTGCTATAGGCTTCTGCTTCAGGAAAGACCCCCCCATCCCAGGTGGACCTCCCCCTGCTGTCTACCCAAGTACCCCGGGCCACAGAGGGCCTAGGGAACCATCTTCACCCCTCTTTCCTGCCCAGCTGGCCCCAGGGGAGTGTCCCCTCGATGGACCTTCTTCTAGGGTGGAGGAGCAGTGCTCACTGCACTACCTGGAATTCTGCCCCCCACCCCGGGGCAGACAGGCCTGGCCTCGAATCATGCCTCCACCCACGGCGGTCAGGTGCTGGTGGTACTTCAGCTCTTCCGAGCCTTGCGTTACTCATCTGTGGAACAGGACAATTCTTTTGGAATTGTTTTGGTAAAAAAGTGTTGAGTGACTAGTACAGAGCATGGCACTTGGTGGGAGCCTAACCAAGGAGTGAATATGTTACGGTGATTATAACCCTTCCAGGGACCGCAAATTCCCCGCGGCCTCAACCACAGAGCTGTGAGGTCTGAGGGAGGGACCTTGTTGGACCGGTTCGTGGCTGTTAAGGCAGCGGTCAGCGACTGGCACTTCAGACACAAGATCCGTGTGCCCTACGTAAGAAGAGATGGACGGACACGGGTGAACGCACTAGCGAACGAATGAATGAAACCCCTTTCCCAAGGTCATTCAACTCAGTGGTCGTGCCTCTCGCCGGCCGTAGCCCCGATGTCCGCGGCACACTTACCTACTGTGAGCCTCAGTTTCCCCTTGTTGTCGGCGGGTACCGGCAGCCTGCCGGGTTGGGGAGAGCCCCGCCGAGCTAGGGCGCCTGTCGCGGGCCCCCCACCCCAGGCGCCCAATCTGCGCGCGCCGGGGCCGAACCCGCCCCCCACCCGCCGCTCCGCCAGCTGCGCGCAGCCCCCGCCCCGCTCCGCCCCGCCCCGCCCTGGCCAGGCCTCCAGGGCCCCCGGGCCCCCGGGCGCACGTGACTCCGCCCCGCCGTCCCGTCCCAACGCGAGCGCCCATTGGTGCTGGACCTGCTCCGCCCCCTGTCGGGGAGGGGCCGGGGCGCCCCGCCCGCTGCAGAGCTGGGCTTCTGCGTCCGGACGGTGCGCGGCGGCTGGACCCGGCTGACTGGCAGGCGGAACCGGGCCGGCGGGGCTGCTGCGGGGCGATCGTGCCGGGCTGTGGGCCGCGCCATGGTGAGCGGGGCCGAGCGGGCTGGCGCTGGGGCCGCCAGCGTTCGCGGGACGGCAGGGGCGGCCCCAGACGGGCGGGGGCACGCGGGGCGGCGGTGCCCTGGGCTGGGGTCTTGGCGGCGGGGGAGGAGCGGCGGGCGGGGCGCGGCCTCGGGAGGGTCCGTTCCGGGGGCCGCGCCCGCGTCGGGGTTCTTTGTCCGCTGCGCTTCGGCGAGATCCGGACAAAGGAGGAGGCGGGGGGCGGAGGCTGCTTTGCGGAGAACGGGTGCACCCCCCCCGCCATTGCTAGTACCCTGCCCTGGTTCGCAGTTTCGCGCCCTGCGCGGGCTGCCGGGCTCCCCGGGACACTTCGGAATTTTTCAGAATTTGGGAGAGGGATAGGGCTCCTTGTAACCCCCACCCAGTGTGATCAGGAGGGCCCTGGGGATAAGGGTCCAGGCAACGTCTGGCGTCCATTTCCTGGGTGGGGAAACTGAGGCTGAGCCGCAGCGTTTGGTGCTGGTTCCGGTCGGCAGTGACTGCGCGGCGTGGGCAGGACTGGGTCTCGTGGTCCCCGTCCCCTCCCCCACTCCCACTTGGGTCGACTTGAGTTGCCGCTCCAGCTGTCGCCCCCTGCCCGAGCTTCAGCTTCCCCCGGAGCCTCGCCTTACTCCTCCATAGAGTGGGGGAGACGAGGCGGCGTCGCCTGGCGGATTAAACGGGAGGGTGCGTGGAGCGAGCCTGGCACCGCGCCTGTTCGCCGCCCGCGCTCCACAAGCGGGAGCTGCCAGGGCGCTTGTCATTCCCGAGTCCCCAGCATCGCGTGAGTCCTGGCACAGGTCGCTCAGCTTGTCCCCCTGGGGGCAGGCCTGGGAGAGAAGGCGGGGTGGGGTCAGGAATATGACATTTTAGAGTCAGGTTTGAAATACAGAGTTTGGGATCTAGGCTCCCGGGGTTTGAATTCTTGCACAACTGCGTTTTAGCTGTGTGACCTTGGGCACCTGACAACTTCTCTGAGCCACAGACCTTTATCTAACAAGTGAGAAGAGTTATAATTCTAAGGCTTGGGGGAAGCAGAAATCTCAGAGACATCTATGTGAGTTGCTCAGTGACGTGTCTGGCACACCAGTAGTCACTACCAACTTTTGTAGCACCTGCTGTTGTTGCCAGAGTTGTTTTGCCAAATGTTTTGACCCTGGAGCAGCCTGTGAGAATGGTCAGCCAGAGTCCCTGGATGAGGGTAGAAATCTCAGGCCTGGGCCGCAGGAGACCCTGACTGACCTTGGGGCAGTCCCCAAGTCTTGCAGGCTCCGGCTTCCTCTTGTGTTTGGGAAACCTGGGGGCTTCTGGAGGGAGTTTCTTCTCTGGGGAAGAGGTGAGGGGGAGGTGAGATGGCACCAGCCTGCTGCAGAGCTGTGCACAGCTTCGTCCGTCGGCATCCCTGCCGTTCTTGGTCCAGGCTCTTGGAGGGCAGGGCCCTTGTGTGGGGCGTTCTTGTGTCCTGTGCCTGCTGGGGCCAGACACAGGGCAGACATCTCCACCCTCATCCTGGTTGTCCAGCAGTGCCCGTTTCTCCCTACAGTCCTGTTTACTTACTCACAACCTGGGGCAGGAAATGTTACTAGATTGTGAACTGGGGTCCCCTGAAGAGGCAGGGCCTGGTTGGGTGATACCCTTGTTGGGTGGCTTTGTTGGAGTGGTTGCCTGGCTCAGCCCTGGGAGCAGTGCTGGAAGACTCTGAAGGTTGGCTGTCCTTGTATGCAGAGCAGCCCCCGGAGGAGGAAGCTGCAGGTGGGGCCCACAAGCTGGTGCCTAGCCGAGCTTGGCAGCCCTTGTGGTGTGCCCAGTTAAGTGAAGAGGCAGGCAGCGTGTCCCTGGGGAAGGGGCTATTTGTGACACTGGGCTGGGCCAGGAGCTGAGGTTGGGGATGCATTCCCATTAGGGCAGAGTACTTGCTGGGTGGTGGGAAGGGAGAGGGGGACTCACCTGCTCGCCCATGAAGGTGAAGGTTTATTGCAGGAGCCCATGAAGACACAGTGCCACCGAGGTCACCTTCTCACGTTGGGGCAGGCCTAGGAGGAGAGACACGGCCTGTGAGGAGAGTGGGATTGTAGGAGACGCTGCCCCCGAGTGTGCTTCTGAACCCCTGGTTTACTAAGCCAGGCCTCAGCCCCTGTGTGCACTCTGGGGCCCGGTTCTTGCTCTCTGGGTCTCAGGAAACTGGGCGCAGTGGTTTCCATACCACCACAGCCTGAGCAGTGATGAGAGGCCCCAGAGCCACTGCTGGCCGGGGTTCACCTGGAATTTGTTGTTCCTGTTCTTCCATCAGGGCACAGGGGTGTCTTGTGTTCCTGCTGACTTCCTGTGAGGGTGTTTTGGGGCAGGAGCTCTGCAGACTGGAGAGCCTGGGCCTTTCCAGGAGGGATGGGCGAGATCCCAGGGTCAGACACACAGAGCAGATGGGGCTTACCCTGCATGCTGAGGGGAGCCAGCTGGCGTTGGGCTTCAAATGCCAGGTTTGTCCTGACCGAGGGAGCTGAGGTAGGGAGACTCCCGAGTGCCAGAGCCCTTTGGCCCTGGCTGGGATCTGGTCCTGTGCTGGCTAGGCTGGCCCTCTGCATTTCTAGACCCTCCCTGTGCTCTTCGGGCCCCTCTTCTGGGTTCACATTTTGCTTCCTAGCGCTTCACTCTTGAACACTGTGTGCCTCAGTTTCTTCATCTGCAAACTGGGGTGATAACAGCAAGCAAAGTTGGGCATGGGGTGGTGGAGGATGTGTGAGGTGAGCTTAAATGGCTGTGGTGATTTTCCTGAGGCGCCTCTAGTTTCCCATGAGCGATCCTGGGCATCTCCCCTGCCTAGGCTGTGACCCTCCCTGTCCGACCATGTCCTATGAGTTTTTCAGGATCAGGCTGAGGGGATGGATGAGGGGTCACTGGGCTTGCACGAGACACCTGCAGGCTCACAGGGCCTGTGGCAGCCCAGAAGTGCAGCAGGAGCCTGGGGTTCGGCCACCCTTAGTGCTTCGGACTTTAGGGCTTTGGCTTCCTGGCCACTGCCTCCCCATCTCCCCCAGTGTGTGGAGGCAGCTGTCCTATGCGGGCTCAGGCCTGCTAGAGGCCACTGGCATGCCCTCTCTTGCCCGGCACTCAGACTACACACTTGCAGACTGAGGGGTGGCCATAGGGCCTGTGCTGGGGTCCCCTGTGAGAATAGGCTGTTCTCTAACTTGTCACTGTACGCCTGGGCTTGGAACACTCAGCTGCCATTTTTGTTTGCTTGAGACAGGGTCTCGCTGTGTAGTCCCGGCTGGCCTCGAACTCCTGGTGATCCTCCTGCCTCAGCCTCCTGAGTGCTGGGATTCCAGGAGTGTGCCACCATGCCCTGCTCAGCTGCCTTTCTTGAGTACCTACTGTGTGCTCGTGATGGGGCAGGAAAGAGAGCCACAGGCAGGCTTCTTGGAGAGGAGACAGCAGCCAGGGAAACACACCCCTAGCCCAAGAGAATTTCTGGCAGCACAGAGCCCTGGTAAATAAACTGAAGTAGGGCAAGGTGGTGGTGAGTGCAGGAAGGAGGGTCACCTGGAGCCAGGGGTCTGGCAGACAGCCTTGGGAGCACCTTCTGAGGCAGTCCCCAGTTACAGGAAGGAGGCAGCTGCAAATGAGACAGTCGGGGAAGAAGCCTGGAAAGGGGGACTGGGGTCAAAGTGGGGTCTGCGGGCACATGGACAGCAGCCTGAGCAGCCAGGGAATTTGAATTCTCTTCCAAGGCCAGGGAGAGTCTGAGTGGAGAATGGCGTAATCATATTTTTTAGATCAGTTCTCAGGAAATACTTGCCAAGCAAGAGCAGGAACAAGCAGCGCACTGAGGGGAAGGCCAGGGGCCACAGACTGGGAGTAACTGGCTTGGTCACTGGGCTCTGTGCTCATGGGGCTCAGGGGTGGCAGGCCTCATACCTGGCTCTGCCCATCTCCATGCCTGGGGCAAGGGAGCAGACGGGGTTTTGAGGTCACTTCTTCTCCCAGAGGATCCCTGTGAGCCGGGGCTACTTGTATGTCAGTTTCCTTGTTAGTCCCAGGATGGCCAGTTTCCCCCCTGGACTTGTGGGTGTCTCTTGACAGTACTCCCAGTCAGCTTTGGCCCTTGGGTTTCCCCCTTAGGCCCTGGTACCATTGTCTGATTTCCCATTTCCTCCCTCCAAGTTACCCCCAGTCTCCAAACACACACTTCCCCTTCCGAATTGATACTGACTTGCCTTCCTGTCCAGAAGCCCTGTGGCCGAGAGGCTGGGGTAGGACGTGGAGGCAGGCTCAGCAGCACAGCAGGCAGGCTGCCCAAACCTAGATGCCCTGTCCAGTCTGGAGGCCGGAGAGAACAGGCTGGGTGGGTCACAGGGGAAGTGCCTGGTCGGTGCCTGCACTCAGGCTTGCAGAGTGAGCCCAGAACCCTGGAGCAGGGAGCCCTCGCTGGCTTCCTGGTGAGGTGGGCATCCATGAGGAGCTGGGATGACTGTGTCCAAGTTCCTCCACCTTCACAGTGCTGACATCTGGGGCTGGGTCCTTCATTGTGGACCATCCTGTGCCTGGTAGGATGTTTAGCAGGCTCCCTGGCCTCTACCCACTAGGTGCCAGTAGTACCACCTCCTTCCCCTGTTTGTGACAACTAAACCTGGCTCCAGGGAAGGTCAGATGTCCCCTGGATGGGAGCACAGCTGCCCCAGTTGAGGATCACTAAACAAGGGCAAGGGACCAGAGCGTCAGGCAGAGGGAGCTTCCTGGGGGAAGGCCCAGTAGCAGGAGGGCTCCTGGCAGGGAGGCAGCATGGCTGGGGAGCAGTGAGCAGGATTGGAGATGCAGCATGTTGGTCCTTAGGTCACTGTGAGGACTCAGGTGTATCCTGTGGCCTCAGACTCAAAGAGGCTCTGGCTGCAGTGGGTCTGCACGGGTAGAGCCAATTCAGAGGGATCTTGGAGGTGGTTACAAGGCCTCAACTCCAGGGATGTCGCCTCTTCCTGCCTAGGTGACATCTCTGCAGAAGTGGACCCAGGTGGCAGGGAGGTAGTCCCTGGTCACACAGCCTGGTCCCTGGACAGTCTGGGGTGTTGACTTAGCTGCCTTTGACCTTCAGGCAGGCCTGCCCCTGGAGAGCTTCCTCAGCTGGGTAAGTCATTTCTAATTAGAGCTGTTACTGCTCAAGGACAAGGCAGGTTCAAACCTGCTTGGAGGGAGAAACTTCCAGTGCTGTCTACCTGTGTTGACATCACTCTTCTGAAAAAAAAAAAAAAAAAAAAGAATTCAGCCAGGCGCAGTGGCCCATGCCTTTAGTCCCAGGTATTCAGGAGTCTGAGGCAGGAGGATCACGAGTTTGAGGCCAGCCTGGGGAACTTAGTTAAACCTTGTCTTTAAAAATAAAAATAAAAAGGGGGCTGGGGATTTAGCTCAGTGGTTAGAGTGCTTGCCTAGCAAGCAAGTGCAAGGCCCTGAGTGCGATCCCCAGCACCAAAAAAAAAAATAAAAATACAAATAAAAAGGCTGAGAATGTGGCTCACTGATAGAGCACTTGCCTAGCATGCGCAAGGTCCTGGGTTCCATCCTCAGTACTGAAGAAGAAAATAAAAGGCAAAACAACCGAAGTCAGACACGCAGTTCTTGGTGCAGAGTGCCCAGCCCAGTGCAGAGTTCACTTGCAGCCTGTCCTTTGTCCCTCCTGGCTTCCAAGGTGTGAGTTACTGTGATGTGCTCCATGTGCACAGTGGCAGGAGAGGTAACACAGTATAGAGTTTTGGGGAGGCAGGAGAGTCTGCTAGCTTCAGCATCCAAGGTGGCAACAGCAGCAAAGCCCTTGTCTGTGGGTCTGTCCCAGGCTAGGCCCTGGAAGGCTGAGATGACTGTAGTCCGGGTTTTCTGGAGCTCACATGCATCGCACTCCTGTGCCACTCAGGAGTCCCTGCTGCAGAGGAGGGCTGGGGGCTTGGTGGATGAGAGTGCTTTCTCCGAGGTCACGTGACTGGGAGGGGGTCCTCGCCTCCCTTTGCACACCTAAGTGCATGCCTGACCTGGATGTGCCCCATTCCATTCCCACTGCTCACACACACCAGCTGCCCTCCTGTCCTCAGAGCCTCAGCAGCCACTGTTCCCCCTGCTGGGAATGCCCTTCCCCAGCAGTGTAGCCTTCCTGCAACTCACCTGCTCCCTGAGTTTAGTGTCAAAACACTTGTCCCTTGGAGTCCCATGTGGCACCTGCATTTGTAGCGGTGGGTGGAGTATTGACCCGTTTGCCGTCTGGTTTCTGCACCAGACACTGATCTGTGTGCAGACAAGACTGGTTATCACACTTCCCCTGCCTTCCTGGAAGCTCCCCCCATCTCCTGGAGGTTCTGAGACCCTCTTCCCTTTGGCTTGCTTGATTGACCTCAGTCTGTCTAGCTTTACTTGAGTGCCAGGCTCTTCCCAGGCCAGCTGCAGCCCCACATGCAGAACCTGTCTGCTTGTACCCTCTCCCAGGGCTCCCAGAAGAACTGTTTGCTCTGTATGTGTCACCCCTTCCCAACAGGGGCAGATGTCATTTCCCTGCTTTCAAGTCCCTCTTCTCTAGTCTTGAGGAAGCCCCTGGCTCCTCTCAATCCCTGAGTGGTTCTTGGACACCCAAGTGGTACTGGCTTGCAGAATGTCCACCTTAAACTGAAGAGCCAGAGTACTCCGGCCCTTTTGCAGTCTGTACCACAGCTGTTGCAGTCTGCTACTCCACCCCTCCCATGTTTCCTGCTGCTGGTTGAGTGAGATTTCTTGGTTGTCCTGTGCACTTAGGTCCTGTGTGCACTTAGGTATCAGAGGAGTTGATGGAAGCATCTGTGAAGAGAGTGAAAACCAACCATGGTTTTTTTACTAGGATGTGGGTGGAATGGTCAGGCTAAAGAACTCTTAAAAAGAGACCCATGGAGCTTTGGCATGGTGGCACATAACTGTAATTCCACCACTGAAGGAGGCCGAGGCAAGAGGATCACGAGTCCGAGTCCTGAAAGACCCTGCCTCAAAATAATAAAAAGGGTTGGGAAGGTAGCTCAGTGGTAGTACACCCTGGGTTTTGTCCGCAGTACTGCAAAAAACAAAACTCCCCAAAATATAGACCTGCCGACTGGAGCTCGTGAGTGGCCTCATCCTCAGTGGAGTCCCTGGTGTAGCCTCACCTTGCTTTCTCTTTTAGGACTCTTGTGTCCAGCCGGAGTTCCAGCCTGACTGAGCCAGCCACCCTAGAGAGCTTTCCGCCAAGGAAGTGCCCCCAAGCACTGACCATGTCTATTATGGACCACAGCCCCACCACTGGTGTGGTCACGGTCATTGTTATCCTCATCGCTATTGCTGCACTGGGGGCCTTGATCCTGGGCTGCTGGTGCTACCTGCGGCTGCAGCGCATAAGCCAGTCAGAGGACGAGGAGAGCATCGTGGGAGATGGCGAGACGAAGGAGCCCTTCCTGCTGGTGCAGTATTCAGCCAAGGGACCGTGTGTGGAGAGGAAGGCCAAGCTGATGACCCCCAGTGGCCCAGAAGTGCACGGCTGATCTGGGCTATGAGGCTCCTGGTCCTGTTTGCAGCCAACTGAGAGGCGCCGGGAGGGCAGAACATAGACATGCTGCTGTTTGAGAGGATGGGTTGACACTTGCTGGAATGGCCTTAGCGGGCTTCGTCATCGCATGCACTGACTCTGGGGGCCCAGGTGTCCTGGGCTTCCCCTCGGCCTCCTGGTGGGGCTGCCCATTGCAGGCAGTGGGTAGGCCTGATCTTGCTGGGGCTCATGGTCCCTTAGAGCTTTCGTTACTTGAATGTTTAGCTGAGCCTGTTTTTGACGGAGCTACTACTGTAATGCGTGAACTAACAAACCTGTGAACTGTAAATAGGCCCCAGAAGCACGTGCTTAAAAGGCTTTTTGCTGATTTTTTAAAATATCACTTAGAGCACACAGAAGGAACTGGTTTGATTATGACTGTACTCACAATGAGCTGAGTCAAGACTATGGCTGGTCTTAGATTTTTAAGGCCTGAGCTGCACTTGGCAGAGGGCTCTAATGTCTATCCGTGTGTATGTAAAGGAAGTGAGGTGCCAATTGTTAGGTCTTGCAGCTGACCAGTTGGGGTGCTTTGGTGATTTCTGCTTGGTTAGTACTAGGTGGAAGAAGAACTGCACCCCTCCCTCTGTTCAGGAGATGCAGTTGTTAAATGGCAGCGCTTGTTGATGGCGTTATTGCAAGGAAGCTACCGTACCTGCTTGGGAGCTGGTGAAGGACACGTCAGGGCATGTGTCCCGAGGGCTGCCTGGCAGCTTGGTAGCAGAGCAGTTTCCTGTCCCTTTGGTCTTGCGCATGCTGAGTATACCCGCTTAGCTCAGGCTTCATAGAAACATCAGAGCCCTTGGTGGCTGCCTTATGTCTAAAACTCAAATGGCCCAGGAGAGAGCGCAAACATTTTTTTTGTATTTTGTATTTAATATTTTCCGCACTGGTGAGGTGGAGGAGACTGTAGTTGTGCTACCCACCCCACTTCCCTTTTCTCAAGTTAGCTTCCTTTCCTCTCGGATGACTGCCCACCTGCTCGGTAGTGGATTCACTTTCCTCAGCGGCAGGTCTCCGTACTGTCCCCCTGACCTGGCTCTCCAGGCACCGCATGCAGTGGGAGGTCATTTCTTTTGTGCACGTTCACACTCACACAGGAGCCACCAGGTGCTCCCTGCCGGTCTGTGCTTGGTGCAGGGAGTGGGGGAGGGGTGGGAATAGAGTTCAGGACTTGGTTCTCACAGATGAAGACTTGGTGGCTCTCAGTTGAGCCCACACCTTAACAGCCGTATCTCCAAGTTGTCCCTTTTGTACACTTCGCTGAGCTTGCTTAGACTAATTCCACCACTGCAAGCACCTCTTACACATCGTGATTCAAACGTGACTTGCATTGGCATCCTGGATAATGAGCCTGAGGCCAGCCTTGGCTTAGCCTCGGAGCACTGGCCCTATACATCTGCGCCACCTGCAGACAGCAGAGCAGGGAGCACAGACCTCTGGCCCGCTAGCCAGGCTAGAGGCATCTTCTCTGAAAAGCATGCTGAACTAATCCACTTTCTAGAACCCCTGCAGGGAGCTGCTTCCATTTTAGCAGCATACACCTGAACTGGGCGTCTGACATTAAGTAATAACTGTGGGTGGGAAGGGAGTAGCTAATGAGGCCATTGTGTTGAAAGTAGTACTGAACCACCACGAGTTGGCTCCTGAGGGACCCTTGGCCAAGTAGGGAAGAGATGATGAGGGCCAGGTTGGACATATGCAGGCTGAGGTGGGCAGGATGCATGGTGATGCCAGTAGTCCAGCCACTGCGATGGGACCTTGTAGAGGGGACAGAGGGTCCAAAGGTGCCAGCTGGTGATCTGTGGAGGAAGTTAGGCTGAGGCTTTTGATCCATCCCCTCCCGATTCAGACCTTCCAGGCTTTTGACCTCTACTCATCCCCAGCCGCACAGGCTGGCTGTCCTTCAGCTCCCCAGCGCAGTCCTCCATGAGCGGCTGGGATTTGTATTTTCTGAGCCTGGTCCTTGGAATTGACCTACGCGTCACTGTCAGACTTGTGCTGCAGTGCTTACTATGCCCACGAAGCTTTGGTTTTGAAATGACTAGATGTGGCTTTCTCAGCAGTTTCACTTTTGGAGGTCTCACACCAACCCCTGGTTGCCAGGGACATCTTTGGAGCTTGAATCAGGCCTATCAGAATGGGATGCATCCATCCAAGTGGGATGCATCCGAAGCACTGGGCTGGTGAAGCATGGTGGGGCACTGGTGGGGGTCTCTGGGAATAAGATGAAATGCCCAGAGACCTGGTAGGCACCACCTAACAACTCTGTTCTCATGTATCAATAGTTGCTTTTTTTAGCGCACACACCAGAGTCATACTCAAATGGTTTAGTAAGTTATTACCCCTCTTTGAATTCTTGCTCAGCAGCCCAACTGTTGCACTCGAGTTTTCTGAGTTAACCTTTCATCTTATCATGGCAGAGGTGGCAGCAGCAGCGGCAGCAGGGGACTGGGGAAGGAACTCTTGACATTGAGCCACTAAATTACAGACTGATTTTTCAGACAGATCTTCAAATGGACTGTGCTGTTTTTGTCTCAAAGCTACCAAGTTTGTGCAACAAGTGAAAAGGATGTCATCCCTGTCAATAAAAGCTGAATAACATTCACGTTCATTTTCTAGACCACTGAGAAAATCTTTATTTACAATAAGTTTCAATAAAATTTGCATAAATATATTCCCAATGTACAGTTTTCACTGACTCCTTCATTATTTCAAGTTAGTCTGTTCTGGTCTCATTCTTCCTCTCAGATGCCAGTGGGGAGCTGGCATTGGGAGGTTGGGGGGTGCCACTAGGTAACAGGGGGACCCCCGCAGGCTCAGGGTGTTCGGGGTGTGGCTCTCTCAGGGGTGCCGGGTCCTCAGCCCCATCCTGGCCCTGGAGTTTCCTCTCCATGGTGGCCACTAGGATTTTGAGCCACGCGTTCTCAGTGAGCAGAGTCTCCGAGGCGTCTGCCAGTTCTTCCAGCTCTTGGGCCTTCTGTGCATACAGGGCCTGCAGCTGCTCGCTGTGCCGCCGCAGCAGGCTGTGCTGCTGCTCCAGGGCCTGCTGCTGCCGGCGCAGCATGCGCTCATCCCTGCGGGCGCTGGACAGCTGACCCTCTACCTGCACTTGTGCTCGATGAAGGCTGCTTAACTCTGCTCGCAGTTTCTGGATCTCTCTCTCCAAGTGGGAGATGTGCCCCTGCTGCAAGGCTCCCTCGCTCTGAAGACAGCCTTTGGAAGGGGTGCCGGCCACATTCTGGGGGGCAAAGGTAGGGTCTGAGTGATGCAAGATGAATCTCAGCAGATTTGGAAGGGTGATGGGGAGGTCTTCCGGGTATTTCACACTTAAGTCCTTTCTGAGAGAAAAGAAGAGGAGTCAAATATGAGTCATGGCAGCAATCACAGCACAGGTGCTACCAGAAGTCAGGCTGTGTACACTTAGCAAGAAAAAAATAACAAAAACCAAAAAAAGGACCAACACTCTGAGAAGTCTGCTTGCAGAAGGTGAGGATGCAGCTCAATTTCTAAATACAACTTTCCAGGAAGACAAGTGCTCCCAGGGAAGCCAGTGACAGAGGGCACTGAGAACATGCAGAAAGGGGCTTGCAGGTGCTCTGAGGCCCAGTGGCCATACAGGAACAGGCTTCCTGGGCAGGACTGTCATCAGGTCACTCTGGCCGTCAACAGTGCTTAGTGAAATTGGAAAACCTGAAAACTCACTGGGTCCTCAGCAAACACTTACTGCGTGTTCTCTAAGGCAAGAGTGCTCAAGTGGGAGTAACTACCCACCAGGGGACAATGGGCTCATGCCCAAGGAGGTGCTACTGGCTGACTAACCTAGGGACCTGGATAAATTATGGTTTCTGGGCCCAAAATTGTCAAATATGGAAGGAGAGCGACACTGGAAGGGGTTTCCCTACAGCTCTGTTCAGTCTTATCTAAAAAAATTTTCTGGCTGAATTTCTTAGATAGATTTACCTGTGTGTGCACAATCTAGCTGCACTAACCTGAAGCCACCAACTTTTCGTATTTGTGCTTGAGGCAGGCCAACAGATGGGGGATCACCTTTTGCACACATTAAAGGAGCAGAGGTTTGGCTGGGCGTAGTGACTCATGCCTGTAATCTCAGCACTTGGGAGGCTGAGGCAGGAGGCTGCCAATCTGAGGCCAGCCTGGGCTGTACAGTGAGTTCAAGGACAGCCTGGACTACAATAGCAAGACCCTGTCTCAAAAAACCAAAGAGAAAAAAGCAGGGGTGGTGGGGGGAGACACAGAGGGATAGAGGCAGAGGTCAAGGGCATCCGGGATCCAGAGGCCAGCTGCCCAGAGTAGCTCTGTTCACTGTCATGTGCTCCCACAAGTAACTTGTCTTCTATAAAATGGGGACAATAAGAGTATCCCCTGCCTCACAGGACTGTTGTTAAGAGCTCCATATAAGCTTAAAAAAAAAAAAACCCAAAAAACAAAACAAAACAAAAACAAAAAACTGCATTGTTCCTTAAGGAAACACTAAATAAAAGCCCACACTCCCTCTCCACACACAAAGTCAGTGGTCAAATAGCTAAAAATGACAAAAGGTGTTCTATTAAAGGTGTTCTATCCCTAATAAAAACTACAAAGAAATTAAAATAGATATGCCACATTTTACACAATGTTTATGGACACCCTCAGGTAAAATTTTTTAAACTCTCAGATAATATTAAACCTAAAGAACAACTTGGCACCTTGCAAATAAATTGTTTTATAAAAGGCCCTGGGGATTTAGCTTAGTGGTAGAGCACTCACCTAGCAAGCACAAGGCCCTGAGTTCGATCCCCAGCACCCTTCTAAAAAAATTGTTTTATACAGTAAAAGAACCTGGGGTATGTAACTTTCCCTTCTTTAAAGCACAGTTCTCTGGATGTGGACACTCTCTGAGTGAGGCCTGCAGCGTGCCCCTGAGAGGGTGGCTGGGTCTGTCACTGCATCCTGCAGCACAGACCGTGTCCTAAGGCAGAGCACAGGTGCACCACTGCCAGCAAAGGACTGAGAGGCAGCTTCATTTGTCTCTGGAGACGTTTACAGGACAACAGACCCATGCTATCTCCAAGGGCAATGCCACCAATTTCCCTAAAATGCTTTTGCAGTTTTTAAAAGTAACTAGGACACAGACTATCAAACTGCTTCTCAAAAAACAGCCCTTTGGAAAGTATGGTAGTAAGAGGTCCACTATTGTGTCTGATCCTCTTCTCATCCTGATGGAGGGGCCAGGCACTTCTTGGAAGCAGTGAGTGTCTTCTGAGGGAGCCACCCTGAAGTCCCTTGGTGGAGAGTGTGTACCCTCCCCACACCTGGCCAGGGGCCAGGCCATGGCATCTGCATTTTTCTTCTTTTCCTCATACTCAGGATAGAACTCAGGGTCTCACAAATGCTAGCAAGAGCTATACCATGGAGCAACATTCCCAGCCCAACCCTGACCTCCTTCATTAAAATTATTTTGTGCTAGGCATGGTGGTGCATGCCTGTAACCCCAACATTCTGGGAGGCTGAGGCAGAAGGATTCAAGAAGTCTAGTCTGGGCGACCTAGGGAGAGCCTGTCTCAAAACTACAGATTTAAAGAAGAGGGCTAGGGAGATAACTTAGAGCAAAGGCCCTGGGTTCCATCTCCAGCACTGCCTCCCCCCAGTTAGTCTGAGACAGTGTCTCACTGAGTTTCCTAGGCAGGCCTTGAATTTTTGATCCTCCTGCCTCAGCCTCCTAAGTAGCTGGGATTATGTATGTGCACAACCAAGCCTGGCACTATACCACTGAGCTGAGTCTGATGTAGGTACTGTAAGAGTGGCTCTGAGATATCCCTGAGTAGGAAAGTGATGGTCTCCCTCACAGTTTGCCTCTTGCCTCTGGAGAGGGGAGGCAGGACCAGTGGCAGAACACAGATGGCTAGGTTGAGTATCACAGCTAGGGCCGGGCTCCCTCAGTCTCTCTCCTTTATGACTTTTATCAAAATGTACAGGTTTCCCAGTCAACAAATGGGCAAAAGAAATGAACAGACACTTCACAGAGGAAGAAATACAACAAATACATGAAAAAGTGTTCATCATCTCTGGCCATTAGAGAAATGCAAATTAAAACAATGCTAAGATTCCATCATACTCCAGAAAGAATGGCGATCATTAGGAAACCAAACAATAACAAATGCTGGTGTGGCTGTGGTGAAAAAGGAACCCTCCTTCATTGCTGGTGGGAATACAAACTAGTACAACCGTAATGGAAATCAGTATGGAGATTTCTCAGCTGACATTAGAAATTCCATACAACCCAGCTATCCCCTCGTTCTGCCTATCTTCCCCAGAGAGCTTAAGACATGATACTACAGTGATGCCTGCATACCAATGTTTATAGCAGCACAACTTGTAATAGCTAAATCCTGGGCAACCTGTGTACCCATCATCAGACGACTGGATAAAGAAAACGTGCTACCTATATATAATGAAATACTACTCAGCTATAAAGAACGACACATTTGAGACATCTGTAGGAAAATGGAATGCATCTGGAAAATATAATGTTGAATGAAATAAACCAGACACAGAAGCTTAAACACTGCTGGTATCTCTCTTTTTTTTTGGTTTTTGAGACAGAGTCTCCCTATGTAGTTCAGGCTGGCCTTGAACTCACTATATAGCTGAGCACAGGTACACAGTGATTATCCTGCCTCAGCCTCCTGAGTGCTGGAATTACAGGGGTACAACACCATGCCCAGCAGTATCTCTCATTTGAGTGAAGTTTAGTACAAAGAAAATGATGAAGAATGGATAGAAAGGGACAAGGGGAAGTGGTCCAAGGGAACAAGTGTGAGGGGTGAGGAGGAAGGGAAGAAGAAATGAGAGGAACAGATGTGCCATGTACAGGAACCTAACAACTCCAATTAATGTAAACACTATATGCCATAACATGAGCTAAGAGAAATAATATCAACAAGTACAAAAAAGGGGACAGGGGAACAAAGAAAGAGAGAGGGAAGGGGATTAAAAAACAACAAAAAAGAAGAAGCTGTAATATGTACATGTAACCACTCCCTAAGATGACTGTAAGCTGCATAAATTGCAAACATGTACTAAGAAAAAAAAGGGACATGTTTCTTATACATAATTTGGAAGCAACATAAAAATTGTGCAAGAAACATTTTCAAATCACTTATATAATCCTCACCTCTCTGAAACAGTAAACACCTTCACACTTTCCCTTCTGTGCACATTTCACCTACTGCATGCACAAATTTGCATTTTTCATAGTGCACAATTTTATATTCTTTTTACTAAAAATAGTGTGAATAGGTCAACTGTGTAAGGTCTTATTACATATTATCAAATAGCCCTTTTCATTTCCTCTTTTGCAAGCTGTCAGCTTCCACCATTTGCCCATTTCCCTCCCAGTAAGCTGAACGTTCTCTTTGGGCCAGCTAATGATGAGCTCACTTAATTTGCGCCTACCATTTGTTTTTAGGAAATGAGAAAACTTCCATTCCAAAGCACTACAGTCTTGATTTACCAAGCTCTTTCCATTAAAATAGACCTGGATGGTCTTTTCCAATCAGTATTTTCCTCCTGACTTTTCCAACATAAAGGACAGGCCAGGCGTGGCAGAGGACTGTTGAATTTGAGGCCAGCCTGAACGACATACATAGTGAGACCCTGTCTCAAAAACAAAAAAACAAGAACAAAAACAAATAAAAACCACACAAAGGACAGAGGAAGGGGCTGTAGCATGCCCACCGGAATCTGGAGAACAAACCCACCTTCATGCTTCTGACCCCAGGTGGCACCAAGGAAGCCCTCACCTGTACTTGTCCTGCACTTCTTTCCTTTTGTCACCCTCAACACATACTCATTGATTACAGGAGCTGAGAAGTTCTTCATGCAAAGGCGGATGCTGCATGCTATGACTTCAGTACTTTATCAAACTATGTTTGGAATTCAAAAATTACATGTCATTAACTACATGCCAAACTATGTCCTACACAGATGAAATTGCTAGTGTTAGTGTCCATGATTCCTTGATTATGTGGCAATTTAAACATTTCTTGAAAAGAGGCTCATCTTGACACACCCAGCAGCAGCACAGGGTGAATCACGTTCTGTTTTTAGTGCGTGATTTGACAAGACCCTACTACTGTACTACAGGAAGTATTCTGGCAAGCATTCTTGGAGATAAAGGCAATGGTTCAACAGATAAGAAGAAAGCACTCTCTAGAGAATCTCTTATACAGGATTAAGTACACAAGTGGCACAATGAATGGTAAAAGGGAGGCAGGCAATTAGAACAGCAAATGTTGTGCATGTGGGTCAGGGCCCTCCTTAAATGATCCTGCAAACATGTTTCCCAGAGAGGATGTAAGTGGATACACATGAAGATCCATCCTGAAGCCAAAGGTAATCTGTATATAAGAAGGGTGCCAATACCTGGCTTACTAGGCTTTAAAGGGCCAAGGGTTCCTTTCATTTTCTGCTGAAACAATTCCACCCAAATTCACTCATTCCAACTCTCCTTCCCCTCTGCTAATGCCCCATCCCCGCTTACTGGGTGCTTCCAGCATAGTTGCTATGACTGACCTTGGAGTAATATTCAGGCAAATGTGAAAAGGTCAAGGTGGCAGCCTTATGACAGACATGCACAATGTTCTCCAGACATGCAGCAGAAGCTCCCTTTCAGGGACTCCATGAATCCAAGGAAGAATGGTGCAGTGCATAAGAAACTTATCTTCTGTACAAGAAAGATGGGCATCCCGGAGGCTAAATGAGAAGGCTGGAGGATAAATGCTTGTAGAGATCTTGGGGAAAGCAGAGCTCACAGACTGCCTTACTCCTGTTGCCTTACTCCACACCTACATGAGGCTCTTTCCTGTCAATCTTGGCATCCTCTGTATGTTCACGTAGGCCATGAAAGCTAACAAATTCTGATGGTCACATGTGTCCTCATGTAAGAAACAGACTCAGGAAAGAGCAAACTCCTTCAAAGAAAATCACCACACGTGACATTCTGATAGTAAACGTGTATGTCTCTAATGGCACATTCTTTGAATAGTTTAGTCATAACAAATTCATCTTCAGATCTCAACAAGAGTATCCCATCCTCCCAATACTGAAACAACTTCAGCCTTACCTGTTGCAGGGAAAAAATAAGATGGTAGGAAGCCGGTCAACCATAAATTCCCAAGGAAGATCATTTTGAGACACATCAATCCTGGCAGAGGCAAAGGGAAAGTATAGTAATTAAGAGATTGACCTACAAAACTCCAACTGGAAGGAACCTCCTAACAACTGCAGAACCTACTGCATTCCCTATACCCCTTGCAGTAAGTATACCACCATGTGCACGCCAAGCACTGAGCTTCAGGACATGCAACTCTCCACTTTCAGGAAACCTTCCACTGAGGAGGTAATAGCATTTCCTGAAAGTAAAAAATGAACTCCCCCAAAATGTCTCACTGACACCACAAGAGTGGTTAACTCACTCAGAAGTATCTGGCCAGGTATTTTAATCCCTGAATAAATTCTAGAAAAAGAGAAAGCCAGGCATGGTGGCACACACCTGTAATCCCAGCACTGGGGAGGCTGAGGAAGGAGATCATCGTGAGTTCGAGGACAGCCTGAACTAAAGTAAGACCCTGTCTCCAAAAAAACCCAAAAAAAGTGGGGGGAGAAGGAAATCACTAAACAAAACATATTAAGCCTCTACAAAGACAGAAGATTATCCTGCTTTATTTGCTGTAGACCTGGACAGAGGCTATGAACAGTGTATCACAAAATGATATCTGTACTACATCATTCATCCTGTGCTTGATTACTATGGAAGTCACTACAGCTACTCGGGTGATGAGTCCTTCAGCAGCAGCACTAAACTAGGCATGAGGTGAGGCTCCCATGTGTGCAGACAAGACAACAAGTGTGCACGGCATCCACCAAGGAAAGAGCCACTGTGTCCTGGTGGGAAGACTGCTTGGCCAATATTCTAAACGCTGCACCAAAAAATGGAAATGTTTGGGACTATTAGCTTGATGGGAGTTTTTAGAAAGCATAAGTGGTATAAGGGTGGTGAGGTGTAAATCACTGTCATATGTTTAAAAGGATGAAATTCATTAAAAAAAACTGGCATAACTGAATGAAAACAATTTCACTACAACAAAATAGCATGCCTACCTCTGTCTGAGAACCCATCTAAGACAGCAGATTTCCACTTTTCAAGCATGTGGTGTTAAACACTATGTTCTACAATCAAATGCTTTTTTTCCCCTGATTTTTACTTCAGTGAATGAGCAAACTGAAATTAAAAGAAAACAACTCTAAAGCTCTACTTGGAATCCCATCAGGCTAACTGAGATTCTCATTCAGGCTAGGTCTTAAGCTTATAGAGTTTTAGGACTAGTTATCGCATACTCTACTTTGTAATTAATGATATGGAAAGCACTGCTTTCATGAATGAACAAAAATTCTATCAAAGGTCAATGTGACTGACTTCACATTCACCTACTGTTGGAATATAAAGAATGCTGTAAGGACTGGCCCATCTCCTCTGGAATTCCTATTTTCCCTAATTCCCCAAAGTGAAGTTAACTGGGTTAGAAATGTGTGACTGTTTTTGTGATTTCTTACAAATGTTGCTAAAATGCTTTCCACAAGGCTCATGCCAATTTACTCATTACATTAGCTATTCCTGACTGTGCCAATTTTGCTTCATTCTATCAACACAAGATTCTGTCACTTAAAGGCACTTATGAATTTAATAAGTATAAATGACACTTTGTTAGTGTTTTAATTTACATTTATCAGGTTCAAATTTCCCCACTTATGTACTATCCTCTTACACAAAAAATCTGCCCATGTCTTTTGGTCACAGGAGTTCCTGTCACCTGTCCTTTAACTATTTTAACTGAGAAGGGTCTAGAGTAAAAGTCCTAATTTTGAATCCTGGCCCCTCCCTGAAAGGTTGTGTGACTCTGAAAATTACTAAATCTTTCTGTGCCTCAGTTTCTTTCTCAGTAAAAGGAGTCTGATGACTCTACCAACTTTTTGGAATGTTCCAGACTCTATTACTGACAGTACAGTGTATGTAACAGGTGAAACAGATACTCCTTAAGGTACCTTTAAAAAAATCTGGACAGTATTCCTCTGTTTTCACTGCACATACTTCTAGTGGAATCCGTTCATCTTTCTTGCATTATTTTTTCAATTGCTTCTACTGGTTTCTACCTCTAAAGAGAACTAGCAAATCCAATATTCTGTGTTCTGTTCTTTTCTATTTAATCTATCTGGAGGGATATTTCAAGAGGTGGGGAGAAAATCTAAAAACACCCCACCAAAACTGCTTACTACCTCATATGAGAACTCTGCACTTGAGCCTTTTCAAAAAAACAAAACCTATTAAAATATCTTTGTTTATACAAGCACTCGCATATGTATGGTACCCATGGAATCACAAAACAAGAACCTGTGACTCCTGGTTTCCCCGATCAGGAGGAAAACAAGGGCTAGTGCTACAGGCTCCAGGCCCAGGCCAGTGGAATCCCCAGGTCTCTTTCCCATGGATTCCAGGCAGTCAGAACTGCACTTGCCTGCCCAACAATCTAAGTCAGCACTAAACACACTCACTAGCATGAACACTCAGAATTCATCAGGAGAAGGTCAGCTTAAGGCTGCACTCCTGGCTTAAAGCTGACAATGAAATCCAACCACACCTTACTGTAGGCTAGCGAGAGACACTCCCACACCATGGTCATGCTGCAAAGAACTGAGGACAGCATAGCCCACCGTGCTGCAGAACAGGTTTCCTTACCTGGCCATAGTGAATGTATCCACTGGCAGGAGACGAGCAAGCTGGATGAAGACGTGATTGAGAGATGGACAGAAGCCACACCACTGTGCATAATAGAGCAGCAAAACATCCTGTGGGAAGGAAAATGGCCACTACTTGCACCTGGGAAATGACCTCTCTTCCTCTCCCTGCTATGCTTAGAATCCAGCGGGCCTTGTGGATGCCACAGTTATGCAGACATTACACAGAACATTTTTCTCTTTACATCTTTTCAATTATGTGCTTTCTGGAGCAATTCACTTTCCAATTCTCCCTACTCATCCAGAGTAGCTGTCTACCATGTTTGCTCACTACCCCCCTTCCTACCTTCAAATAAATTGTCTTTCTTATTTAAAAAAAAAAAAAAAAAAAAATTATGTGCTTTCTTCAGAACTTTCTGGGGCTGGAGACTTAGTTTAGTGGTTAGAGTGCTTGCCTAGCAATCACAAGGCCCCGAGTTCAATCCCCAGCACCCCCCAAAAAAAAAAAAAAGGACTTTCTGTAATTAGAAAAACATGTAATTCACTTATGTTCCACCATTAGAATGGTCACGTGGCTAATATGTACACAGTACATCAAAAACTGACCATTCACCCCAACAACTGCAGCTCTGGAAATTATTTTAATAGGGATGGATGGCTTAATTTTTGCCTCTCTTCTGGCTCCATACCTGTTTCTGCAGGATAACTTCCCAGAAGGTATCAGTTGTTACTTCAGTGATTAAATGCTTAGAAGGGTACTGGGCAGAATCACTTCCAATGAGATGCCTTTTCAAGGGACTGTAGAGAATGCTGAAGTTTTGAATAAAAGATTCTAAAAATAAAGAGAAAATGAGATCAGGTCTTCTTTAGGTACAAGGAAAATAGCTGGCCTACTTTTAACTCCACACTTTAAAAATGGAAATATCTTACCATGCTTGCATTTTTAACACTTCCCCTCGAAGCAAAACCTTGCATAAAGCCGCCCAAGGTGGCATCAGGGTTAGCTCTGGTAGTATTAGCCTGGTAGACAGTCCTTTAGGGTGACAAAATACCATGCAGTGTTGGATGCTCTAATACTGAGACTTGGAATCCTATCTTACTCTTTCCTGAAAGGACTGGCTCACAAATACACACCAAGTGAGAATGCAAACACTATCAGCACATCAAGAGTTTTCAAGAGTTTTCAATCTGTACCACTAAGGCCTCGATGCACAACACCAAATGCAGGAATTGTGCAAGCCACAGAAATGTGGAGGGTGTATACTGCCCATTAATTTGAGGACAAAGAACTATGCCTTTTTGTTTACTTAGTAAAGTTTTTCAAGTTTGTGTTTAAAAGATTAACATAAATAACTCTTAATATGTAATAGAAAAATATATATGTGAAACTCATAGATAAAAACCCTAACCTGAACCAACAGGTTTACCCTTCCTGCAAAGGCCACCATTTTCAGTATCCTCTGCCTTAGCTGAAGCAACACTAATCTGAGTTTTACTTCTCTTTCTCCTCTCTCCATTTTGAGGTCCTAATAGACAGTGATATATTCTGCAGAGCAAGAAGGAAGTGAAGAACATCATGTGAATACTAAAGAGACTTCATTATCATAAGTAAGTAAGACTTAGTTGGCTAAGTTTTTGAAATCTAAATTCTGAAACTGCCCTAGAGTTGGCTGACTTATGTGTTAACCTCTAAGCCAACAATGACACAAGGACACGGTTTGTTTTGTAAGACCCCTAAGAATTACCAATTACAAGACCAAGAATAGCTGTGCTAAACATTTCAGAATAGACAAGAGAAGATGGAACAAAATTCAAAGGCTTTTTTTTCTAAAAACCCTTAAATTCAAAGTAAACACACTGCAAGCTCATCAAACACTCAAGTATTACTGAATAGAATTCAGGAAAATCCAATAAACTCTTTCTTTAAAAAAAAATATGCTTGTTACTTTTTAAGAAAACTCAGTACACCAAGATGCTCTTAGAAAACATGCATTGGGAATCCTCCATAAAGTGGCTGGTCCCAGGGTCCTATAAGCACCGAGGAGCCTTCAGAAGGATTATAATACAAAATTTGACACAGAAATCTCAGATTTACATAAATCCTTAAACAAACATGACTAACGTAAGAAGCATGAATCACCCAGCTTGAAAAGAACAGCTAATCAGACTAGGATTCAAAGGCCGAGTTCACTCTCACTTTCCAAACTTGAAAATCAAGTTTCCTTCCCTACCAAATTCCTCCTTTCTCCATTTTGCAACCCCTGCGCCCCCCCCCGCCCAAGTTTCCAGTGAGGCTGAACTAACAAGGTTTTTGAATTTTACTACCTTGTGTGCATGTCAGGGACTGCAGCAAAGTCATGGGAACAGCACAGCATGGGTCAGTTCGCTGTTGTTGGCAACACCCGAGGACAAAGCCGTGGGGTGCTTCCCACAACACAGCCTTAACCCCAGAAAAGTAATTTCTACTGGTTTGCAACTTGAGGTTTATTTACTGCATTTGACACTTGTCTGTTACAATCTAGGCACTCAAAGTCAGAGCAGTATTCTTCAAGGCTGCTATAAAACTGCAGGGAAACCCATCAAGCCTAGTGGCCCTGGTATTTATACATTTAAACCCATGAGACCAAAAGGAGGCAAGGTGCTTCTATTTTCTTACTGCTCTCTGCTTAAGCTCCTTTCGGATGATGCTCTGTTAATAGCTCACATTCAGCAGCCCCTGAATATCCTGCCAAACAGCTCTCACCTTCCTAACTGCTACAGTTACCAGGTCCCCAGTGCTACAGCTGGCTCTACCTTAGACATGTGACAGGAACTACCAATCTAGAAAGTTGGACTCTTACCCGCCATGGGCTGATAAACTTATCCAAAATTTGGAATTAGCAAGTTCCTGTTCCACTTAATAGACAAAATTAGCTTCTCTTAAAATTATGACCAATAGATAAGGAAAATTTATGACTAATAGCCTAAAAAACTTCAAATGAAATCAGGCATGATGGTGTACACTTGTAATCCCAGGACTCGGGAGGCTAAAACAGGAGGACTGCCATGAGTTCAAGGCCAGCTTGGGCTACATAGTCGAATTCAAGTTGACACTTAACTACGTAGTGAGACTCTGTCGCAAAAAACTAAAAGCGAGCAAAAAATAAATAAAGGCTGGAGATGTAGCTAAGTGTGAAAACCCTGGGTTCGATCCAAAGTACCAAAATAAATAAATACTTATAATTAGCTACAGTGTTTATATCACCCCATAGTCAAGAGTTATAAGACTATTAACCCAAGTTGCCTATGTTAAGCAAAACATTATGTTATTATGCTCAGGGAAGTAAACTGCCTACAGTACCTAAGGTGAACTTCATGAGTGCTTGTTTTGGATCCAAGATATAGTGAGACTCTTCTTTCACGTCAACAATTGTGGCAAATTCTTTCACATGGGTGGAGCTTGGAGCACCCAGTCTCTCTGCATATAACCAAAATAAATTGGAATCCAAAAGGTAGATGTTCAGGGTCTTGTTGGTTCTGCAGCTCAGGCCTGTGAAAGTGGTGCTGGTCATGCCCACTTCAGGGAAAAGATACCTGTTCTCCTCAATGTGAGGAATGGAGCTAGAGGTGGCGGCCTCACACTTCTTCTCCAGGGAAGAAAATGCAGTGCCTGGGCTTTCAAAGATACCTTGTTCAGAATCAATGAAGCTCACCCCGCCCCTGTTTATGGTCCTGCAACATGCAGTGTAATAACTAAAAGGACTATAGGAAGTTAAAAAATTGCTGCATTCCATGCTGTCTGATGCCATGTGATAAAAGGTCTGCTCCTTGAGGTAGAAGGAATCCAGAGCCGCTGCCATGGCGAAGAAGCTGCACCGCGGCACACTGACTGAGCTCGGCCGGCTGCCCCCAGCAGTCTGGTTGACACACAGCTCGCAGATGTTGTGGGTCCTGGAGAAGGAGTGCCCCTGGGGCAGCACCACGGTGTTGCAGCAGGGCAATGCTGCTGTCAGCGATGTGTCTTGCGGCAGGGATGGTGGCTCTGGTGCCAGGGACCGTGACGTGGATGCATCCACCTGCCGCAGATGCTGAAGGAGGCGCTCCACCACCTGGTCCCCATGACAGTTGTTGTACTCCAAGGCCACTTCGGTGATCTGAAAGGCAGAGCAGAGGTGGTGAGGGCCAAGGGGTGGACCCCAAGTCAGAGAGCCCGCTGTTGCTGTACCTGGAAAGCACTTTGTCAGGTCACAAGATAGGAGCCCAGGCCAGAAGGACTGCCTTGAAGTGGAAGCAGTCACACCAAAACCTATCGGTACCGAGGCCAGAATTAGTTTTCATGTTACTCTGTTAACAAGCAATTTTTTGCAGACTGAACCCAGAGTCTTTGCAATGAGCTACATCCCCACTCCTTTTTATTTTTTGAGACAGCATCTTGCTAAGTCACTAATTTACCAAGGCTGGGTTCAAATTTGTGATCCTTCTGCCTTCGTCTCCCAGAGTACTGGGATTACGAGCATAAACCACCAAGCCCAGCTCTAAACAATTCTTTTGAGACAGAAAGGAGAGATTGTCTCAGTCAACCACATGAGAAAAATGAAGTCCAGAGAGGTGAAGCAGCTCAGGTGAGGTGGCTCATCTCAGGACTTAAATCTGAGCTGCCAAAGAACTGGAACAGAATTTAAATCTCTTAACTCTCAGTTAAGTGCAATTTCCTTTATCCTTTAAAACTCCCACAGTCAAGAGTTTTCTTCCTCTACCTTAATACATTTAAAAACTTTCCAAACACCTAACCAGTGGATCAAAATACTTAATAGCATACACATTTCCAAATAAATTCATGGCCCACAGGAGGCTGCCAATTCAGTCTGTTGCAAACCATACTCACCCATCTTATCTTCTCCTATAGTTTGTTCCTTCTCCTGTAACCCCTCCTCTGGAAAAACAGCGTCATTAAGATAGAAACTTAGAGGATCTCAGTTGATCCTCTGTGCCATCACCTGCCTCAAATGCGGCCTGCTCTGACTCCAGCATGGATCAGGAGCCCCTCCTCCCAGCCTCATGGCCACCATCTCAAATCCTCAGTCATCACAGACTGCCATCCTCTTCTCCCCCTATCAGAACTGGACCTCCATACTGTCCTCCTCTTATTTTTAAAAACACAGCCAAGCATGACTGACATTCCTCAGCCAAATGATCCCTACTGCCTATTAAACATACAATTGGCCCATTTGCCCTTCCAGTCTCATAACAACCTGTTCAGACCAGGCCAGACCCTCCTATGCCACCACACCTTTACAAAGACCTGACCTGGGACACTCCTGCCCCATCTGCTCACGAGACCATGCACAAAGGCAGCTGACAGCAAAGCTAACCTCATCTGTACCCTGGGATGAGCTGATTTCTAATCCTGCAGTGTCCCAACAACTCACAGTCTCACAAGCTTCTCCTGAGACAGCCCTCTTCCCCATACACTTACAGATCCTCATATTTATCCTGCTACCCTGAGAGCCTAGAACAAGGCCAGGCATATACCAAATGCTCCGTGAGCCTGGAAGAAAGCATGGCATTTTGGGATAATGCACACACTCCCTTTACTGATGAGATTAACCATGCCATCCTCAGATCAGCACTACTACATGAGAAGTTCATTTTTTCCCCCACGATTCGTCCATTTTCAAATGGAGTAACTTTACCTCCCAGACCCACCCTAACCCTAGTTTCATGAGAAAGATGAACAAGTTGTAATTTAAAGGCATTTACCCTCTAAAGTAGAATGGTGTGTGAATCGAATCTCACCACGGTTAGCTAAAAGGTGTTAAGTCACTCAGAATTTTGTTTCATTAAAGTGTGTGAGTGTGACAGAGAGAAGTGTGTGTATAACACTTAATCAGTACAATTCTAACTTTAAAAAAACAAGCTTTGTAACAATATTTATAAAAGGGAGTTAACTCAAATCATGTGTTTATACAGAAAAATCAATGAATAATTCCTGCATTAAAAAAGTCACCTCAGATGATAAACCAGTGTTTCGTTTTTTTCTGCACAGAAGTCTCTCCAGTCTATCTAGATATGGCACACCAACACCAGGAGCCCCACTGCCTCCTGCTCATTGTCTGGTATTCAGCGACACAAGAGTAGACAGCTATTCCCATCCCCTGACCCCAAACACCCCATAATACTTCAAGATTTACTGTCATCTTTTACAAAAAGTTCAAGTAGGAAAGCACTAAGCGTTAAGATTCCTAGAATCTTTCCTTATCTCTTTCATTTTTTGCTATCTCCCACAAAACAGCCATTCAAAGAATATTTGAAGAATAACTGAAGATAGTATTCTGTAGATAGCAATGCTCTTGAGAGAACTGAGCCACTCTTACTTCCCCCTAATGAACGGAACTGTTTTGAAACAGTGCAAGCTACATCCTGTTACTGTATTAGTGATATATTTAATTCATGTGAACTATTAAGGAAAACTTGGCAAGTAACTTTGAATGCCTTCTGTTTCTCCCATCAGAGAAGCTCAACTCTCTGTAATAACAAAGCCTCTGCTTACCAGACTCATATGCTATGAACACTGCAAAGAAATGCTTAGCTTGGAAACCAGCTGCACTGACTCTGCTGGCTGAGGGAGGCATTTCCTCCGATTAACAAGTTGCACAGTACACACAGTGCCATCCTTTAACCTCCCTAGAGCTCTCTTGGTACCCTTGGGTGTTTGCATGTGATGACGGAGTCAAGATCTGTGCTTCTCCATCAGGGTGCAAGTGTGTAAGGGCAGCTGCCCATTCCTGTGCTTCATACAGGTACTATCTGGTCACTTCTGACACTCTATTCATGCCCACATCGGTCTCAAACCTTGTCTTTGCCTGGCATGTCCCTCTATGTCAACTATATTACCCTCACTCTAAGATAGTCCTTTTCTTCCTCAACTTCCTGCCCAAAGCCAGGCCTAAGGTAATCGAACAATGAAACTGCCTTGAGCTCTTTCTAAGGCATTTATAATTTACCCTGTGTAAATTTGACTCACCTTTCCATCTCACCCAGACACTGGTGACTTCACCTCTGGTCATGGTCGCTGCTGCCCTGATCACAGATCCTACCTGCTACCTCCACCTCTACCACCCAAGTTTAGGATCTCAATACTTTTCACATTTTTGAACCCTGCTGCCTGGAGGCTGTCCTGTCCTGGCCACATTTCTTCACTGTCCACATGATTCTGATGGGTGCAGGGAGTGCTGGGCTCTTCAGAGAAGCACCTTAGGCCCGCCTTCCAAGATTCTTTGACGTCTTCACCAGTGAGCCATGGCAGTGCACCACAGAGCCTGTGCTCTTCCCAACACCTAAACCTGCAACTTGCCGCTGCTGCCTCTCTCCAGGCTCTTTCTTCTTCAGTTTCTCTCAATCCTCCAGGATTAGGCTGTCCCTAAAATGCTGTCTCACACCCTCCAACCCAAAGCCTCTCTTCCCTCCAGAGCCCTCCTGGCCCTGAGACTGGGCCTGATCATGCTGGACTAGACTGAGATGGGGATCCAAGACTGCCACATACATCCTATCCTTGTTGAATATACAACAAAGTGTTCAATTAACACTGGCCAAACTGACTCGAAACCAAGAGGGAAATGTACGAGAGGGACAACTGCTCATCCACACAATACACCTCACTGTAAGGAGCCGTCTCAACCATGAGTGGACGTTGAGGGAATCCACTTATCTCACAGGGACCCTGGGAGCCCAAGGACAGGAGTCATAGACAGACTGTGACAAAAAGGCCTGTCAGTGTGCACAGGAAAAGATGGGGTCCTCCTAAAAGGAACTTAACTATGGCCCTCTGGAGGGGATGGGGGCTCCTGTCACCCTATGCAGGACCCTAGTCGGTCCAAACCAGACAGCAGAGCACCCCAGAAGAAAGCTTTAGAAATTAAAGTAAAAATCCACAACCACAGCCTCCACCTTGGTTGAAATCCTGCCTTTCCTACAAAGACCTTGAAGGCTCTAAATATTGGAAATGGCAAAGGACTAGTCACATGAAAGGGTGTCTCAGTTCATAAAGTACCTGCATAGTAAAAATCTTTTAAAGAAATGAAGTTTTTACTTGAAGGCCTCCCTCATCAGAGAGGAAGAAACAGAACAATTCCGTTTCTCTCTTCTTCTAAGTGAAGAGTGACATTAGCTCAGAAGGTTCCTAGCAGGATTCATAACCAACAAAAAGACTTCATAAAGGCAAACTGTAAGTCTAATTGGCAAGAAGTACTGCCCATCTCTGCAGGTGGAAGCCAAGGAGTGCGGGTAGAGCCAGTGCCTCCATGACCTGGCCTGTGTTACGCTGGCTCTCTGAAATTGGCTTTGGCCAATTAAGGGATCCTTGAGGGCAAGAAAAAATAAAACCTGCTAAATCCAATTTAGCAATCCCAGGCTCTCTCAGCTGATTGTTATTGCCCTAAGTGCCTCCAAACGATCTGTGTATAAAATAAACTCACACCCAAAGACAGCCAAGTGCCCCAGAAAGCAGGAAAAGCAGGAGGGAGGGGCAGACTCCCGGTGATAGCCGTCTCAAAACCACTCTGGCTACCTGTGTAACAAGAAAGCTCTTGAAAAACAAGGTGTCCCGACACCTGCTGCTGCACCTGGCTACTGGGCTGCACATTTTTCCTACTGTTCTGAGGATGACCATGGCCAGGAGTCTGGCCACCCCCCATGACAGTGTCATCTCCTAATCCACACCAAACCCTGCCTGTGTACTGCTGCCACTCCCCAAATGGGAAGTTCAATGTGAATGGTCTCAGGAAAAGACATTTGGTCTTTCACCAGAAAGGAATGGTTTGACTTCATCCCTCTAACTGACCCCAGCCCCAAGCAGCTGTCACTAAATATGGCCGGAGAGGCCTGGGCAGTTTCTGTCCTAGGCATACTTGCCTGTCCACTTAGAGGAGGAAAGAGCAATGCCACTGAATGCAGTTGCCACTCCTGGCAACCACCTGGCTGCCAGATTAACAACTCTGAGTGGAGAGAGAGAGAGAGAGAGAGAGAGAGAGAGAAGTGTCAGAGCTGGTTAGCACCATGACCACTGTGACTCTGACCTCATCTATTAAGGGATGCCTCTCGGCTAAAGGATCAAATGGTATGAACAGGAAGAGTGCCGGTCCCTTCTTCAACTCGTTATTCAGCAGGAGACTCTTGCCTCCGTGGGGCTGCAGCCATTGCAAGAGTGTTTCTCCGTTTTCTGAGGCCCACTTGTAGATGTTCTCAGCTGTGAAGTTCACGACCTCCTTGGGGAAGACCTGCAAATGACCAACACACAGATAAAGGAAAGCTGAGCTGCCAGGATAGGACCAAAGCACGCAGCACTGTCCTCCTGGGTGGTCAGCCCACACTGCAGGGAGGAAACGGAGCCCAGAAGCCACCACAACTGCCTGTGCTCTGCCCACTTCTTCAGACAGCCTTTCCACACAAGTGGTCAGAAAGTAACAGTGGGTGCAGGAAGTGACTTTCCAGATCACCTTCTTCCTTTTAAATTGACTCACCCATACACAAATACCTCTCCCTGCCTCCTGGTGGCCATAACAACTTCCATGACCCTGTCCAAGAAGAGCTGTGAAACGCCACTAGGTGTTTATAAAAGGATCAGGGCCCATCTATACAAAAAGAAGAATGATAAAGTCAAGGACTGGTTGGGTTTTACCTTGATCCCTCAAATCCTGCCCAAAAAATGCAGCCTCCATGAGGCAAGGGCTGTATCTGCCTTGCTCACAGGCAGCCTCAGTGACTGCATGAAACCCTGGCATAGAGCAGGGACTCAACAGATGTGTGAGTGAATCACCGAATGACCTAAATCTGCACAAGGCCCAGGATCACAGTTCTTGAGTTGGATGGAAGAGAGAGACATGAAGTTTTTCTGTGTTTTCTTTAACCGTCAATGTAGGTGAATGTAAAATTATGTTTAAAAGTTTAACAATATAAATCACTTGTTTCAAACAGAATTTCCATGAAGATGCTTTGGAGGGTTTCACAAAATGAAACATTTGATACACTCCAAAACAGAGATTACATCATAACAAAGATGCCCATCTCTTGTTTTTTTAAATTTTGACATTATGTAGTTCAGGCTGGCCTTGAACTCATGGCAATTCTCCTGTCTCAGCTTCCTGACTGTTGGGATTACAGGTGTGTGCCACGATACCTGGCTACAGCCTTTTTTTCTTTTTCTTTTTTTTTTTTCTTTTTTTGAGACAGGGTCTCACTATATAGTTCAAGCCAGCCTTGAACTCACTATGTAGCCCAAGCAGGCCTTGAACTTGCTGCTTTTGTTTATATAAATACAGCTATCTCAATATTTTCTTTGGTAAAAGGAATTCTACTGCTAAACCAACCACCTTCAAATACTATCCAACTGAAGCAGTAAACTCAATGTATTTTTCACTGTCACTTCAAACGTCTGTATTTTTTCTCCGCCCATTTAAAATTTCTTCCTTGGTACCCTTTACTATAAATAAATATAATACATAGGCTATAAATGAAGAACGTAGGAAAATGATAGCAAAAGCAGATGAAGCCAAAAGCAGCTCAGACAAGCACGAGGAGAGTGAGTGGATGGTGGGGGAACAATCATAGCAGTGATGCTCAATGTGCAATAGTGGGAGTTCGAAAGCACACACTCAAACACCATCACAAACATTTCTATTTGGAAAACACACAAAATACATTTGACTTTGGAATATAAACTGCAAGAAGTAAAGCAGAATATCTGGGATCCTAGAGATATACAGAAGTTAGGGTGATGGTAAGCAAGCAGCACCCCTGGAGAGGGCCCAAAGGCACCTCCAAAGGCACGTGTCCTACAGGCTGACCCAGGGGCGTCCACATTTAAAAGAGCCCAGGTACACTGGGTAAAGGACATCGATCTTCACGTGACCTGTAAGCCATCAACACTGACAATGTTAGAGAGACAGAAAACACTTCAGAAAAATAAACTCTCAGTGATGGGACTGAAGAAGTACCAATTCATAGAGGAAAAGCACAAGACTATGCAGGACGTAAGTCAAAGCTCAGAAATAGCTGAGTGGAGCTGTCCCACCAAAAAGCAAATGAAATCGGTGAACAAAGGAGACAATGTTTGCACCAAGGACCTGTGGGGGAAGAAGCCATCAACTTCTTGCTTTGACTTGATAAGAACTTCAAGACCCCATTATATCAGCTAAGGAGAAAAACATGTCACATTACTACCCTTCATGAAAGGAACAATGAACAAAAGACATCGCCCAATGGAAGCTGAGCCTGAGAACACAGGCCCAGAGGGACAATTCTCCAACAGAGTAACCGCAATTTCATCCGAGAACGCAAACTAATAAAGCTGTACCAAAATCTAAGAATATACATGAAGAATATCTAGATGTTACAGTCAAGAGCCCTCTAATGCACAGACTCTTAACCAAGGGCATGGGCTATAGGGTGGGCTTGTAGGAACTCTCAATGTATACACAAAATCATGTGCATTTTCTAGAGAGAGCATCCACAGATTTTATCCAATTCTCAAGGAGTCTGTGACCTGAACAAGGTTAAGAACCACTGCACTATTACAAATGCGATTTCAAAATACTTACAAGTGATGTGTTGAAATGTCTATGTAAATACACACTTCCAGAGTGTACTAAGGAAACCAGTTTCGCAAGATGTTTATTTGTGATAACCCCAAATCGTACTGTTCCTAGGTAATCTGAAACAGAAAATTTTCCTTTATTAAAGAAAAGGCCTATGCCTTGAAATAACCACAAACACAACGATCCAGTCCTGATGCATAAATCCTCTAGATCAAGGCGCTATTTGATAACCTAGACAGGGAGGGAGGAGCTACAAAACCCTCCTCCTGCAGCAGGCCTTCAAGTGCTCCTGACAGTGACAAGTCTACTCCTGAAAGTAACACATCTCTCACAATTCCTCATACTAAGGAGTTCACCACTTCCCTCTGTGTCCATCTGATCTCCCTTTGCTCACTAGGACCACCTCTGGCCCACAGCACATACTGTTCTCCCTGTCTGGACGCTTCTCATCATCTCAGATCTACCTTCTCTAAGTAGGCTTCCCTGTCCACCTGCCTAACAGCAAATACCCAGGGGCTGGAATCTGTGGGGTGGGGATACAGGGAAACATGTTCTTTACCACTTATCCTATTTTTTACAGCATTTATGTATATATAAATAACCTTATTCATTTATTTAGATTTTCCTTGGTGTAACTTCCTCTTTAGAATGTGAATTCTGTGAAATTAGGGGCCCTGTTTATTGCTGGTACCACAGCATCTACAGCAAAGCTGGGGGCATATAGTAAATATTTGCTAAATGAACAAATCTAGCACATTCAAAGAACTCATACAAATCAATAAGAAAAAGAAAATAGTTAAAATGGGCAAACCACAGAAAAGGAAATGCACATAGCTAATAATCACATGGAAATAAATTCAACCTTACTACCTCAGAGGAAAGCAAATAAAAACAAAATACCACCTTTGACCTTCAAGTTGCCCAAAATTTAAGACACAGAAAACATCATGTATTGCTGATCAATGTAGCAATGAGTACTCTGACACAGTGCTGGCAGAACAGGTAAAAGGCATTAACTACTTGGGCAAACAGTTTGTGGACTGCTTGCAGTGAAGCAGGGACACAGCCAACACTCCCACGTTTGTGCACTGGGAGTCTGGTGCAAGGATATTTGCCAACAGATTCTGCAGATGTTCCCAATGATGAAGCAGGGCTATCTGCGCAGCACGAACAGGCCACTAAGACATATGTGAGATAAAGCAAGTGAAGAAGATAAAGTATACCTTTTATTCTGGGGGAAAAAAACCCCAAAACTTCAGACTTGTAAAAAAAGCCATTCTTTTTGTTTTTTCGGGGGTGGTGGGAATTGAACTCAGGGTCTTGCACTTGCTAAGTAAGTGCTCTACCCCCGTGAGCTAAATCCCCAACCCCTCAGACTTGTAAAACAATTTTTTTTTCCTATAGGCATGTATGTTTAGTAGCATATAAAGAATCTTAAAGGAGCACACAGTGCCACACACCTATAGTCCCCAATACTTAGAAGGCAGGTTCTTTTCTGGCTTTAAATTTTATCTAATAGTATTTACAAGGCTTAAGAAGTAAATTATAATGGAAATAAAAACATCTTCCTCCAAATATGCAGTATCTTTTGATAAGATAATGGCAATGTACTTAAAAAGGCAGTTTTAGGTGTGGAGACAAAAAGTTTGGAATCTCTAATATGTTTATTCTAATGTGGATTAGTGATCTAATGTGGATTAGTGATCACCCAGAGGATCTCAGACTACAGGTTACAGTCAGGAAAAGATCTCCCTCTAAGAGTGATAAGAATGGTAACGAATGAGATTATCTGAGAAATCCAAGCAGTTCCAGAACCTGTTCATGGAAAACTGCCAAGCCTTGTCCAAAAACCCAGGAAAATAAAGCAATCTCCAATTCAACCTCACTTGGCCACCACTTGTTTTTCCAAAGCCTTTAAAAACATCAAATACAAGGTAAGAAAATCCTAACCTCCAGATTTCTTGATGTTGCACAAAATTTCACAACCTAACAAAAGTACTCCAGAAAAACATTATGTGTAAAGATATAGAGGAAATCGCTTTCAGCAACCCACAGCAGCATCAAATCTCACCTGGTGGAGCAGAGACTCCACATTGTAACTAAACGATCCTCTTCTAATAAAGTCCCCTTAAAAACTCATTACAACAGTGCACTTGTCCCTGGGTAGCCTATCTGGATGCCCTGAGGACACTAAAATCCAATAATGTGGGGCTGGGAATTCAGGTCAGTGGTAGACCACTTGCCTAACAAACACAAGACCCTGAGTTCAATTTCGGCATTAAGAAAAAAAAAAAATCCAACGATGCTCAAGTCCCTTGTACAACATGGCACAGTGTTTGCATATAACCTATACACAGCCTCCTATATAGTTCAAATCATCTTTGAACTACTTATAGTATTGAATATAATGCATAAACAGTTGTAATTTTTAAGGAATAATGATAAGAAAAAAAATCTGTACACATTCATTACAGATGCAATTTTTTTTTGTTTTGTTTTGTTTTTGAGACAGGGTCTCGCTATATAGTTTAGACTGACCTTCAACTTACAGCGTAGCCCAAATTGGCCTCAAACTTGCAGTGATTCTCCTGCCTCTGCCTCTCAAATGCTGGGATTACAGGCATGCACTACCACACCCAGGCTCAAACCATCCTCCTACCTCAGCATCCTGAGTAGGTAATTTCTTTTTCCAAGTTATTTTTGATCCTCAGCTAGTTGAATCTGTAGATGAAGAGGGCCAACAGTATTTCCCAAAGGTATTCATAAGGTTCCCTGGTCAACTAAGTTTAGAAACTCCCAAAAGTGGTAGAAGGGAGTGGAAACATTACCTACAGTCAATAATTCAGTGTATTTTTAAGGTGACATTTAGGTGCCATGTAAATTTTAATTCATTTTATTAAGATCCTATTGTCAGAGGATAGTGAGAAGCCAGTGGAAAGAAATTAGGAAAAAAGGGACCAGGCAGGGACTATCACCTGAAGGGCCAGGCAGGAGAAACAAGGGCAGCAGGGATCCACCCAAATTTGAAAATCCCACAGCTAAAATCTTTCTCATATGTCCTTTACCAGTCATTCATTTACCTTTTAGCTACAACATAGTCAATCAGGATGTTAGAGCTGTAGGAAAAAGACAATGAAATCCTGGCCTCAAAGCACTCAGTGCACACTATCTGAATACATCCACTCCTGCTCTAGCAGGACAGATTTAGTCAGCTTGATACTCACAGCACCAAGGGCACATATAAAAGGCAAGTACAGATGTCATAGAGAAAGCGAAGGGGAAGACAGGCCTGCAAGTCAGCCAAGTGACGTATTTTCTTGTGTAGACCCTTTTTATAAAGCAGACACAATACTTACTTGAGATAAGCCCCAGAGGCTTAGTTTTCCAAGGCACTATAACTTTATTGCTCCATTAACACACAAAGTATTTAACACATGATTTGGCATTATAAAAGAAGCGTTAATCCTTACCTCCATCCTCCCCCAATTTTCAGATAGACAAACTCAAAGGACAGAAAAGTTAAATATTTTGTTCCAAATTTATAGGCCCCATCAGGCAGACACTGGCAGCCTTCAGGCTCCTCCCACCCCTATTTCTTTGGTAGGTTGGAAGGAAGCAGGATCAACATCTGCTATACATTTTCTTTCAGAAAAGTTGCCAAATTATAGAAGAATGGTAACATTTTACCAGAACCCATCTTTACAAAATGACAAAATAATCACAAGATTAAAAAACAAAAACAAAACTCAGGCAAGCGAGTTAAAAGCACAAGCCCACTATCAAATTTTCTTAAGGCAAAAAGAATAATGAAGGCTGCCTGCCAACATCAAACAGTCCTCAGAGGAATAGGCTTCGCAGTCTGGGAAGAGTAGAGCACAAAAGCACTGGTTTTCTTCAGGCTCTTGAAAATACACAAAGAATGCCAGCCTATAGTAAATCATTTAGTAGTTCAAAATGATTGAATATTAACAAGAGACCTGTAAGACCTCCTATGAAAAATTAAAAGGAAGGTTTAAATAAAGGAATAATCATGCTGTGATCCTAGAAAGGGAAGGTAAATGTTATGATCATGTCGATTATCTTCAAGCATTTTATTCATTTGTAATTGGAACCAAAATTCAGTCAAAAATACGGATGAATATAAAAGAATATTCCACAAAACATAGAACTAGAGGAAGTGGAGCACACACTTTACCAGGTAATAACAACTTACCTAGCAAGAAATTTAATTACATAACTCATATAAAAATGACTATTTAGATCAGAGAAAACACAGGAACAGATGCAACTACACAAAATAATGTGTTCTGTGGTAAAGCAGGTGTCAAGATGCGGGAGAAAGAAGCACCATTTTGTAAATGGTGCTGATTAGCCAATGAGAAAGGGGAAAAAAGCAACTGTGTTCTCTATCATTTTAAGCCAAAGTAAAGCTAAGTAGCATAAAGTGCTAAAAAGAAGTAACCTAGTTATCAGATTTTTCAGGAAAAAGATAAATGAAGAGGGGTTAGGGATTTAGCTCTATGGTAGAGCATCTGCGTAGCAAACACAAGTCCTTGAGTTTGATGCCTAGCACCCCCCCAAAAAATAAAAAATTTTAAAAAATGAAGAACCAGAGAACTACATGAAAATATGAAACTTCTATACAAAAAAATGATAAGCCGAGACTAGAGTCACATCCTGACACCACATTTGTCCTGGTGTGCTAGGAAAAAAATACATAAAAATTAAAAGCCTAGGAAAATAACAGGCAGAAATATAACAAAGGGTTTCTGCCCACACCACCAGAGCGGGTGGGTCTACATCAACGGACAGACCAGCACAAAGTCCAAGAGATCCACAGGAAACTGAGACAAAAAGAAATAGTTAAAACAAGAAAGAAAAGAAAGCAGTTCATGTTACAGTGCTGAGATGGTACACAAGTTTTCCTTGATTTCCTTTATTACAATATGTAATGATTGGGGCTGGGGATTTAGCTCAGTGGTTAGACACAGTGCAAGCACAAGCCCGAGTTTGATCCCCAGCAACCCCCCCAAAAAAAGTAATGATTATCAAACAACAGACAAATGGCCCTAACAGAGTAGTAAAATGCCACAGAACCAAGTCTTACAACTCACCCAGACATGGTGGTGCACCCTTGTAATCCCAGCACTTGTGAGACTGAGATGGGTTAATGTCCAAAAAGTTCAAGGCCGGCCTGGGCTACAAAGTGAGTTCAAGGCCAGCCTGGACTACACAGACAGACCCTGTTTTAAAAGAACAAAAAGCAAACAGAAAGACTTCAACCCCTACATCTCTGTATGGGCAGGAATGAACTCTCAACATATCCCACAGCACCTAGTCCTAATGCTTCATACATGGCATATTCTCCATTATCTGTAAACTGCTGGCCAACTAACTTCAAGAAACAAATGTAGAACTCAGAGAGTGTCCTGGCTACTTCTAAGACAATTTAAAATAATCATTACGGCAGTTTGGATGCAGAGCTGAGTGGCAGAGTGCTTGCCTAGCAAGGGTCAGGCCCTAGGTTGTATCACCAGCACCACAAGAAAAATCATTAGGGCAATGAGAACACAAGGGTATCTGCTTTCTACTATCAAATCTAAACACTTCTTCAGCTCAGCTCTCTACAAGCAACTGTTAAGTGTGTCAAATGTTTCTCGGGCCTCAATTTGTGTACACAATCTAAATAGGACATTGACCTGTAATTTACATTTTTAACTGTACCATTAAAAAAAAGTGTGCATGTGTTTCTCTTACCACACATCTGCTATTAATAATAATGAAAATACTGTTTGACTTCAGAGTGAGAGAAAGAAAAAAGGGGAAACCCAGATGCTCAAGCAGATTTATTTTAGGCAATCTTTCCTGGTGGACATATTAGGGAAAATAATCATTTCAAATTTGTCATCTTCTAAAAATGGTTCACTAAGTTTAAATGGGAACTTAGCTATACACACATACAAAAAAAAGGAATAGGATTAGCTAAACTGAGTCTTGGGTCCTACAAATTTACACATGCAACAGCATATTACAAGACCCAGCTAGAATCAGACAACTGGGAACAAATATAGAAAAGGTAAATCAGGCCACATTTAATTTATAATGAGAACTTTCATATAATCATTTGTCAAAACTAATGATTTGACTAAGGAAGTTCATTTTGTACTTTTTCAGGTTTTTTTCAGGTTTTTTTTGTTGTTGTAGTTTGCAGTGCCGGGGATGGAACTCAGGGCATTTTGAGCACACTAGGCAAGCATTCTACCACTGAGCTAACTTCCTTAGACCTCTTCCTAGGTTTTTTTGTTTTGTTTTGTTTTGAGACAGGGTCTTGAGATGTTCCCCAAGTTAGCCTTGAACTTCTGCCTCAGCCTCCCGAATGGCTGGCACTACAAGTGCACACCTCTATTCCTCGCTGGAGTACTTTTTAGCCATTTATCCCTCTTGACCCTGTTTTATCCTATTTCACCTGTCCCTCTTTTACCTTACCTCTGCTTAAAGAAAGAAAGGGAGGGCACTACTGTCTTATACTTGGAAAGATTTTTCAGAAGTCTGTGAGAAAAAACATAATTTAAGATGAGTTATTTGCTGGGGACTTAGCTCAATGGTTAGAGTGCTTGCCTTGCAAGCACAAGGCCCCAAGTTCGATCCCCAGCACCAAAAAAAAAAGGAAGATGTATTTCTAACATAGCATAGCAGCACACAATGTAAGTTAACTAAATAAAATATCCTTCCACAATCCTGAAATATTCCCTTCAGCTCAGAAGCCTGAATGCTACCATCACGTTCGTGGACTACTCTAAACTATCCTGTTCTATATAATATTAAGGTCTTCTTCTTTGAAGGGCTTTAATTTTCCATGAAGAGCTTTGAACGTCTGCTTCTTGAGTTTCCTGAAGTTCTCAATATTTTGTTTTCGAAGTTCAAACTTTGATTTACGAAGTCTTTTTACTTGAAATTTTATAGCTCAGACTTTCAAGTGGACAGAAGACATACTTACATAATAGCTTACTTTCCTCCCAAATGTCTCCCAGACACAGTAAACACAGTAAATTCTCTATGCATGAAACCCTAAGACAATGTATATATTAAAATGGCCAGTCATACCATTGTTTGATAAATCCATGATATACAGTTCTAATTTAAAAAAAAAGCACTGAAGCCATCTAAAAACCAGTGATAAGCAAATGTAGTTGGTTACTTTGTTTGAGAGGGAGGGGTTATGTTGGGGATTAAACCACTGAGCTACATAGCCCCAACCCTTTTTGAGGTGGTCTTGCTACAATGACCAGGCCAGGCTTGAACTTGTGATCCACCTGTCTCAGTCTCCTGGATAGGGGATTACAGGCTTCTAACATCACACCTAGGGGTTATATATTTTTGGTTGACCTGCTGGGGTAAGATGCTGGGCTATCACTCTTTTTTGGCAGGGGGTTGCTGGGGATCGAACTCAGGGCCTTGCACATGCTAGCCAGTGCTCTACCACTTGTGGGTTATTATTCTGACCACTCACTTGACAAATACTAAATGAGCTCCCGCTATGTGCCAAGACACTGGAGAAAAACACTAAATTTAAAAGACACATGGTCCTTACCCTCAGGAATCTCAGAGTTTGGGGAAGGCAGATATTAAATCATCCTACAGCTATGTATATAAAGGCAAAGTGTGTTATGTGCCATGAAAGAACAACGGAGTACCCAATTTAGATTGTGGAGAAGGACAAAATATTGAAATCTTAACAGTGGTATTTGATCTGGAACCTGAATGATGAGTGAGGGGCTTGAGGGGAGGAAAGGTGGGCCTGAGGGCTGCAGGCATGTAAGCCTTCCAGGTAGGACTAGCACATGCCTTCCAGGTCTTTGCATGTCCTAGTCTGCGGGCCAAGTCAGTTTCAAGAGGACAAAGACAAAAGAGCAGATGAATTTATCCAACAGAGAAACGACAGGAGACCAAGAGAGAACATAGAGCAGTTTTGAAAAATGAGCAGGATACGACATTTGATGAAAAAAGCAGACTCTAAATAACATATGATTCAACTAAGTAAATGAAATGTGGATTTAAGAAGACTGAAACCAAAAAAAAAAAAAAAAAAAGGAAGAGTGAAACTGGCAGTAGGCTCATGCTTGTAATGTGATATGATTTTTATATTTATAAAAATATTCCTTAAAGGAAGTATATTACCAAGCTATGGTATATCCAACTGACAGAATTAGATAATCAATAAGAAATTCTGACAAAAACTTTTAACTACACAACTAAAAATGACTACGATATAATAAAGTTTAAAATACAAAAGATATAGTTACATAATATCATATGATCAAGTTATATTTTAAAAAAACTAAACATTTAAAAGAACATATTTTAAATAGTATATTACTTGTTAAAAACAGCATTAAATAATATAATTACTAAAAATATACTAAGAAAAGGAATATAGCAAATTAAAATATATAATAATGATAACAACACAAGACATTAAAAGAACTACATCTCTATTTAAGTACTGTCTTAATATGAATCAGTTTTACCTTTCTTTAATGAATGTAATGCTGAGGTGAAGAAGGTCAAATAGCCAGGAGGCTGGGGTGAACCACTGAACTCAAAGTACCCGAGTACTCCAGGCTGCAGAAACAAGAGCACAATTAGGTAACTGAGGCATTGCAGGCATGCAATAATTTTAAATATACAAGAGTGACATGATATTATAATTTGACAATTAGTGCATTTTGTGGCATTTTGGTTTTTAAAAAGCCTAACCACTTGAGCAAAGTTGAGAGCTGGGCTGAACTTCTCCATTTAGACAGCACCAGAGTAAGAGATGGGGTGGTGGCAGCCTTCACAGGCAGCACAGTGCTAATTCAGGGGTACCAAAGCTTCTCCTTCCCTAAGTATTTCCATCTCTGCTGACAGCACACTTCTCCAAGCCCGTGGCTCAAAACCTCACCAGAATTCAGGCATTCACTCCCTTTGATTTAACAAATCCAGGCAAGCTATGGCAGTAGTATTTTGTAACACTTCTAGGATTTCTTCAATTGCTTCCTTTCAATCACTCCACGTTTACCTTCCCACTTTGTGGGAAATCAGGTTTTATGTGACTACCCTCTTGCTTTGCCACTCTCACAAACTCACTTCCACCTGCTCATTCACATTCCTAAGCTTAGCATCAAATAGCCCATGAATCTGCCAAACCAATTAACTGTCCCCTACCAGATGCATTCTATCTTCCTGCAGAAAGTATTTTCTTCCCTCTGGAGTTCTTTGTCCAGTTCTGTCCTGTAATAATCATATCTGTCTTAAAAGAAATTTCTGAAGAAAGAAAGAGTGCTAGAGTCAGAAGACCTAAGCTCAAGTCCAAGCCCTAGGGACTAAATGCATAACATTGGGTGAACCCTGATATGAAGCCTTGGTTTCCTAGCTGGCAAATGAGACTAGTGCTTGATGGGGTCTCTGTGAAGAGCAAGCCTGATAAACTAAAGCATGAGGCAAATGTGAAGAATCCTCCTTTTCAGCACTAAAGCCACCAGAATAATGCTCTTAATAAGCAACTAACTGTCCATGCTGATTTGATCACTGGGACAAAAATCACACCCAAAAGTTAAGGTGGAAATTTAATTTGTTGGTAATATTTAAAATCAGTACATTATATAAAAGAATTTCTGATTTGTAGTAGAACACATTATCTTTTCAATTTAAACCACTTGCTTAAGAGCTCATGAACTTTAAATCAACTGATTTTCGGTCTGAAACTGAAATGGAATGCTTAAAGCTAACATTGAGGAAAATTTAACAACAAATTTCTTAAACTAAGGAAATAAGAAAGCAAAGTTTTTCTTGTGTATTTTGCAGTACAGGAATTGGAACACAGGACCTTGCGTATGCTAAGCATCCCACTGAAAGCAGTTATTGAAAACGAAATTTTCTTTACCTTATTCTTTCAAATATTTTTAACAACCCAACCTACAACTGACCTAAGGCAGACTTACAGTATTTGGATTCTTAAGGTTTTATACCATTCTGTGACAGTGGTTGGGGATTTAGCTGAGTGGTAGAGTGCTTACCTAGCAAACTCAAGGCCCCGAGTTTGATCCCCAGCATCCAAAAAAAAAATGATGATGGTGTAAGTTTTCCAGAACACATAGCAAGACCCTGTCTCAGGAAAAAAAAAAAAAAAAAAAAAAAAACTTTCCCACCAAGAACAAAGGAAAATAAAATCTTCAGAAATTCTAGCCACTTAGTTTATATTGGACATAACAAAAATGGAAACTAATTCAAAGTAAACAGAAAAAAAAAAACAAAGTAAATAGAATCATTTAGCTGTCTTTAAATTCTGACCAATCTCCGAAACCAAAACTAAATTCATTCTAAGCATTAATAAATCTTGCCTAGCTAGAAAATAAATTTTTCTTCTTTATCCACATGGCATCATCTTAGGTAGCTTCATTCATGGAAGTGGATACATGACCCACACGCATGCGCACATGCATGTATATACATGTGCTGTGTGTGCAATTACATACAAATATGTAGATATATACACACACATTTGCACAAATTAATGACTGTAAAACAAATATGAAATCTGAGTCTCCAAGAGAAATCTAAATTGAACCTTTAAAAATGAATAAAGGCTGGACCACTTGCAAGTGTCCTTTGTGGATATTTCTACAGTACAAAAGTTTTTCCTCATTGATGGCATCTCTGCTGAATTTACACAGCTTGGATGAAAGTGCCTGTCTTCAGAGGAACTAAATTTGACTAAAGAAATTCATCATCAAACAGTACAGTGCAAAACAGCCCCATAAACAAAATTATTTTCACTTTCATTGCCAAAGAAATGAAGAACAAAAGATTCAGTCACTATATGAGATGATTAAAGGTTGTATAAATTGTAAAATACTAGCTATTTAAATACGAGAAGCAGGCAAAGTATATGTTAAGTGATAGTTGACAGACATAATACTGTAACGGTCTATTGAATTTTGAAAACTAGCATGCCCAAGAAGATAACCTAAAATTAATACTTCAGAATAATAAAAAGAGGAAATCAAGTGAAATAATACTTATCTGTTATTTCTATTGTAAATTATTATTTAAAAGTTGCCAAACCAGTTCGGTTATGCTGTAGGTAGAACACTTTGCAACTTTTCCCCAAGACTTCAATGTCTCCCCAACAGAAGCTGTATCATTATTTAAGAAATCATCACAAATTAGCTACACATACTTTAATGTCCTCCACATTTATTGCTGAAATCTAAAAAATGTCAAGTCTGAAGAACAAACATATCTTGACATAGAAACCATCTTGTTCTAGGTCTTTGTTAGCTCAGCTGCAAATAAACCTATGAGATGACCCAACAGACAATTCTAACCCTGCACTCAGTGCCTTTGGAGGTCCCTTCCAGATGAGCTGACTGCATACATGTGCCAGCTCGACACCATGCCTGATGTCCAGTTCCAAACCTTGTGGTACAGGCGTCCTATTCTGACGCTTGTCACTGTGGTGTCTCTAGCAGTCCACTTGTGGATGCTTAATAGCTTCAGGTGAACAATCACATGTGCTCAACTGCCAACATTCTTGTTGTCTTTGCTTATCCAACTAATAAAAGGTGTCACAGGAGACATGGTGGTGAAGAGACACTTCTGTGACCTCATCTCCCTTAGTTAATTACATCTGCAAAGATCCAATTTCCAAATTCTGAAATAGGGTCACATTTTGAAATTTTAACGCAGACATGAATAATAAAAGGACACTATTCAGCCTAGCATCCTTATTTACTTTTTCACATGTGTGCAGGTTTGGGGATGTAGCTCAGGAGAAGAGTATGCCTAGTATGTGCAAGGTCCTGGATCCTACCCCCAGCACTGCCAAAAAAAAGGTGTTTTCCTTTTTGTTATCTATCTCCACATGCAATTCCATGAAACAAAGATTCCCTCTTGTTCATAACTATACTTCTAGCTCAGAGAGTGCATAGCACAGAGTAGGCAAACAGCAAACATTTGTTAATGACTGTATGGAAGCCAGGCGTGGTGGCACACACCTGTAATCTCAGCATGCAAGAGGTTGAGGCAGGAGGATTACCGTGAGTTTGAGGGCAGCCTAAACTACATTGTGAGATCCTGTCCCAAAAAAACAAAACAAAACAAAGTAATAATAACTAAAAAAAAAACTGCACGGGGATAAGAAGATAAATATGTAGGACAAAGCTCTTCCATCAAATTCACAATTTAGCAAAAAATAAGACACGAGGAGCGACAGACAGTAACTTGACCAGTTTGTGTTTTTAATTCCATTCCTTTATGTACAGCATATTTAGTACCTGTTATAACAAGGTTGTAAATTAGCTACTGAGGGGTTGGGGATTCGCTCAGCAGTAGAGGCACTTGCCTAGCAAGCACAAGGCCCTGAGTTTGATCCCCAATACTCCCCCTAAAAAGAAAGAAAATTAGTGACTGATACAAGGTAGGCAAATCCTCTTCAACATAGGTATTTCTTGTGGAAGTGGGCACCGTTTGTAGTATAAATTTCAGCAGACGGTGCACACACCCTCTAGTGGCCAATGACAATACTTACCATGGTGTGTTTTTACTCAAAGGCACTTGAAATATTTCTGCATTAATGTTAACTTACACCTAGGAAGTATAAAACTACTTTCTTTAGTGTTACAAAAGTATATATTGGAGTTGGAGATTTAGCTCAGTGGCAGACCACTTGCCTAGCAAGTATAAGGCCCTGAGTTTGATCCCCAGCAACAACAAAACCTATAAATTGACAGAAATGTCATCTACCTTCTTAATACTCAGACGAAATTTTACTTGCAAGTAATATTAATACTGGAAGCCAGGCATTCTAGGTTTTCTTCTAAATGCTCAGGTTTTTCTTTTACCTGCCAATCCACCTAACACTCCCATCTTCCCCCACAAAAGATTCCCAAGTCTTTTTTCCCCCCTCAAGTCTTTTCCCATCCCACTTAAGATTAAAACAATTTGGTTTACCAAACTGCTAAGATGAAATAAATGGATGTATGTTACACCACTGTTCTTAAATAGATACATTACAGAAACTCACAAAAAGACTTAGCACTTGCCTGGAGGGCCTGGGCTCAATCCCCAGCACTACAAAAATAAGTAAATAAAAATAAAAACAAAAACGCTGCTGATGTAGGAGCTACTAATACCTAAGGTAAATAATAGCTAAACATATATATATATTGAAATTAGAGCTGGGTATGGCAGTACACGCCTGTAATCCCGGCTCTTGGGAGGCTGAGGCAGGAGGATTGCTGCAAGTTCAAAGCCTGCCTGGGCTACATAGTGAGTTCAAGATCATCCTGCACTAGCAAGACCCTATCTCAAAAAAACAAAAAAACAAAAAGAAAAAAAGAAAGAAAGAAATTAGAAGAGCCATAAAACTAGTGACTTTGAAAACAACATTACCATTAGTCAATCCTATTCTCTTTCATTTTTGGTGGGGACAGTGCTGGGGATTGAACTCAGGGTCTTTCACTTGCTAGGCAAGCACTCTACCACTGAGCTACATCACCAACCCCAATCCTATTCTCTTTCTAATCAAACTTAATGTCCAACAAAATAAAAATGACACTGGATTCTGTTGCACTATGTTGTCCACAACAATAAACTATATCTTCCTGTCCAAATCTTAAACAGGCAAGGAGCACCCACAAGGAACAACAAACCTATACTTGGAGTGACTGCAGAATTAGAACTTCTTAACATACTTTGCGACAGATTACTCAAAGCTCTTGACCTCCCTTGTGCACGATCTTCTGGAAAGTTCACTTCGGGTTATTGCCATGTTCTTGGTTTACAAAGTGGGTATTACTTTAATGTTCATCTACAAGAAAATTCTAGACCCTACCCTGCCTTCAATATTGTGATCACCATACATAGATTGCTCCCAGTTCTGTAGAATATGTGCTAATGACTCAATAATAGGAAATGATAAAACTGGAGCTTACACAGTAAGTTAAGAGCCATGGCTTCAATCTTCACTATTTCTTAGAACCATTCATAAAAATAAAGAAAAGTCACAGCCACATTAAGAGGCCAACACCTTACAAATTTTTGTGTCATGAAAAGAAAAAGGCTTGAAACCGACATGAAGTAAGTAAATATTTGAAATTTTATTTATTTTCAATATTTTGAGAAATGGTCTCGCTATGCCTCCCAGGCTGGTCTTGAACTGGTGATCCTCCTGCCTCAGCCTCCCAAGTGCTGAGATTATAGGCAAGTGCCCTGGTACCCACCTTTCTTGAATCCACTTATCTCTAGAAAGACAGTGAAGTTTCAACTCAGAGACCTTAAACTACTTTGAGGAAGGAACGTGGGACACAAGAAGAATCTACGGAACCAGATTCCAGGCTGGAGTTCAGCTGCCGCCTAGGTAAATTACACTCTCTGCGCACTTTAGCTTCTTGACCTGCTCAGAGGATCCTAAAGGTCTACTGACCTCACAAGGCTGCTGGGCAGGTGAGTAGTAAAGGCACCTGAAAGCTGAAGGGTGGTTACCAATGCACAGCTTACTCGGTGTTTCCTTGCCATTAAGGATGAATGAATACCAGAATTTACAGTTAAGTACTTGAAAGTTTTACCCTTTAATATCTTTCTGTGGTGTTTAAATTAAAGGCAAAACTTTTTCTAGAAATTGCACCTGGGCTCAGAGTCATATTTCACAGGCATAAAACTGTGGTCAATGATTAGCAATCTGACTGGGGTAGATCTGAGATACCCATGTGTCAGTTAAGTCAAATAAAACATTTTCCACTAGTTAAAAAACACTCTTGGATGGGCGTGGTGGCATATCCCTGTAGGACTAGCTAGCACTCAGGAAGCTGAGGCAGGAGGATCACAGGGAGTCTGAGGCCAGTCTGAGTTACACAGTGAGTTCAAGGCCAGCTCAAACTACATAGCAAGACCCTATCTCAAAAAACGAAAAAAATCAACACACAAAAATATCTCCCCAAAAGAGACAAAAAATCCACTTCTACTCTTGCCAGGCGCAGTGGTGCACACCTGTAATCTCAACTAACTGAGTGGCTGAGGCAGGAGGACAGCAAGTTTGAGGCTAACCTCAGCAACTTACAGAAACCCTGCCGGTTTCAATCCCCAGTACTGGAAAAAACAAAACAAAAAGGGTTTTGAATGGATTCAACCATACAATTTATAAAAATTCAAACCAAGATACAATTAGAGCATTCCTTCTGGGGCTGGGCATGTGGCTCGATGGCAGAGCATATGGTTAAAAGGTGCGAGGCCCTGGGTTTGATCCCCAGCCTCCCAGCAAAGAAAATACAGAGCATTCTTTTTGATAATAAGGACAGAATAAACATGTATGATTAAAATTCAGTATATACAAAAAGGATATATATATATATGATTTTGTGTGTGTATATATATATATATATATATATATATATATAGATAGATAGATAGATAGATATAGATATGGGTATATATGTGTGTCTTTTGAGGAAAAAAAGAGCCTGAGTAAAAATTGAGTAAAAAGTTGAGCATTACTGACAATCTCTCTCAATCTTGGCTCTAATCCTTCACAGATAACATTCCAGAATTCTCTAGTCAAGACACTGTTTAATTTTCATCTTCTCTTTACTGCCACCATTATAAGCAGATAAACTTGCAACTGTTAGATCATGGCTTTCTATGTGCCACATGGAAAAAGATGTCTGTACTAACACCTGTGACACCTCATCTTAAGGCCTTAATTGGGGAAAATGAATCATTCAGAGCAGTAATTCTCAACTGGGGCAGTTTTGTCTCCTCGAAGATATTTGTTAATATCTGGAGATATTTTGGATTGCCACAACTGGTAGAGAAAGCAATGCTACTGGCATTTGGAGGGTGAAGCCAGAATGCAGATAAATATCCTGCAAAGTACTGGACCACCCCTTACAAGAGAGCTAAGTGACCCCAAATATCAAGTATCAGCGCCAAGTTTGAGAAACCCGAGAAACCCTAATTTAGCAAAATGTCCAAAAGCATACTGTACTCAGCCAGGCACAGTACTGCATACCTTAATACCAGCACTTGCAAGGCTGAGGCAGGAGGATCACCATGAGTTCAAGGCCAGAACGGACCACATACTGAATTCAAGGCCAGCCTGAACTACATGGTGAGACTCTGTCTCAGCAAACAAACAAACAAACAAACAAACAAAACATACTATACTGGAAAAAGGCTTCCAAAACTACCCTTAACTTTCCCATACTTTCAACTTTCAAAAACACAACATTAAAAAAAAAAAAAAAAAAAACCCACAACATTTCTGGATCTGGAATTTTGTCTTTACGTCACTTTACGAAGCACATGTATAATTTCTTTTTTTTAGGGGGATGCTGGGATTGAACTCAGGGCTTTCTTTTAGGTAAATCCCCAATCCCAGCATGTGTGTAAATTGAATGCAGCTTCTTTCACAAGATAAATGATTCAGAAGTGCCATGCTGGGCTTGTCTCTAGTCCTTTTACCATCAATCCAACACTGCCTCTTGATAAACAGACTGTTTTGTGCTGGTGAGAAGCTCAGCAAAGGATGAACACTAACACAACAAAGCTACCCACAGCTCTGGGGAGAAGCAGGGCATTTTATTTTTTTTATTTTTTTATTTTTTTATTTTTTTTGGGGTGCTGGGGATCGAACTTGGGTCCTTGTGCTTGCAAGGCAAGCACTTTAACCACTGAGCTAAATCCCCAGCCCTAAAAGCAGGGCATTTTAAAGGGACACACAAGCCAATAAAATGGGGGCCCATCTTGGCAGCAGTCTTTTGGTTCCTGTGGGTTGTTTTAGTTTGTTTTTTGGGGGAAGGTAGTACTGGGGATTGAACCAAGGAGTGCTGAGCTATATGCCCACTCCCTTTTTAAACTCTGAGACTGGGTCTCACTAAGCTGCCCAGGCCAGCCTCAAATTTGCAGTAATCTCCTACCTCAGCTCCCAAGTCAGCCCCTTGAATAGCTGAGGTTACAGGCATGTGCCACTGCATGTGGCTGGGTTCCTGTTTAAAGGCAGTCTAATCATTCTTGGGCTTCCTTTTAATAAACCAAGCGTGAGTAATGTCATCAGCACATCATTGAGTCTGATGTAAACTCCGTTATCAATAATGTGGAACATGATCCCTGAAAGTACTCCTGAGAATCAGATTCAAAGAACACAAAGGCTGAAGATAAGGACTCAGTCTTGCAGTTCAGTCACAAATATGCAGGAGCTGCATCTCTCCTACAGATACAAATAGAGAAGACACAGGCGCATCAAAGCAATAAATAAAAATGGGTGCAGGGGTGTGAGCTCCTAGTCCTACTGACTTGAGAAGCTGAGAGAGGCAGGAGGATCACTTAAACCAGGAAGGAGTTCAGGGCCAGCCTGGGCAACATAGGGAAACTGTGTCTCAAAAATAAAAGAAAAAGAGCTGGGCATGGTGACTCATGCCCGTAAGCCCAGCACTTGGGAGGATGAGGCAGGAGGACTGCCATGAGTTTAGCCGGGGCTACACAGTTAGTTCAAGGCCAGCCTGAACGACATAGCGAGACCCTGTCTCATAAAACAAAACAAAACAGAAGAAAAAGACTTCCCTGACTAGAACTTAAGAACCTTCTGTCTGTCTCTTTCCATCTCTACACTCAATGAAGACAAGATGGTCAATAGAGTACATCCAAACCAATTCTCTCATTTTATTTTATTTTATTGGTTTTTTGAGACAAAGTCTTGCTATGTAGTTCAGGAGTTCAGGCTGACCTTGAGCTCACTGTGTAGCCCAGGCTGGCCTTGAACTTGTGGCGATGCTCCTGCCTCAGCCTCCTGAGAGCTGGGACTACAGGTGTGTGCCACCATGCCCGGCCACCAATTCCCTTATTTTAGACATAACAAATCTGAGACAAACTCAGAAATTAGACTTGCTAGTATCAGGGTTAAAACCCATGCCTCTAGAATCCTGGTTGACTCCTTCGCCCTTATCATATTACCTCTGCTAAGAACTGAAGCAGAAAAACTGGCATAGAATTTACTAGACACAAATCTATGATGGAATTGAAAATAATGAGGCTGCCTCTCAGTCTTATTAGGTGAAAGGATCTCAATTTTTCCCACTTTTTTGGGAACAACAGACAACCTTATGCTTTCTGTTGTTATATTTCTCCCCTCCCATTTCTCTTTTATTTAAGCCTCTACAAAGGGGCTTAAATAAAAATTTAAAGAACATCTAGCATGCTCAAGGCCCTGGGTTCAATCCCCAGTGTTACAAAATAATTACAATAAAGAGAAAAAAAGAGGTTTTAATGAAAACCAGCCAAAGTACTCTACAAACAATTGAACAGAGCCTATTTGAAGAATGACATGCTTGGATCTGGCAGGGTTTTTTAATCATGTTTTTGGGATGGTGCTCAGGATCAAACTCAGGACCATGAACCTGCTAAGCAAGCACTCTACCACTTACCTAAATCCCCAACCCCATTTTTTATCATTTTAATTACAAAGTTTTGAAAAATGTAAGTAGGGCTGGGCATGGTGGTACACACCTGTAATCCCAGCACTCAAGAGGCTGAGGCAGGACTGCCAGGAGTTTAAGGCCAGCCTGTACTACATAGCAAGACCTGTTTCAACAAGCCAATAAATAAATAAATAAAAATGTAAGTACATCAGTCTAGTAAGTATTATCACATTTACAATTCTCTTAATAATCCTAAATATACAGAACTGTTTCCATGACATAATTTTTACTGATAACAAGTTTTCACTGGTTGAGTCTACATCCTAGGCCTCTTCCATGTCCTATCTGGTTTATCCTTGTTTCACAGATAAGAAAACAAAGGCCTAAGGAAGCTAAGTAGGGACTGGGGATGTAGCTCAATGGCAAAGGGCTTGCCTAGCATATGTAAGGCCTGGTTTAATCCCAAGCACCCCTCAAAAAAGCAGAGGGATTAAGTAACCAGTCTGAGGTCAGAGACCATATAAATGGTAAATGACAGAGCTGACTCCTGATCTTTCACTATTTTTCACTATTTTGCTCTACCACCTCCAGTGACACTACCTGCAACCTACCATATATCCATGGGGAAACTTGCTGATTAAAACCAGGCAAAGAGTTAAATCTTGAGACAGCCCTGTCGTGGCCACTGATACTCATCAAGTAAATAACCTGCCCAAAATCACAGACCCAGTTAGTTCTGCCAAAGGAACCTGGCCCAGGTGCCCTACCTCCTGGCATAGGGCTCCTTCTCAGCCTGCCCAGAGAAAATGGCCTTCGAGACACACAGAAGTCCATCCTTTATCCACGTAAGATTAAGGGACATTAACACTGATGCATATCTAAGAACTACAAACTGAATAGATATTAACAATACTGCTAAAAGTTAAAACAAACAGCATTTCTAACATGGAAAAAAAAAGCTGTAAATGATGTTTTAATGAAAAAATTTGCACCAACTACACCTAATACAAAAGGTAAAATTCAAGCAAGATGTGGTAATCCCAGCACTCCAGAGGCTGAGGCAGAAAGATATATACGAGTTCAAGACCACTCTGGTTACACAGTTCAAGGCCAGCCTAAACTACATAGTAAGACTCTGTCTCAAAAACCAAAAAAAAAGGGGGCTGGGGATTTAACTCAGTGGTTAGAGTGCTTGCCTTGTAAGCATAAGGCCCCAAGTTCGATTCCCAGCTCCAAAAAAAACACCAAAAAAAAAAAAAGGAAAATTCAACCAAAGCACAGTCCTCAACTGTCTGCCAGTGAAGTCTAGATTCATATGGTTTCTTCTACCTCTATCACATATTTATGGCCTTATTTTGTTGCACCTAAGTATCAATTTTACTTACTGTATTCAAGTATCATCTTACACATGTCCAAATGAATGCTTTTGCCGAGCTGCTTTTATAATTTTTCACTTTTTTTTTTTTTTTTTAATTTTTCACTTTTAAGTAACCTCAATCCTGGTCTCTCAATAAGCTTCCCTGAACATGCATTTATAGAGCTTATAAAATAATTTAGCAAAGGTTAAAGATAGCAATGGTGAAGCAAGAGCAAAGTTATGCAATTTTCTGTAAATGGGACCTTCAAATAGTTACACACTTAATAAAAACAAAAAGGAACAAACTTCCAGTTTTGAAAAGAAGCTAAACTACAACAAATGAGAAAAGCCAGGTATCTCATAATACAATACTACAAGCATCAAATTCTTAGAAATTTACAGTTGCAAACTCTAAGTGAATAAATTGTAAACTCTGTAATGTAAGTTAAATTAATACTCATCTACTCTAAATTAACTGTGAGGTAAGGTGAAAGTCTGTTGAAAATTTCCAAACAAAATATAGACAAGACTACGCAAGTATTCTATTCTCTTAAAACTCACTTGGCCAAACCATCCTTATAATCAGCATCTCAAATGGCATTTAACCAGGGATTATAATATGTCATTTTTTAATTGCTGCAATTCACAAAGTATTTAAAAATAAAATTTAAAAAACTTATTACAAACAATCCAGTATTACCCAATAAAATGCCTTAGGAATAGAGGAGGTATGAAAGACAGGTACCTCATAGTTTGAGAGAAAATCTAGCAATTCTGATTGAGATGGGATGTAGAGAAGTGGTTTCATCACCCGGCGGACAAACTTCTCAATGTAAACAGCACTCATGGGGCCTTTGTACTCGATTGGTCCAAAACTACACCCAAAGAAAAGAAAAAATAAAAACAATACATCATGCATTAAACATATTATATATAGCTAAATAATCAACACCACAGATGAGCATATCTTGCTTCAGAGGTAAGCAGCTTGCTTTGCTCAGGGGCTGACTGGAGGGCTGTCAGGAATAAGGATTTTAGGTAAGGAGGTACAAGAGGCTGTTTGAACTTCACCATGAGCTTAATTTGACTGCAAACTCAATTCATTCTATTCTCTGAAGGAAACATTAATTCCCACAACATTTCTTTAAAAATAAAAACAAAACAAAACAAAAACCCCACAGCCCTGGAAACTGACTATATGTTGAAGGATTCCAGGATCTTTTCACAATTCAAAGTAGTAGTGGGTAAAGTCCTTTTATATGTTATTCTGAAATTAGAAACAATGAGAAGTTGGCCACTGGTCTACCAAAAAGAAGTTACTAAATATTTCCCTAGGTACTTAAACAAGAGCTCACTAAATGAATCTTACACCTATTTAAAGCTTTACTGCAACAGAAAAAAACTAGGTGGAAATGTGAAGTCAGGGAGCTGTATAAACGATCTTCCTTTCTTTCCTTACTGCTGTACCTGGGGATGCAGGAATTTGATCCAGTACTGCTAAGTAATGCTACCACCATTCAGTTATCCTCCTAAACTAATATGAATTGTCACTCACTCTCTCAATCTCACACAATACAGATAAATATGATTAGACGGTTGGTGGTAGGGTGGAGGAGATACATAAAATTTGTGAAATCCAGCAATTCCTTCACCATTCTTCTCTCTAAATAGAAACTGACACTAGGCTTACTGTTTAAAAGCAACATAGGCAGCAGAATACTATAACATGAATACAAACATTCACATATACACATAGGATGAAATAAATAATTCTTCAGCACACACTGCAGAATATGATGCCAAAGGGATACTGGCATGAAAAAGTAAAAACAGCACTCTAGATGCACAGCTGGGGACAGAGCTAAGAATTCCATCAATTCAAGATTTACCACAAATTAGTTCAGTTTAAAAATTACTGCTATTCCCATCAGTCCCATCAATCAATGATTTTTAATTTAAAGGAAAAACACTGAAAAGGTATCTGACTTTTAAACTTATTTTGTTTGGCAGAAAGGAGCCAACCAACCCAGAAATCTCATTTACTCAAGCCATTAGTAGGCTTTGCTGAGTTTTCCTGGTATGACTTTGTAAAGGGTCCTAAAGACCTGTAAAGGCTAACAAGACCCCACAATGCAGGAGGTGGAATATGTTTTACCTACAAACTACAGCTATTGCCACAGGACACACTGATCTGGTCTAGGAAGCTCTGACACAGGGTTTTTGGTTTTTGTTTTTTGTTGTTGTCGTTTTTGGTGCTGGGGATTGAACTCAGGGCTGTGTGCTTGCTAAGCAAGTGCTCTACCAGTTGTGCTAAATTCCCAACCCCGACACAGGGCTGTGTGAACCACCTCCCTGCTTCAGACCCTTAATAAGCTTCCTTTGGACTGGTGCCAATTAGCTTCCTTAAGCAGCTACTATAAGATAAGCCAGTATAACAAACACAAGCAACAGCAGCGACAAAAACATGTAACAGCACTACCCTGCTCAATAATGAGACTCAATGAACACATGTGCGAGCACTAATAAGCAGAAGAACTTCGTGACCACGCAGAATGCTCGCAAGAGCCTGTAGTTGACAGAAACAATTGTGTGTGTGTGTGTGTGTGTGTGTGTATACAAAAGGTCTGGTAACCAAAAAACAAAACAAAACAATCAGGCATGGTGGCACACACCTGTAATCCCAGCAGTTGGGAGGCAGAGGCAGAAGGATGTCCACAAGTTCAAGGCCAGCCTGGGCTCAAAGCCAGCCTGAACTAAGACAGGTAAACCCTGTCTCAAAAAAACAAAAAACAAAATAATAACAATGATAATAATAATATTAAAATAAAAAGATCTGGAGGCTTCTAAAATATGAAAAAGCTACTTTTAGGGAATTCCTGTGCCTTAACACTGTTTTAGGTACACTGGGAATGGTTAAGTGCTGAAGGGAGTAGTAAGGAGTCTGAACTGACTTAAACAAGTAAAACTTCAACAGGCAAAGATGTGGGGTGGCCACTGCAAGTTGAGTATCAACCTCAAAGTCCTCACCTATAAAACAAGAGGTTTGGACTAGATATTTCTGAAGCTCTTTCACTTCCTTTCAATCATTCTACAAAAGCTGGGGAGAGGGGAACAATGTAAGACAATACTGTATCTCAAAATAACATTTGTACTCAATTCAAGGGAATTCTTCTGATTTTAATGTCATATTAAGTTAAGTCCACCTCCGGGCAGCTTGCAAGGACTATAAACCCTGCTAGGCACCTGGACTCTTTTCCAAAGCCAAAGAGTAATACAGGGACCTCACTCAGTAGGGCAAGTTTGTCATCTCTTATAGAGAAGACTCTTGAACCTTATACTTATCTTCAAAAAGAAAAGAGCAACCCTGAGACAGTTACTGTGAAAGTATCCTTATACTCTAAAAAACCTGTACTTTCAAAGTAGAGGTAGAATCTCCAAAAATGGGGTGGGGAGGATCCAAATTTTTTTTTGTTTTTTAGGGTTTGGCCAGGGAAGGCTGGTAGCAGGGACTGAACCCAGGAGCACACTTCCACTGAGCTACATCTCCACCCTTCAGCAAATTTATTTATTTTGAGAAAGGGTCTTGTTAAGTCACCCAACCTGGTCCCAAAATTGAAATCCTCTTCCCTCAGTCTCCCAAGCAAGGTGGGATTACGAGTATGTACCACTGCACTCAAGTCAAAAGTACCCTTAATAGTCACCAAGCAAAAACTGGTTTCTTACTACAAATATTAGAATTACAAACATTTGAGGGCCAGAGGAAAATATGTAAATAGAGATTGGGTAGTATGGTTTGGTCAAATGCTACCAATTGTTCCTGGCAAACAATATTACTGTGTCACAGAAGAGTTTATATTAGAAATACAGAAATGGGATGGAATGGGACAGAAAATCCATACATGACAGGTACTGAAGATTGCTATAAAACTCTTTTAATTAAGGCCAGAGAGGTTCAGAGGCAGGGAAAGGGAAAACCTAAAAACCAAAGATCTTGCCAGTCATGGTGGCACATGCCTGTAATTCCAGCACTTAGGAGGCTGAGGCAGAAGGATCAACTTGAGTTCAAAGCCAGCCTGGACTATATGAGCTCAGGGCCAGCCTGAACTACTAAGCGAGAGTCTGCCTGAAAAAAAAATTAAACGTAAAGATCTTAATAATCCAATCTCTTTTACCCATTTGTAAATCCGTAAAAGTTGTAGTCTTCCACAACTTCCAGCCAACTACAAGAACAAAGGCCCAATTCCATCTGCCTCCCTTCAAGTCAAGATTCACAGACTTGACTTAACAACCACAGCCAGGATCCATGGTCTAGGCAGTACTCCAATATCAATAACCAATACTTTTGCAGGAAAAGAGGCATCTTCAGTGGGATAAATACCATAGGTAGCCTTTTGTTCCCTCAGGTCAGATGAATGCACTTGGAGCCTGAATTCATGAAACTTTGGTTTTTTAGGCCTCTTTGTAATTTCAGAATTGTAGACCAGTAGTAATTTGCTCCCCAGTTGAAAAGATGGTAAGATACCCTTCTTGACCATGCAATGTGTACAGGTTACAGAATGAGAAATCTGGTGTATTTTTGTACTGTAAAACATTTTTAACATATCTGAAATGTACAGCCATTCAATGGAGTATTTTTTACTTTTAAAAACAGTGTTGTAGGGGTTGGGGATTTAGCTCAGCCATAGAGTGCTTGCCTTGCAAGCACAAGGCCCTGAGTTTGACACCCAACACCCCCCAAAAAAATAAATAAAAACAATGTTGCAATATATATAATGACATAAAAAATTCACAAACGTGAGAAAAAGCAATTTATACACTAGTATTCCTGCCAATCCCATCCTTTGCTTGTAAAAAGGAGACAGACATGTATATTCATAGGAGGAAATAAACCAAAACACAGTAATTACATACAGGTGATAAATTTATCAAGGTCCTTTTTCAATTTTTTGCTTATCTGTGTTTTCCCAATTTTCCACAATGAGTATCTAATGCTTTTAAATAGCAAAAATTCATTTATGTGTTGAACTTAACTGAAATCAGAAACACTACTGCAAAGTCCTTACCTCCGATGATACAGATGTATTACAGGAAAATAAAAGAAATGTTTCTGTTTTCTGCATTTCCCCTGGTTCCACCAACAGTTAATTGCCACAAACAACACCTGCAGAGCCAAAAAAGGTTTTCAAATGACTATGAATAGCAACTGAACAGCTACCAAAATTTGAAAGATGAAATTATAAAAGTGGAACTAGTCCTCTCTCACTGAAACAGAGTATAAAAAAACTGTTTCAAGCTTTCAAAGGTCATCATTTATTATTTAAAAAAAAAAAAACAGAAAAGATAAAATAAGATAGATTCTTCTCAATAGTCAAGTAGGACTTAAGAGTCTGGCCCCAAAGGAAAATTATTTGTTTCAAATTTTAAAGTCAGCCAGAAATAGACTACACACCTATAATCCTAGCATTCTAGGAGATTGAGGCAGGAGGATGACAACTTTGTACCCAACCTGGGTAATTTAATGACTCAGTAAAACCCTGTTTCAAAATTAAAAATAAAAAAAGGCTGGGGATGTAGCCTAGTGTGAAGGCCCCCGGTTCAATCCCTAGTATCACCCGAAAAAAAATTTTTTTATTATGGTTTGTGCCTAGATGTTCCCCCACACCTCCATGTAGTCATAGGTGGGGCCTTTTCAAAAGTAGCTTAATTTCGAGTGTGTGATACTGGGATGAAGTGTGTGTGATTACTAAATCAATCCACTGATTGGTTTGGTACCACCCTAATCCCGGCAGCCTGGATAAAATATAAGGGACAGAAAGAAGCTGCTAAGGTCCCTTGCTTCCCTTGCTGACTTCTGCCCGTCTGTCATGCCACCCTGCCTTGGATCCAGCCGATTATGGACTGAAACCTCTACCATCTGTGAGCTAAATAAACCTTCCCTCCTTTAACTTTGGGTGTCAGGTATTTTGTCTCAGCAAGGAGAAAAGTAATTAAGACAATTTTCAAGTGAATAAATGCCAACAAGCTTTTTCTAAGCATGAACACATGAACACTTAGAAGGACATGTCTTTGGGGCAAGGAGGACCTAGGTTCAATCCCTAGAACCATACCTACAACCACACACACAACTAACAACAGGAAGTTAGGCCTTTCAATTGTCAAATTAAGCATATAAAAATGTTATTGCAAATAAAATATCACACTAGGTGTGGTTGTACATCCCTCTAATCCCAGCTACTCAGGAAGGAGGGTCACAAATTGGAGCCCAGCCTGGGTAATTTAGCAAAGACTCTGTTTCAAAATTTTAAAAAAAAAAAGGTTGGTGCTATAGCTCAGTGATCAAATGTTTCCCTAGCATGCAAAAGGCCCTGGGTTTGATCCCCAGCACAAGTATCAAAGGACTATTTTTAGTGACTATTTCACACACTAAAACAAATAATCAATGGTTTTAAACTATGTTCTAAAAGACAGTACCAACCACAACCACTAAAACATGGAATATGCATAGTCCACAAAAAAAAGCATATATCAGGAGAAGAAAAACTTGTATAAATATTTTAATACTAAATTTATTGAGACATCAGGAGAGTAATACAAGTTACCTTTGGCCTCTACAATTATAAAAGGTGCTCAAAGTGGTAGCCATTAGCTTCCGGACATTTATTAGTATTAGTATGGCAAACTGTTGAAGTGTATACATTTTTTTGGTGGACTCTCTCTCTCTCTCTCTATATATATATATATAAAAATACACACACATATATATAAATATATATATATATTTTTAAGGTGAATGCTGAAATATTTAGGCAAGTGTCCCTATGTCTGCAATTTACTTTGAAATGTACCAAAAGATGGATTAATATGTTTTGGAGAAGAGTTTCCATACTTTGGCAACACTGTCATTTCAAACTGAATGGACAGAGGGGTTTTAGAGTGTTTTTGTTATGAGAGGATGTAATAACAACTAGACATAGGATGTTATAGAGTATTTAACAGCTTTCCCTGCACTGATACCACTAGGAACCAACAGTGCTCTCCCTCAAGGCGTGAGCTCCAAAAATGCCTCCAGCCAAGAATGCTTGTAACATTCTGGGAGGCCAAGGCAGGAAGATGGCAAGTTTGATCCCAGCCTAGGCAATTTAGCAAAACCTCATTTCAAAATAAATTTAAAGAAGTTAGGGCCGGGAACATAACTCAATGTGGAGACCCTGGGTTCAATTCTCAGTACCTGCCCCCAAATGTCCTAGGGGCATGGTGACAAGCAAAACTGCCTCTAACAGAGAACCTCAGGATTAGAGAGTTGGTTAGATGAATAAATATGACAAATTAAGGACAATGAAATGTTAATTGAGGCTAGACACTGGCACAGGCCTACAGTCCCAGCCACTGGGAAAGCTGAGGCAGGAAGAATGAAAGTTTGAGCCTAGGCATCTTAGTGAGACTGTATCTTAAAATAAAATTAAAAAAAAAAAAAAAAGGGAGGGGGATGCTAAGGATGTGGCTCAGGGGTAGAGGGCTTGCCTAGCACGTGAGAGGCAGGTCCTGGGTTCAATCCCCAGTACTGAACAAGAAAAAAAGTTTAAGAGATTTTAAACAGTGGATATATGTAAAAAATTTCCTCTTTTGCTGTACATTCAAAATTTATCATAATAAATTATTGAAAAAATATGAAGACAGATTACAATTGAAAAGTAGCCTTCAAATGCTTTTTATCTACTAGCACAATAACAACATAAATCAAAATTTACTAACAACTTTTCAGAACTCCTTTTAAAAGAATCTAAGAAAAAAAAGCAATACCTATTCTCAGGGTTGGCATCTCATCTTCTTTTACTCAAAAACTGGGCACACTCTACCATATTGCTAATTTTATTAAGCAACATGCTTTAAAAGTTTTTTGCCTTTTTCTAAAAATAAATTCACTCTTTTTCCACCCTGAGCAAATAAATGGAATAATAAGCTCTCAATTTTGAAGGAATTGAAAAATTTTCTTGAAGCACACAGTCAGTCAACTGCGGACAGCAGTCTAACCCCTCTCGCCTATGCCTGCAGCCTGGGATCTTTAACAAACTGCTCAGCCACCCTTCTAAGCCTGAGGTCCTGATTCAGAAAGCCAGGACTAACCGCACCAGCTTAAAGAGTTGCTGTGAGGATGAGCACAGTGCCTAGCACGCTGGAATAGTTATTATTCCAATGCCATCACTAGAAAGGACACACTGATTAAACTGACAGCAAAATAACACTAATTTACACTTAATCTAAAATACAATGGATTCCTCTCATTCCCCACATGAAAGACAGGATCTTTGTTTTCTAGACTCAGAAATCTGGGAATGGCTGACAAAGCAATTTCTTCTATGCTTGCATAATGCTTGTCTCCCAGTGCTCCACTGGAATTCTGTTTCCTCCCTGGAATTATCTGCCAGCTTGGTTACTACTGGTCATTTTTAAGGCAGGAGGAGAGTGAAAGGAATAGGTGAATTCCACAGGACCACAGAACATAAAACTGCATCCCCCCATCTCCTCCCACTCCACCAACTAATGTTCTTCATAAGGAATGGAGACTTGTATTTAAATAGTACTGGTACATTTTCAGGGACTTAATGGTTTAAAAGGCTTGCTGAGCTGAGCTGCATACTTAGCCACCATTTATAACATTTCTTGTTTCTAAGAAAAAGCAACCAAGAAGTCCAAATGAACTTATGCAACTCAGCTGCCTACACAAGTTACTTCAAACCAGCGGTTCTCAGCAGGAGCCTCTCAGAAATCTTTTTTGCTTGTTGTAAGGAGGAATAGGGAACTAAGGGCATGTGTAGGACAGAAGCCCTGGCATGTGTTCTGCAGTGGTCAAAACTGCCTTTCCCAGGGACAGCCATCCATATTACCCACAGGAGTTCTAAGTACATGCCTGTCTTAGTTACTTTTCTCTTGTTGGGACAAAATACCTGACATCCAAAGTTGAAGGTGGGAAGGTTTATTTGGCTTACAGTTCGTAGAGGTTTCAGTTCATAGTTGGCTGGCTCCAAGGCAGAGTGGCATGGTAGACAGGCATGGCAGAGGAGAAACCACTCAAAGCAGACAGAGGGCAGCAAGGCAAGCAAGGGAAGCAAAAAGGTACCTAAGCAGCTTCTGTCTGTCCCTTGTATCTTATCCAGGTTGCAGGGATTAGGGTGGTGCCAAACCAGTCAATGGATCAATTTATTTATTTATTTATTTATTTATTTATTTATTCTTTTGGTACTGGGGTTCAAACTCAGGGCCTTGTGCTTGCTAGGCAAGCACTCTAACCACTGAACTAAATCCCCAGCAGTGGACTGATTTAGTAATCACACCCCCTTAATTCCAGTATCACACACTCTATAGATTCAGGCACCTCTGAAAAAGCCTCATCTATGATTGAATAAATCTTTGGGGGGACATTTAGGCACAAACCATAACACTGCCAAACACCAAAGTTGGCTAAAAACCTGCTTGTTGTTACCTTAACCTGACTCCATTTAATTTGTGAATCTTAAGCATGGCTGCTGTCTTCACCGGATCTGCCAAGTACACAACTTCTGTGTAAACTTAAGGCAGAAAGTACTTTGAGAAATCAATCACAATACCCTCATCAGGTATGTGGTTATTGACATATCTCTTTTTGTTTAAGACAGGGTCTGGCTAAATAGTTTAGGCTGGTCTTGAACTCACGATGTAGCCCAGGGTGGCCTCAAACCTGTGTTCCCCCTGCCTCAGCCTCACAAGTGCTGGGATTATAGGCATGTGCCACCACATCCAGCAATCCTTTTTTTCTTTACAGAAGGCTCTAAAAATGACAAAATACTCTTTGTCACTTTGGTAAGGTGTCTCTATGGGCACATCCTCCCCTACACACAAGGACTGAAATCATTAGCTATTTAGGCTGTATGTCAACATTACCTGGTCAGAAAGCCGGCTTGCTGCATGCTCAATTTCTGCCCTGGCAGCAATGGACTGGCCACACCACGGGGCATAGAAGAACAGCAGTACCACCTCTGAATCCCGGCGAACATGCTCTGCATAGTCCAGCTGCCCCTGGAAAAGGTCAAGGACTGGAGACCTTGAGGAGAAAAAGCTGACAGGTGGCTTTGCTGGTATTATCACATCTTTTGCTCGACTAAAAAAGAGAAAACACAAACAAGACTCCTTAGTTTATCTTCTAACAACAGCTTTGTGTGGAAAAAGAATAAAGCTTAAAAAAAGGGCCTCTTCTGAATAAGAAAATAAGAGTCCCCTAATCACTGTCCTGAAGTAAAATGGAATATACTGTGCAAAGGCAAATCTGGCCAAGTTTGCAGACATGAGTAATATTCTGGAAATAATTTTCTGGTATTCTCTACCCCAGTGGTCTGGGAGAGCAGTGGAGAAGAGAGGAATACAGAGTCTTGCCTCCCACATGCCAAAGACTCCATCCTCACTTCTCTGCAGCCTTGTTCTCCATAGGAGTCACTGGTTTCCAGGGCTTTAGGGCTACCGTCTCTTGAGCTCAGAAGTATGGGGAAGAAGCATACATGCCATCACTAGCAAGATTTCTAATGGAGATGTTTATAATTGACTCAATTTGGAGAAAACGAATTGCTCTGTACTTGTTCTCTTTCTTTTTGGCGGGGCAAGGGAGGGGCATGTTGCTAGGGATCAAACTCAGGGCCTTACACTTGCTAGGCAAGCACTCTACCACTTGAGCTAAATCCCCAACCCCCCCAGAAATGCCCTGCACTTACCCAGAGCATCCAGGCAAAAGTAACAAATAATAGCATATATATCTCCAAATGCATCATAATCTAAAGAGTAGGAAAGATGCCTAACAAAGCAACAGCCTATTTAACTGAAGAACAGGTTCTTTGAGCACCTGAAGTTCCCAGCAGAGAAGAGGTAGGAAAGAGAAAGAAAAAAACATTTGGCCAGATATCACATACTAGCCACCATTTCCCCACTGAGAAAACAGGCTGGGGCTGGGGCTCCATCATCCCACGTTAAAGGGACCTAGTAAACACTTTGAGCTGTCCACATATCCGCAGTAACACACCATAAAATCCTAATAGTAGTTTAGCTAGGAAACAGATATAAAAATGGAACCTTAAAAAATACCAGGTTAAGCCAAAACCAGCAAAAAAGACCAACAAAAGAATAAAGCCGAAAAGGTACAAATGCCAAAAAGTAGCAAAAAGATTTGAAGTCAGCCATATCAGAAATATAAAAGGATTAAACAATCCAGTTAAGAGGAAAAGACTGCCAGAAAGTACAGAGCAAGACTCAATTATATGTTATCTAAAAGAGACACATTTTAAATATAAAAAGCACTGGATAGAAGCATAAGAATGAGAAAAGACAAACCATGTTAACAGTAAGCATAAGCTGGCATGACTCAAGAGGTGAAAGGATACAATGCATACAGTGTTACAATTGTTACTCCAAAATTAGTATTCAAACATACTATCATTTGAATCAGTCTCAAAATAATTATGCTGAGTGGAAAAAAAGACACTAAACAGTACATACATGAGGCAAGGGGATCATAAATTTGAGCCCAGCCTGGGCAAATTAGTGATTTAACAAGACCCTGCCTCAAAAAATAAATTTTTTTTAAAAGGCTGGGAATGCAGCCCAGTGCAAAGGTCTTTGGTTCAATACCCAGCACAACAAAAACTTTAAAAAGAAAAAAAAAAAAAAAAGAGTATATAAATAAGACTGCAAAAATATAAAATCCCAAACAGGCAGAAGCATTAAAAGAACAGTTTAAAGGTGGGTGTGGAGGCATATTCCTTAATCCCAGCACTCGGGAAGATGAGGCTGAGGCTGGAGAATTCGAAGTTCAAGGCCAGTCTGAGCTATACAGTAAGACCTGGTCTTAGCTGGATATGATGGCACACGCCTGTGATCCCAGCACTCAGGAGGGTGAAGCAGGAGAATCACTGCAAGTTCACGGCCAGCCTGCGCTGCCTAGTGAGTTCAAGGCCAACCTGGATTACACAGTGATACTTGTCTCAAAAAAATTAAAAAAATAAAAATAAAAAGATAATTTATTCACTTAAACTAACACTTTAATTTATATACAGTCTTTATATAAAGTATTTTCATAATCTGAAAAACTCAGTCACATCCATGATTATTCAAAAAAATGTTTATTCAGCAACTATTGTGCTTTAGTAACTTCAGGCCTGGCAACTGAGGCTATAGCAGATGCTGTCAAACTTACTTTCTACGGAAGGAAGATGAACAAACAAACAAGCAAACAACTATCAATAAAAACCCACAAAATGGGGCTGGGGATTTAGCTCAGCGGTTAGAGTGCTTGCCTTGCAAACACAAGGCCCTGAGTTCGATCCCCAGCACCAAAAACAAAAAAAAAGGAAAAAAAAACCCCACAAAATGCTTATTCTTGTGTGGTGAGATAATATATAATGTTGTAAGAGAAACAGGGCACTTCTGACTGGGTGGTGCTCATTTAAACTGACACCTGTGTAACAACAGCAATTCAAAAAGAGGTGGGATGCTGGGCATGGTGGTGCCTGTCCGTAATCCTAGCACACCTGGGGCTGAGGCAGGAGGATCACCATGAGTTTGAGGCCAGCCTAAACTACATACCAAGACCCTGTCTCAAAAACAAATAGGAAAAAAAAAAAAATAGGGCTGGGGATGTGGTTCAGTGGTAGAGTGTTTGTTTGCCTAGCATTCACAAGGCCCTGGGTTCAATCTCCAGCACTGAAAAACAAACAAAAATCCCAAGAGGTAGGGAAGGTTCTGTGGCAAGAGAGTGAAACATCTTCAAGATATACGAAATTCTGCTCTTTGGAGGAATTATTTTTCTGCCTTCCAAACTGCACATTATAATGCGAACGAGACAAAGTAGGAATCTGACAGCTCCAAAAGTTAACCATCAACTTGGTATTTTTGCCCTGCAGGTTCAGAGGATTTCCTACAGCAAAGGAGATTGATAAAACACACAACCAATCAGAAATAAAGACCAGAAACAGTCGCCACTTATCTCTTCAGTTTGCTTTACATTTCTGAAAAAAAATCTACCTAGACCAAAGATACCCGGAAGTTCTGAAGTATCAGGTGCAAAAAACTCGAGAGTGGGTTGCAAACAAGAAGGGCCTGCTGCAAACACAATTTTTATAAGAAATTTATACCCAACATCTCTTCCCAAAGAAGATCCTTTGCACCTTTGAAATAAAAAGCAATAAAGCACAATGAATGCCTGTAGACCTGTGTATACATTTATATCTAATACACATGCCCATTATTTTACCCTTCAAATCGGGGTAGAAGGAAAGCCAGGAGGATGAAGTCATGCAGATATAATAAACAGAAATGCAGGTAAGTAGAAATTAAGTGCCCAGAAATCCACAATTACTAACTATGGCTCAAACCCAAATCAAACTTTGTATACAGTCTGGTTTGAACGCAGTTAAGCAACAGATACTGAAGAGGGCAAGTCATTCATTTCAGGACTGGAGCTATTAATAAAAACTAAATTTAAAAAAAGTCTCGGGGCTGGGGATTTAGCTCAAGTGGCAGAGTGCTTGCCCAGCAAGCGCAAGGCCCTAAGTTCGATATCCAGCAGCCCCCCCCAAAAAAGTCTCAACTCCAAAGACTCCATTTATTCTCTCTTAAGCCTCTGTCCTCAATTAAGATTTGAAAATAAGAGGACAGAAATATTAATCAGTTGTATAGCAATAAAATAGTATCACGACACCACTGCATCATAAGACTAAAAAATTAATCTGAGTCTATCAAGACACTCACATTTGCCAGGAGCATAGAAAGATGAATAAACAAGCAATCACTCATGGGCTCATTCTCTTTGCCAGAAATGGGTAAGGATCTTATTTGGCCAGCTCTAGAAACTGGATTTACATTCTTCCTTCTTCCTGAAATCTCAAAGGACTGTTCTATTACATCGGTTTTGTTTTTGGTTTTTTGGGTTTTTTTTTTTTTTTGTCTCAGAACAAACAATTTCAAGAGCTATACAGACGGATATTTTAAAAAAAAAAAAAAAAGCTCCATACTCTTGGAGGGGGAACTTCTCCCTACTTTGAACCCAAATGACAACTTGAATTTTTTTGTGTATTTTCCTTGTGGAAGACAATGATAAATACCACAATTAAGAGTCCAGTTCCTAACAATGAAGAATTCAAATCCAGCTCAGTCACTTAATATAGGTGTGACAGAGGCCGGTTTTGTAACATGACCAAGGCTTGACTCCATCTATAAACTGAGAAGGAAAACAGTATATTCAGACTTTACTGTGTAATTTAATAAAATCTATACTGGATCTCAAATGTTTTAAATGAATAAATGCATTCATGCAAACATCAGTTCCCAAGCAGACATCTGTCAATGTCCAGAGACATTCCCATTTGTCAAATCTTGGTGTATGTGCTACGGTCATCTACTGGGTACAGGCCAGAGATGGTTCTCAACACCCTAGGATGCAAAGGACAGCTCCCTATAACAAAGGATTATCCGGCCCAAGATAGGAACAGTTCTGAGAAACTCTGATGGTACAATACCTGGCACATGGCAAATGCCCAATGACAGTTACTATAATCTGATCTCTTTCCACTAAAATTCTCAATCTTCTGGCACCTCTTCAATATAAGGGATCACATATTGTGCTCCATAAAACTCAATGTGCCGGCTTGAAATCTTCCTGTTGACCAACCTGCCAAGAGACTGTGTCAATAACAGAAGGATTTTATAAACTGGAGTCTCAGAAGATACACCATGGCCCCGGGAGGCCAGTACATCTGAAATTTAAATTTTCTATATGTGTACTTTTCCTAAAAAGAGGTACATTAGCTTTCATTCTTTCAGCTCACTGTACTCACTGATCAGGCCATTTTTCCAGTTCCAAGGAAAACACCTAACTCATCCAACCTCAAGACCTTTGAACTTACGGTTTCCTCTCCCTGGACAGTGCTTCCCCAGAACTTGCCAGTGCTGGTCCCTTCCTTTCCTGATGTGAGCTTTAAATCTCACTTCCTTAGGAAGGCCTTTCTGGCCCACCCTCATATCTTCATTCCCATTGGTCTTACTGAAGCCCTTTAAAATTATGTTTTCATTTTACTTGTTTACTGCCTGTTCCACTTCGGGAATATGCACTCAAGAGAGCACACTTCTGTCTTTATTAATTTAACGAACGCTGAGCACACTGTGAGTGCTGACAAATAATCATCAGATCAATGAATGCCTCAATTGCCAGAGGAGCCAGGTACTCTCAAACGGTTGTGGATCACTACACTTAAGTAGAAAGGAAAGGGAACAGATGACAACTGAGGGTCCTACAGCCTGGGCAGAAGTGACAGGTACGATCCCTGAGATCCCAACAGCTCAAAAACAGGGCCCACCTCCCTCCGTACTGAAGCGGATGAAGCGGGGCCGCGGAGCACCTGGACACCCGGCCCTCTGTGTGGCGCCGTGCGGGCCAGGAACAGGGGAAGTGGGGGGCCGTGGCCGCAGGGCTGAACAGGAGGGTCAAGCCGGTCGCTCCCGGCAAAGTCTGGCCCGGCCCGGACCCCGAAGGCCCGGAGCCCGCCAAGAGCCGCCGCCCGGGCGAAGGGCGCAGGGCCGAACCGGGGCGCCGGGCCGCCTCACCTGCAGGTGAACTTGAGGGCGAGAAGCAGCGCGCAGCCGAGCGCCACGGCCCCGCAGAGCAGCTCTGGCCGCCGGCGCGCCATGAGGGAGGCGCAGCGCAGCCCGCGGCGGAGCCGGCCCGCCGAGGGCTCTCCGGCCGGGACCGGGCTGAGGGAGCCGGAGCCCGCCGGGCCGCCGCCGCCGCCACCACCCTCGTCCTCGGCGTCGTCGCTGCTGCTGTTGCCGCCGCCGCGGCCTCTGCATTCCGACATTACATGCTCCCCGCCGCCGGCTTTATACCGCCGCCGCTGCCGCTGCCTCGGGCCCGGGGGCCCCGTCGCTCCCCAATCCCAGAGCCCGCAGCGTCCACTAACCCGCACCCTCCACGTCAGCCGCGTCGCCGCGGCGTCCCGCCCCCCCTCCCACGGAGCCTGCGCACACACCGCCTCAGCCTGGCGGCCACGCCCCCGGAAGGCATGCCTGCACACTCACTGAGTCTGCGCGAACGCCAGACCTGCGCGGACTCTCGTCATCGTCCTACGGGTCCCGCCTCCCATCCAGGAGTCTGCGCAGGCCCCACCCTGGCCCTTCTGCGATCTTTCCGGGAGGTACACGTGTCATCGCCGTCCTACCTGGAGCTGAGGTGGCTCAGATGTTTTTTAAGGCTTGTGATGGTAGGTCCAGTGCTCTCACTACATGCTGGGGAGGACTAGGTGCTGCTTTTCGGAAAGAAGAAAAAAAAAATCTAGAGGCGAGAAGGGCCCAAGAACCGTGGAGTGAGACCGGACAGATTTCAGCCTGCACATCTATAAGAGGCGATAATAGCCGTACGGCCCTCCGGATTAAATGAGGCGATTCATGGAACTTGCCAGGCCCATAACAAGTGCTCCATAAGTCTTACTGTTGTGACTAGCTCCTTTTCCGACAGCGCTATGAGGAGGGTCTGGTCTGCTGTACTCCCTCACTTCTCAGAAGGGAAAACCGAGGCTTGGCGAAGTCACTTGACTGAGGTTGTGAAGCTAGTAGCTAAGAAAAGCTGGCCGTCTTGGCTAAGAAGTCACCTCAGCAGCCCACTCTGCAGCCCCGAGGTCTCCATTGCTCTTTTCCTGGACACGTGTCTTTAGGGAGTAGTTAAAGGACGTTAGTCAAGCCGGAGAATCTCAGGCTTCTGGGGAGGATTATGGGCAGGTTGTTCTCTAAAGGGTGTTTTGAACGCCAGTCCTACAAGATAGGCACAACACTAGAGGGGTGTTCAGTAATGTATGTCCCCTGACTTAAATGTTAAATCTTTTCTGAGTATGATTCGTGTTGTGATTAAAGAGGCAAAGTCGGCGACGGATTCGGTGTACCCTGGGTAAATGAATGTATATAATTACATGGCTGCAGAGGCCTCAGGTCAAGACTTGGCCTGCAACATCAGTAATTACGAACAGAACTGGATGTGGTGGTGAACGCCTGTAATGTAGCTGTGGAGGCAGAGCCAGGAGGATGGGAAATTGGAGGACAGCTTGGGCAACTTAGCGAGACTTGTCTCAAACCAAACACACAAACAAAAACTGTTAAGGTTGGGGACGTAGCTCAGCAGTCTCTGGGCTCAATCCCCAGTATAAATAAAACAAAACAAAAGGAAAAAAACCTCATTACCAAAAACACCCTACTAGCCGGGCAAATACAACTTTGAGGGAATTAAAGCAACACGAAGTTATGAAAAAAAGAAAAAGCATAGCTGAGAGCCAGAGGTTAAGGTGAGAACCCACCTGCCACAGGTTAGCTGTGTGACTCCCATGAAAATCTTGTCCCCTTTGTCTGGTTCTGTTTCCACAGATGTAAAATGGGCTCTTGCTAGGTTACCTGGCTAGCTTGATTCAGTGTATCAAGCATTGGGGCCCAGCCTCAAGGCCCAACACGTCAGTGGCTCATTTATACCTGCCATTTTGTTGTTTCCTGTATCTTACATCTTTTTTGTTTATTCTTTACTGTCTTCTTTTTGAATTAAGTGGATATTACTTAGCTTACCATTAAGTTCTGTAATGATTTTTAACATCTAAATTATATATTTAATAGTTGCTTTGGAGATTATACATTTTTTTAAAATCTGCTTCAGATTTATACTAAATTTCCAGGAAGATATAGAAACTGCCCCAATATACCTCCAGTTCCTCCTCTCTTTTTTACGCTATTATTACCCTTTTATCTATTTGTTACAAACCCAACCATATAGTGTTACATTATTCTTATATAATCTTGTCTTTAATACCTTGAGAGGATATATTGTTGGTGGGGTTTATTAACTTTCTGATATATCATTTCTAGTTCTCTTGATTTCTTTGTGTAGATTTGAGTTACGTGGTACTGTATATTTCTAATAGAAATAAAGATGGTCATCTCACCAGTTCTCACTCATTGTAGGTTGCCAGAACAGAATCTACTCTATGCCCCCATAAGACAGCTGACATCTGCAGCAGCCTTTATAAGGGTCAAAGTACTTTTGCTGTCCAGTTTATCTCAGAAACAACAATCCATTCTGAGATAGTGCAGGGGATTGTTTTAGTGGCAAGAAATCACCCTGGATTAACAAAAGGGTGCACTCTTTCCTCTTGCTGAGCACCTAGGGCCACGATGGCCTCAAAAGTTAGGTCAGTCTTGTCCTCGTCAACCAGAACCTGAGCTTTCTTGGCTACTTTTTATAACATGATCAAATAATACTCATTTTTACTTTTATTTTTTATGTGGTGCTGAAGATGGAAGCCCTGGCCTTGAGTATGGTAGGGCAAGTGCTCTGTCAGTGAGCTATAACTCCAGCTTTTAAAATTTTTATTATTTTTGTGATAGTAGGGCTTGAACCCAGAGCTGCCTTTGCACTGAGCTACATCCCCAGCCCTATTTAAAAGTTTTCATTTTGAAACCAGTTCTTGCTAAATTGCCAGAGCTAGGCCTAAACTTGGCATCCTCCTGCCTCAGTTTCCCAGAATGCTGGATTATAGGCATGTACCACCACACCCAGCTCTGTTCATTAATTTTTAAAACTTCCAAACATTTACTTACAAAGTAGTGCATACCTAGCATGGTCCAAGATAGCAGTAGTATAGAGGGAAGCCCAGCTCTCAACCTGGGAACTTTAGATAATGTTTCCATATTTCTTGGAGATTTTGTATCACAATCCCAGAATGGGCTTTTACAGATTGGCATCTATCCCCTGTAGCAGATATTCACAAGAAGCCTGGGTTCTTATTTCCCCAGACCACCACAGTGTTTGCAGCCTGCACTAATGGCTTGGGTAATGTGCTCGCCGTCAGTTTTTCAACTGATGCAAGTCCCTAGAACTAAGTCAAAAGAACATCAAGGACTCTATGCAAAGGGCCCTCATGGGGTCCACAGCCCCAGAAAGGGTGAGGATGAGGGGGAATACCCTGTCTACCAGTCACAGGGTTCCCATGAGACTTCCATGAGTAGGAAGGCTTCTCCTGCAATCTCTACATACTTTTTCAGGTAGATGGGATGGCTCACAACAGCCAGCAAAAATGTAGAGACACGAAAACTTGTAAAGCAATGTGCACATCCATGTATCCAAAAAGTAGAAACGGGGGCTGGGGATTTAGCTCAGTGGTTAGAGTGCTTGCCTAGCAAGCACAAAGCTGTGAGTTAAATCCCCAGCACCAAAAAAAAAAAAAACCACACAAAGTAGAAACAATGTAAATGTCTATTAGCTGATGAATGGCCAAACAGAGGTGATCTGTCCACACAATAGACTATTATTTAGCCATAAAAACCAATGACAGGTTGGGGATTTAGCTCAAGCGGTAGAGTACTTGCCTAGCAAGTGCAAGGTCCTGAGTTCGATCCCCAGCACCCAAAAAATACTGATATATTTCAGACCCCCCAAATTTAGAGACCCAATCCAAAAATGGGCATCTGAAATGAATAGATACCTCTCAGATGAAGAAATACGAATCGCAAACAAATATATGAAAAAGTGTTCAACATCACTGGTCATTCGAGAGATGCAAATTAAAACAATGCTAAGATTTCATCTCACTCCAGAAAGAGCAGCTATCATCAAGAAATCAACCAATAAAAAATGCTCGTGGGGCTGTGGAAAAAAAGGAGCCCTCCTCTACTGTAGGTGGGAATGTAGGCTAGTCCAACCACTGTGGAAATCAGTGTAGCGATTCCTCAAAAAAACTACAACTAGAGGTTCCATTTGATCTAGCTCTTCCTCTGCTTGGTATCTTCCTAGAAGAATTAAAAACATCATACCACAATGATGTATGTACAACCATGCTTATAGCAACACAGTTTGTAATAGCTAAGTCTTGGAAACAACCCAAATGCCCAACAACTAATGAATGGCTAAAGAAGATGTGTTTTTTCTATACAATGGAGTATTACTCTCCCATAGAAAAGGATAAACTTGAAATATTTATAGGTAAATGGATGTACCTTGAGAACATACGCTTAAGTGAAATAAATCAGACACACCTGAGTACATATCGAATTGTTTCTCTGGTATGAGAAACTGTAAGTGTAAATAAGGACAAAAAAGTACAATAGCTACTAAGTAAAAGAAAGATAATATTCAATAGGGAGGAGAATTAGAAAGGCAGGAGGGGGAAAAGAAAGGAAAAAGAAAAGAAAGGGAAAATGTAAATAAAGTACTGTAAATAGGGAAGGGAGGGGTGGGGAAGAAGGGGGGGAACCAAGATGTATCATGTACAGGCACAAATTAAGTACGATGAATGTGATCACTATGTATACAATGTACCAATACATGTTCTTGGAAATAAAATAAAACTAAAAATACTGATATATGGTAAGACATCTTCGAACACTATGCTAAGGGAAAGAATGAACCTCCAAAAACAGTATGCTAAGGGAAAAAAGCATGTCATAAAAGGACCAATGTATGATTCCACCTATATGAAATATGCAGGAGAATCCACAGAAACAGATTAATGGTTGCCTGCAGCTTGAGAGGCAGGGGAGTGGGTAGATTTGGGGAATGGTGGTTAAGGGGTTCTTAGATAATGAAAATATTCTAAAATTGATTATGGTAATTAGAACAACATTGTGAGCATACTAAAAACCACTGAATTGTACACTTAAAAATGGTGAAGTGGCTGGGCGTGGTGGCACATCTGTAATCCCAGCACTTGGGAGGTTGAGGCAGGAGGATCCTGGGAGTTCAAGGCCAGCCTGAACTACATAGCAAGACCCTGTCTCAAAAAAAAAAAAAAAAAAGTGGTTTATGTTATATAAATTTAAAAAATAATTTTCCCATAATATGTCCAAATAGACACACCAATTATTCTGTTTCCTCTGTTATCAATATGGGATTGGAGTTTGGCTCTGATTTTTTTTTTTCCTTTCCTCTGTTCCCTCTCACCACCTTCTTTGCCCTGTGAGCCATTCGCTTGTGGGACATGGGTGTGATCTCACCATAGAATAATTAACTTTCACTTCCCAATGCTGAGACCAACCCTGTAGCAGCCAGGGTTGTTAACTGCAAACCAGTGCATGAAACTAGCTGATTTAGGCAGAAATGGAATCTACTGAAAGGATGGCTCAGAGCGCAGAGAATTGCTTAGAAGGTGGAAAGCCGAGGTACAGAAAATGCCGAGGTACAGGGAGTTTAGGGGAGGGGGCTGGGGTTAGGGTTGAAACTCAGTGGTAGAATACTTGCCTAATGAACATGGCAAAAAAGAACTGGTTTTCCTGTGATGAATGTTATCATCATGTATATCTAAAATGTGCCACTAAAATTTTTTTAAAAAAGAAAAGAACTGGTCTTGAGGGCCTTTCCACGTGTGGAGAAAAGGCTCTTCTAATCACTTCCAGAGATTCTCCTGACTCTGAGCCTCTGGTTCTACTAAGTGCTCTACTTCTCACATCTCAGTACTGCATCCTGCCCCAGACCCTCTTTCGGGTCCCAGCATCCCGCTCACTCTGAGTTGTCTTGAGGAAGTAACTGCCTGCAGGTTAAAGGGTTGTAACATCACAGCCTAACAGATCCTATCCTCTAAGTCCCTCAGCTAACATCAATCACCACTCTTCTCCCTGGCTTGCTGGTCCCAGCCCTGCAGAGAGGCCAGCCCAGCTGTGTCTTAGCAGCATTCCTGCCTGGGCCCTCACAAAGTCTGAGCCCTCACAAGGTCCTATACAGGGCACTGTGCTGAATAGTGTCTCCTTGGACTCCCACAGCCGCTGGCATCTTACCTCACCATTTTCCTCCCTGCTAATCTAACTTCTTTGAGTGAAATGGAAAGGAGAGCCTAAGGGAGTTCCTGTCTCGGTCAAAATAAGAAGCCTCTTACTCAGCCCAAACTGAGAGGCAAAAAATAAATAAATAAAAATTTTTAAAACCCCAAATTCAGAGGCAGGGGTAAGGTGAAAAGCTGCTTTCATATCTCTCCAGTTTACATTCTACTATTCACTGCTTAAGTGAAATTATTTTTTTAAAAACCAACTTGTGGGGGCTGGGGATTTAGCTCAGTGGTTAGAATGCCCTGAGTTCAATCCCCAGCACCAAAAAAAAAAAGAAAAACCAACTTGTGACTTCAGCACCTAATTCCAACAATTCCTGAGGAAAAGACCACACCAAGAAGTGAAAGGCATCTATATATAAAATCTTTTATTACAGGCAATATTGGTCCAGACACTACACAATACCAACAGTACAAGTTAATCTTTCAAAATCATCATTGAAACAGCAAAAGACCAAGAAATAAAATTTCAGTCAGTTGATTATTTTTCAAAATATTCTCAATGCACATTATCTTCAGTTCCCTTATTATAGTGAAACATACAAATACAGAAAAATACCCCATTTAACATATAGTAGTGTTAAATGGTTATTTGGCTTAAAATCTGAGTTAAGAAAATCCTTTTTAGCAACCTACATACAGATAAGTAGCAAACTTTATTCTATTAAATTCGTTCCGCTAAATCACGTAAAGATTTTCATCCATCATGTATTCTGACCCCAGTACAAGTGTTTATTCTCTTATCGCCATGGTTCTTACTTGAAGGACCAACTCAAAGAGCTGCCCTAGACATAACCTCATCCTCTTCCTCAACACTTCATCCAAAAGTCTGTTCAACAGATGGCAACCAGGCAGCATCACTTCGCCATCTGAGGCCAACGGCTCCATGAGCTTGGCCAGGCCTGCTAACCAGCCCGTTTTCCTACCTACTGGGTGCTGCTCGGGAGGAACGATATGCGCCAATACTAGCAGAAAGCCTGCAGCTCCTCTGCTGTGTGCCTCAGAACACTTTCATTTTCCTGGTCAATGCTCTGATTGGGTTACATAAAAGCCAGCATATTAGTTTAAATCTTTAAACAAAAAACTATATTTTCCAAAGTCATTATCATTTGGGGCAATTAAGTGATCTTTCCGTGCTTTGTTGAGCTTCATTTTTAGGGCATTTCTTCTTTCTTCCCACTCATGGAGCTCAGCGTTTCCATGTGCAAATTTACAGCTGCTTCCTTCGGTGCAGGTTCCATTTATATACCTGTAAGAAGGCAGTGGCCAGGAAAAGTCACGTAAAAACTGTTGTGATGCTTGAAAATATATTCTTCACTAGCTTTGTGAGTTGCATATAACTTTTAGCTAAGAATCTTTTTCTCTTTTCTTTTTTGGTGCTGGGTATTAAACCCAGGCCTCACAATACTGAGCTATGCCCCAGGCCCAGTTAGGAATCTTTTTTTTTTTTTTTTTTTTTTTTGAGACAGGGTGTTGCTGTGTAGTTCAAACTGGCCTTGAACTCAGTATGTAGCTCAGGCTGGCCTTGAACTTGTGGTGACTCTCCTGCCTCAGCCTCCAGAGTGCTGGGACTATGGATGTGCACCACTATGCCCAGCAAGAATTTTAACCTTTAAAAAATGAATGTCCAGGCATGACATTGACAAGAGAGAAATTAGAACTTTAAACTATTCAAATGTATCCACTGAAAAGTACTGACTGGGGCTGGGTGAAATTCAGTGTAGACCATTTGTCCAGCATGTATGAAGGCCTGGGTTTGATCTCCGACACCTCAAAGAAGAACAAAAGTACTGACTGGTGGGGAAGAAGAGACTACAGTCATCATTAATGCAACAGAAAATCATCAGAAGTGACATTAAGTAAAAAATGTCTTCAAAGGTTTTAAGGATCCATGGCTCTAAATTTGGAATGAAATGTAAATGTTTAATAAAATTAAGAGTAATTCCAAATTAACCAGTTTTCATTTAAGTATTTTCCAAGAAAACAAGTGATACCGTTAAGCTACCATTTTCCTTTGATATGAGGTCTAGATTTACCCTTGAAATATAACTTAAAAGCCATTTCAAATCGAATGCACATTGATTTTGCACAAAGGCTGTGGCAAAGGTTTAGAGAATCACAGTTGGGAATGCAAAGATCATAAGGGCAAAACTGAATGAACATACTTCTTTCTCCATTCAGCTACCTTGATAAAATTCAAGCCAGACTCAGAAGACCACTAAGTGTTTTCATGGAAGCCCAGAAGAATGAAGGCAATTCACTGAGCAACTAAACACTTTGAGGCAACACCCAAGTATCCTTCCAGGGTCTGCTGTCCCAGATCTACCAGAACACTCTACCAGAACAATGTCCTCTGTCTACTGACACGGTGCCTATGAAAGTGATCAAAGTTCAACAGTTTTCATGCAGAAAAACTACAAACCTACGTACCTCTCACAAATACTAAAATATCCTGTTGGGAAGCGGTGCTGCCAACAGTACTGGTCGTCTTCGGTGTGGAAAAACTTCTCCTTGTGCTTCTCTGAAGAGATGTGGCCCTGCCACTGCTTCTCACTATTACAGTTCTTCCCACACATCCAACAGTGAAAATCCACCTATGGGTGGGCGAAGATATGCAGCCAGTCAGTGGTGGTGTCTGAGTGCTCTGTCACTGTTCAGGGTACTTGAAGGTCCAGATGCCACCACCTCTAAGAGCCAGACTCTGTCTATTCTCGGGGAGCCAGGCAAGGACGTAAAACTCAAAGTGAAAAGTAAGATCAAGGACAGGACCACAGTGTAGGGAAGTAAGCCAGCACACAGAAAGCAGAAGAGGGCAACACATCGGGCTAGGCATCCAGGAACTCCCTAGCAAGGAGGCCACAGGAGCTGGTGTCCAGACAAGGATGTTCACAGGGAGGGCAAGGGGCAGGTTCAAGAAAGACTTCTGAGAATACTGAACTCCATGAGGAAAAAGGGTGTGCAAGGTCAAGGTGCGCTACTCTGGAAAGCCTAGGTGCAGCTCCACGTGATACCCATGAACTGAGTCCCAAAGATGGGCCAGGCACCAGGGAAGTAAAGAAGCTGGCCCCAAGATGGAGGTGGTGGGGCACAGCTATAAACCCAGCACTTGGGAGGTTGAGGCAAGAGGACTACAGCGAGTTCCAGGCCAGCCTGGACAACATAATGAGTTCAAGGCCAGCCTGGAATACATAGCGAAACCCTGTCTCAAAACAACAACAAAACAAAAAGCAAAAGAAAAGAAGCTGGCCCTGCGGGGGACAGACCTCTTCAGAAGGTGGGACTGAAATGCTATGGCAGATACAAACTCTTAAGTGTCTGAGTAGCACTTTCCAGCTCTCCTGGGTGGAAAGACACACAAGACCAGGCTATGGAGAAGCCCTACATAGGCCTGACTGAGTCAGGATGGAGAGGTGCCACCAAACATACAAGAAACAAGCAGAACCATTTGAGCCAGCAATTCCCTTTCTAAGGACATTCCAGAAAGAGTTAAGGACATCACATTCCAGTGATCCATGTGTACCCATGTTTAGAGCAGCATATTTCATAACAGCTAAATCTTGGAAGTGGCCTATATGTCCATCAACAGACGAATGGGTAAAGAAAATGGCATTTACAAACAAGTGTACTCTGTCATAAAGCATATAGGAAAATGCATACACCTTGAAACAATAATGTTAAGAACAATAAATAAGACACATAAGCTTAAATATCACATAGTTTCTCTTATATGAGAAACCCAAAATATAAACAAAGAGCAAAATAAAAGACAGGTAACAGGAAATAGGGAGAGAGATCTTCTGCAAAAGGAAAGGAGACCAAGAGATAGAGAGGGGAGGGAAGACAGAGGAAGGAGTTGAAAAAAGAATGAAGATGTGTTATGTACATGTACCAATTCCCCATGAAAAATATAATCACTGCATACTGCAAACGTGTACTGATAAAAAACAAAAATTGAAAAAAAAAGAACACTAGACACCCCCCAAAAAAGCAACAAGTAGCAGAATGACATGCACATTTACATACATTAAAAAAAACAAACAAACAGGTGTAACCAGCAGGAAGATCACAAATTTGAACCCAGACTGGACAATTTAGTAACTTAGCAAGACCCTATCTCAAAATAAAAAAATATTTTAAAGGACAGGGGATGGGGACCAGGCAGCATACACTTCCAGAGTCCCTCTTATGGCCCGGCACTCAGGTTAAGAGTCACACACTCATTATATTTCACTTGACATCATGACCACCCCACCTGGAGACATCAACAATCTGCCCAAGGTCCCAGGCTGGCAAGGAGGACCCTGGCCTTGGACTCACAGCTGAGAAAAAGGGTCAAGGCGAGGATGTTTGGGCATGAGCAGACTGAAGCTAATGGCAGAAAACCACCTAAGAGAAAAGAGAGTGATCCCAAGAAGGGCAGGCGGCGTGGGTGACAGAGCAGGATTTGGAACATGTGGGACAGGAAAGGCTCCTACTGACGGCTCTAACAAAGGAAAGGAAAAACGGCCGCTGGTACTTACAGTCACCTCAGCATAATCTGTTGGCATGTGAATTTGTTTTCCATTTTCCTTGTTTGATTGACTGGCTACATCATCATTTTTTTCATTTTTTTGACTCTTTAGCCAAAGTTCATAAAATTGTTCCATATCTTGTACTAGAGAAAAATGAATTACTGTCAGCAGCAGTAATGAAACGCCACCTGAACACATACATAATCGTGAGCACTTCTTGTATCAGGCAGAGTACATTTTCAAAACAAATGTAAGGGGGCTGAGGAACGAGGAGCCAGTCCAGTCAGGGGAGCAGATAAACACATGCAGAAGAACCAATTTCAGGACTGTTAGACATAAATATTAGTTTTCAATATTAATTAACTCCTGCCTACATGAGCAAGACACTACGGGTGTTTAAAACTCAGAAGGGACTTGCCAAAGAAGCCCTGGCACTGCCTTCCTGGGACCCTGTTACACACTCATTGTCAGTGCCAGGACCACACAAGGCTGCTCACATGGCCTGGGGGGCCTGGAGCTGCTACACTCCCCAGTGTTCATTGAGAAAGATGAGGAACAAACTTCCCCTGGGCCAAGACTCTGATGCAATGAGAGCCTAACCATCAAACCTCAGCCTTAGGGAACCAACACGCTGGGGTGCAGTTACCATACCACTGGACCAGGTCCTGGGCAGTAGCTGCCAGTTGCTTCCTATGGTGAGAAGAGGGATGTTCTGTATCACTGCCAAGTGCTACACCTAGCATCTCTCAACCTTAGTACTGCTGACATGCTGACCAGATAGCTGTTTGCTGCTGGCAGCCATCCTGTACACTGTGATGCTTAGCAACATCCCTGGACTCTTCCCACTAGAAGCCAGTAGTGTACTGCTCCAAGTCATGACCATGAAAATGTCTCCAGACATTGCCAGATGTCCGTGGGGAAAGGAGGCTGTGTGACAAAATTTGTCCCTAGCTGAGAACTACTGCGTTAAAAACTCCAGTAATGAAGATCTGGTCAAAACTTGTCCTTGCCTTCCTGAAGGTTTCTAACAGTAGATCATCACGCTGAGATCAGAGATAAACTAGAAATTCTTTTTCCTTAAGACCAGCAGTATCAGGTTCTGGTAAACAAGGAGACCCTTAGGAAGGCCCAGACTATGTCCTTATTCCAAGAAAGACAGCTAGAGGGAGCCCCCTCTGCACAAGTCACAGGGCGGGAAGCCTTAAATCTGGTTGATCCTCACAGTCCAGAGACAGTAGCCGGTACACATATATTTCCATTAGTTTACTTACTACTAAAGAACAATCATCCTCGTAGTAAAACAATCTATGGTCAAAAGTGAAAGGTGGTCTGAGGCTCCTTTCAAAGGCTCCACAATAAACTTGAAACTTGACCAAGATAAACATTTTCTCCTTGGGCCTCTGAATCTGCACTTGTTCTACAAGTAACAACTTCCTGAAGAAATCTTCCCTCTACCAGCTTTATCAGAGGGTAACTTGTCACAACAGAAGACAATGTGGTTTAAAAACTCAAGGCAAAACTGAAGTTCCCGGATGATCTTTCAGGAACACACCCATTGCATCAAAGGATGCAGACCTCCACTTTCACACTGAAATCCAGCCTAACCAAACACACATCAGAAGTCCCACTCTGCTCCAGTGAGGTTGTGGTCACATTTCTCAGCCACACCACCAACACAGCTGCTTTCTGTGTTCACAGGAAGCTGGCATATTTATAGGGAGAAGAGGGACTTCAGGGAGCTGGACTTCTCAGATGTCAAGGACACAGAACACATTAACTTACTCCCGTTGTCCTTCATGTAAGTCCACACTTCTCGTTCCTCAGGACTATGAGCAAAGGAACAGTTCCCAACATACTGACATTTTTTCCCAGAGGCAATATGGTTGCACAGCTGTATGTTAAAAAAAAAAAAAAAAGAAAAAGAAAAAAGTAAACATGTTTTAAGTCAGAGCACTTAATAAAACTAGCTTTTATATTTAAGCAAAATAAGCCTTATTATCAGTGCTAATGTTTAGCAATAAAATTTAAAAATAAAGATTAATTTGCTTCTATCCAAAGTAACTGTAAGCCCAAAATTCTTGAAATGAAATTAATAAACATTCCTATCTCAAAAATTTTCAAAAGAAAACTTCCAAGAGAAAGGCAGGTATGTAGAATTAGAGTATAGAGCATTTTCTTACAAGGAAATGTTGACAGGTTCACATATTCAGGACATTTAATCCTTGGAATGAAAATCTCTGGCCCTCTCCATCTGACAGCTCCTTCTCTCCCCAGATAACATTCATGCTGCCCCTACCCCATCATCACTTTGGGGAGCTGCAAAGAAGCTGCAGTCTGCTCAGGTTACAGATCAGTGCCAGGACATTACGGAAACTTAACTTACTGAGAACCAGCCCTGGTAGCTAACTTTGGTCACAGTCCACTAGATAGGCATTCTCTGAAGACAACTATTACACTAACCAGGCCATGGAGCTACAGAGCTTTCAAATATACTGCTTCTGGTAATTTGTATGTTTATTTAACAAAAGAAACATGGTGACATTGGTAAGAAAATAAAGTAGTAGTTACAGACCACAGACCTCCCTAAGAGTCATGGCTATCCAGAACCAAGAAAACCATCCTTACCAAAAGAACTCATTCTTAAGCAACAGCAGTCTACCTGTCTTTATACACCATAAATCCTAGTACAACTAATTATTAGCTTATTGTGCTTTGTATTTCAACAGGAGCTGGCCCTATATCCTACTTAGTTATGCAACATTAAATGCTTAGCATCTGTCAGTCCTCATTGCTGCACATTTCCCTTCTTGGATCAATGGCAGTGAGCCCACTCTGAAAATCTTCTGCATGAAGTCAGCAGCCAATGAAACAGTCCTGTCACTGACTTTATTGTGTTCTTTCCCCAGGCAAACCCCACAGGTTCTTAGTTATATTACTAGGGAAACATTTACTGTAGTCTTTCAAAGCTCAATGACAAGGAGCAAGGAGAAGAGAAGAATAAAGGAGGAGGTGGGGCACTGTGCTGGGCTTTTACAGAGTAGGACCACACCTAATCTTCCCTATGGTCTAATTATTCCCATTTACAAATGAGCAAACTGAGGGCAAGTAACTTGGCCAGGGCCCTCTGGCCACCTCTGAAGCCCATTTTCTTTCTACCTCACCACACTTTCCACACAAAATATCATTTCTTCCTCCAGAGAAAGGGCCCTTAGCAGCACCTAGTATGGTAGGGGAAAAAAAGAGGAAATAAGCTACTGTAGTACTGCACAGTATTACAGCATGTTACATATTAAAGAATAATCGTTAGTGCAAGGCAGCTGCCTCATGAACTAGACCCCTTGCTTGAATCAAGCTCTCGATACATTTATTATCACCCTTATCTTTTAAAGTGCAATGTATCATGGCTCCAGTGAAACTCTTCCTCTTCTTACAAAACCCACTGACTAAATCTGAGACTATCACCACTTCTGAAATAAACAAATGCACCACCACCTTACAAGGACTGACCTGACCTGTTGGCCTGTTTCACAAAACTGCAAGGTACTCTGGGTGATGACATATGCACTGACTTCCTCCTCAACCGTTCCTGGCAATCAGAGGCCAGCCTCACTTATGAAGGGACTCAGCATCCATCACTCCACTGCTCTGGCCAAAAAGTTCTCTGCATAATCCTTCCACACGGGCAGCAAATTTACCACCTGTCAAAGGATCACCTGTCCCTGTCTCTTAGGTTACACAGAAAAATACCTCTAGACCTTCTTCAGACCCTCTCTCTCATGAAGAGGAAAGTTTGGAGACAACACAAGCAGTCTGCTTGGACAAGCATCTCCAAGGCCAAACAAGGCACTGCCAAGATGAAACACGGCGCCACACGAAGGAAATACCATCCTAACTGGTCTGGTATTTTCATCATAAGGTGTTTTTAGGAACATGTTCCTCTAGCAATGAGAAAGTCCTATAATGCTGAGGAGAGTGTAGCTCACTCATATCCCTTGTAAACAAGATACAATAAGAGCAAACTCACCAACAACATTCATAATACAGAAGGCCCTGGGTTTGATATCAAACCTGAAGAATCAAAATTAAATGAAATTCTCTCATTCCCTCCCAAAGGTAATTCACTTGAAAAATGAGTTAAATTACACCCATACTTTTTCTCAATTCCATTATCTGTTCATTTTTTCCAAGTAATTCATAAAATTCTAACAAATATGAACACTGTTACAGAATTGTACACATATTAAAGGGAAAGAAAACTTAAGACAGGAAGCATTAAGGTTTCTTATTCCTAATGAGCATTATTTAAAGGGCTTGAGTTTCAATGTGAATTACTACTACTTTCTAATGATCTGAAAATGCCTATTTTTTTAAAAATTGGCTTAAAAATTACGTATGTACATCAAACTGTAAAGGCATTTGTTTCTTTGTGGGGAGAGGACGGATGTTCATCCACTTCAGACGTTCAAGAGACATCACTCTCATCGCACGGCGGTCTTTGGTCCACCTAAGAAAAATGGAGTTCAGAAAAAACAGAGACACTGGCAAAAGGCAAAATGTAAAGGGAAAGGTACAAAGTCTGTACCTTCAGGGCCAGAGAGGTTTTTCCCCTCAACACTTCTAAAAGAAATGCCTCATGAGTCTATAATTTCACCTCCTGCTGACATTTACAAACATTCCCTATGAATCCTAAACAATTTAATAAATATAGGAAAAACACTACTTCTGAAATCTTAACTGTTAGATCCTAAAAAGCGCTTCCTTTTTGTTTTGTAATTACACCTGAATTATCTACTTTTCTCTCTTCAAAGCCTAATCTTTTCTTATATGATTTTATACCTATGAAACAGATAATTACAAGGTAGGCACTGTTTCCACACACCCGCAATACTTACGAATGCCTTGCTTTTGCACTACAGTATTTTCTGTTTTGGTCTGGTTCAATGACTTGACCATTTCTCAGACACTGAGCACACACAAATTTTATCTTCATATTGAGAGATCCAGGCATTATTTGATTGCCAAGCACCTTAAACAATTAAAAGACCAATTGTAACAAAAAACCAGTTTTCTGGAAACAAAATATTAAATCATGCATTTGGATCTTCACAATAGTATACAATTTCCTGTTTTTATCTGGTTTAATTACTTGACCATTATATATCTGCTTTGATAATTAAATCTCTAATTCACCCCTCGCTCATATAAAAGAGAAAATGGTAAAAGCAGACGATAGATACCAAGCTTCAGTTTACAAAAGCCAACTATGGAAACAACGACTGGAATTGCTCATTTTTTGAGGGGACGTGGGGGAAGAAAAATGGGTGAATAAGTTATGCCAGGTGGGAAGCAAAACTGCAAACATCATCTCTCTGTACTACACCAAGAAAACTCAAAGCCCAAGACACCAGCTGTTTTGCCAATTAAGCTAAATGAGAAAACAGTATCCTAAAAAAAAAAAGGAAAGAAAGAAAACAGTATCCCATACTGTTGGCAGAAACTAGGGGTTACCCAATTTCTTTATGATGATAAACTAAAATGCAAATTGTTTTTTCACATCAGAATTACTCAACTGAACAAACATTAAATAACTGAACTGTAAGTATAAACTGCATCTGCCATTAAACCAACAACATCCATTAGGCAACTTCGGAAAGACATCTGATACAGAAAGTACACAAGAGAAAATACCTGAGCTCCTGGTACATTCGCCTCCAAATTTTGCCAGTACCGTTTAGATTCTTGAGCAATAGCATCATGTGAAATACCTGGGAAACATATGAGTCTTCCTTTAGATTCTAGACATAATAATAGTCCACCACTCTGGTTGCAGTCAGACTTGAAGAACCCTCCTCAATCCCCAATTACTCTCAGGAAACTGATCCATCACCAAGCAAGAATATCACATTATGCTTTTTTTTTTTTTTTTTTTTGGTGTTTTGAGATAGTGTCCTAATATGCAGTTCAGACTGGCCTTGAACTCACTATATAGCCCAGGTTGCCCTGGAACTCACAGTGATCCTCTGCACATCATATTTTTCCAAAATGGAATCGGCAAATGTATCTCTTTATGCCTTCTGAGATATGCCTCCCCCTGCCCAAATCCAGCTACATGAACTTGTATCAACAATCAATTGAACAAGACCACACACAATGCAAGCAACTCTGAAGACAGAAAGTGACCGCAAAGTTGAAAGTTTGGGACAAAATCGAGAGTTACCACATATGGCTGACGAGAGAGTGGTCTCCAAATTAGGATCCCATCACCCCAGCTGCTCTGGCAGAGATACAGCTCTCAGGTACACACAGACCTACCTGTTTCATTCTGCATTATCCAAACTTTCAGTTCCACAAGACTGTGAGCATAAAAGCACTCATCTTCCCTTAAACAGCCATAGCGAACTTCATGTCGACATAAATCAAGCTGACACTGACCGTGAAAAGAACGTATTTTGGAGTATTTTACTGATGTCTCTCGCAAAATGTGAACAAGGCACCTAAGATGAAAACCGAGTGACATTTTAATATCATTCTGCTGTAGTTTTAAAAAAATATGTTCACACCCAATGATGAATGTTATCAATATGTACATCTAAAATATACCATTAAAATAAAATTTAAAAAAATAAAAGATTATTGGGAGTCAAAAAAAAAAGTATGTTCACACACATTCACTCACACAAACACACAAAGTCAAGTTCAAGACAAATCCATTTTTGTTTTGTTTTGATTTTTTTTGTTTTTTGAGACAGGGTCTCGCTCTGTAATTCAGGCTGGCCCTGAACTATGTAGCCCAGACTGGTCTTGAACTCACAGGAATCCTCCTGCCTCCTGAGCGCTGGGATTACAGGCATGTGCCACCAAACCAAGCACAGAATCCATTTTAAATCTTTACCAGAAATACTAAATCACTGCATGAAATTACTGAACCAACAGGAAGGATAATGATATTTTAAACCAAAGAAAATACTTACAACTGTGTCATGAGAAGCTATAAATCAATAATGCTCTTCTGTATTAAATAACCAATTTATTAATTCATTACTTAGTTCCCAGTCAAATCTACTAAAAAAAACATTTTAGAAGTTTTGTTCTTGAAACAAACAACAGAAGCTGGGCATGGTAGCGCATGCTTGTCATCCCAACTCTAGACAGGATGAGGAAGGAGGCTCACTGGGAGTTCTAGGGCAGTCTGGGCTACACACAGTGAGCTCAAGGCCGGCCTGAACTACAGAGTGAGACCTTGTCTGAAAAGAAAGAAAGAAAACAACAGGAGAGTTGGGGGGAAGGTCTGAGCAGATATCGTCACTAGTTTTATTGAGATCTCAAAAAAGAATCTATTTTGTCACTAGGAAAATGAGAAGCCACCAACATACTTATTGTCTTCAAACTCATGCTTTGTAACTGGATGAGAACAAGCAGTAGAATCTTTATTTCTTTTACTAATCATTCTAGGTTTATGATCAAAACATCTCTGGAATAGAGAGAGAAGAATAATTATTAGAGAAACGAATACAAATTCTGAATTTTGTACACCAGATATGGCCTTAGTTTCCATCTTTACAAACTTAGGTATTTTATACTTGTACCAATTAACATTCAACATGAAGGCTTACTATTTACTACTATTCACTGAGTGAAGGCCTTATCACACAGCAGGATCTGCTGATTTCTTTAAAAATACTATTGGGCTTACCATTCAGAATGATCACCATTTTCTTTGGCGGTGCTGTGGATCAAACCTGGAGCCTTGCTTGTGCTAGGCAAACACTCCACCACTGAGCCATACCCCCAGGACTAGCAGTAAGTTTAAAGCAGAAAGTAAGTCTCAAACAAGCACCTCACAAAGGAATATAAATTCTCCAAGATGCTCTTGGAGAAGTTTGAACACAGTGAGGTTAATCTTCCCGTTGCCACCAAAGAAAGCCTCACGACTGAATGCTCCTTTCCTTTCCAGTGTCCAGATGTCGATCTCTTCTTGGCAATAAGCGAACGTGCAGTGGCCCGAATATCTACATTCCTCCTCTGCGGCAACATCTAGAAAGACAGGGCACGGAGAGAGATCTAACCACAGCGGCTGTTTTCTCAAAGTCAGTGAATACTAATCACACGTAAATGTTTATAGTTTTTGGAGTTCACAAATAGCATCAGGTTATGATTTTACTATTCAGGGATGGGACTGAGTCTTGAAGCCTGAATGGGTTTATTACAGACAGGGGAAAATCCCTCAATACTGTCATGTATTCCTTCTAAGCTTATAAAATTATTTTAGGGCTATTCAGAGCTCACCCAGATGAAGTGCAGGGACAAAAATGAAAGTGCCAAGTTCCTGCAAAAGCGTGTTAAACGCAGCAGCAGATTCAAAGCCTTAGTTCAGGCTTTGATGCTGTGTAGACAAAATTTAATGTTTGAGAGTTTTCTGTTTAAAACCTGGTCAAAGCCCTGTTTCTGTACACAACTATAAAACACACACAAGATATTAAATAACAGCCAGGCACGGTGGCACAAGCCTGTAACTCCAGGCCTCTGGAGGCATGAGGATCACAAGTTCAAGCCCAGTCTGGGCAACTCAGCACCTCAACAAGACACTGTCTAAAAAGAAAAGGGCTGCGAGTATAGTTCAGTGTGTGAAGGCCTTGAGTTCAGCCTGGTACTAAGCAAACAAGCAAATAAGTAAACAAATAAAGTTTTAAAACAACAGAAAAGCTAGGCATGGTGGTGCACATCTGTAATCCCAGCACTCAGGAGGCAGAGGCATAGGATCGCCATGAGTTTGAGGCCAGCCTGGACTACATAGTGAGTTCAAGGCCAGTCTGCACTACAAAGTAAGACCCTGTTTCAATAAAACAAAAAACAAAACAAAACAAAAAACCCAACAGAAAAAAATACTAATGTGCCAATCCAAGGAACTTGCTATTTTTAGCAATAGTCAATATTGAAGCCTTTATAATAAATGTAGCAAATAGTTTATTAATTATGTAATATATACCAATAATGTAATTATATACCTTTACATATATAATATGGTCCTTCATAATTTGTTTTTGTTGGTCTCGGACGTATTTTTTTCCATGATTTATCTTCAACATTCTTTATTCTACCAATTAAAATATCCTTCTTACATTTATGATCTATATTAGCATAGTAAGTGAAATCCATTAACTTAGGGCCTGAAAAAGATAAAAAGAGGATTGCTGATATGCACAAAAAATGTCATTTCAGTTGCCAGGTAACTCAGAAGCAGATGAACATTGATTACCACCCACCTCCCAAAATCTCATCACACCATAAACAGGCAAATTTTAAAATTTTATATTGTTAGGTGACACAAAGTTCTACTCGACATCAGTCTTTTTTTTTTTTTTTTTTGGTTTTTGAGACAGTCTCACTGTATATTCTAGGCTGACCTTAAACTCACTACGTAGTCCAGGCTGGCCTCGAACTCACATTGATCCTCCTGCCTCAGCCTCCCGAGTGCTGGGATTACAGGCATGTGCCACCACATCCAGCTCTTCAGTATCAATCTTGCCAAAAGAATAGCCTTATTTAACTATTAGGGAAATAATCTGGCTAGGAATTCAGATGCTTATAAAAGTAAAGACCAGGCAGCATTCTGAACTATTTTTAGTCCACACTGTGGCATGATTCTAGAATTTCAAATAAAGACAACTAAGAAAGAAAATAAAGTTAGGTCCAGATCAGACTAAAGGGTTTAAATTTCTGGATCTGAAGCACATCAAGAGAAAGTTCTTTAATTTTCATAAACACTGAATCATATATTGCTTTGATAATGCATGATTTGAAAATTATTCTATTTGAAAATTATCAAGTTCTTAAATAAATACTCATTGCAGTAAGTTTCCAAGATCAGGTAAATATCTGACTCCACACCATTCTAGAAGTAAAATTATATCAAATAAGAGCAACAACTTATCCTATCAGACTCCAAATGCCCCAAGTCAGTAAAGGCTGCTTCCTTAGAATTCAAAGATATAAAGATATAAACAATATACTGATATAAACATATAAAACAATATAAAGATACAAACGATTATAAGCTTCTAGCAACTTTCAGCATCCAAATTAATTCAATACTCTGCCTGATTGTTTAGTCCTCACCTGATTTTACAAAACAGATCTGGCAAGCTTGTCTTAATTCATGGGTTCCTTCAAGAGGATGTCGTGGAGTCACTGATGAAGATGGTTTAGTAATTGTACTTCCAAAAAAGTTTCCAAAGTCATTTCTAGGCTGACTTGAAATGCCCAGGAAACCATCAGAAGTAAACAAACTACTTGGTCCGTTCATCTGCAAGAAAAATAATAAAGAAAAAAAAAAACCAAAACAAACAAAAGAAAAACAGGCAACAAATATTATACTATCACTAAAGAAGGAAACTGAATTATCTGATGAATAAGATGAAGTCCGCAACGTTCTATCCTTAATGCTCCTCTATATTTGAAACTGTTTCTTTTTATATTTTCCTTTCTAGGTCCCCTTACTTGATCCTCCATGAGCTGTAAAAAGTAACATGAAATTGTTCTGCTTCAAGAGTACACATATCTTACATGCCCTGGTTTTATACTTCCTTGATTTGTTCATGCTGTGCTAAAGCTTCTTACACTGTTTGTGACAGTGATTAATTTGCTATGACAGATCCAGTCTTAAATGCAGAGCATTTATTACTGGATGTTCGAGAAAAGTCACATAATACTATTTCCCACAGCACATATAAAATTTAAGGGAGACTGTCATGTTTATTCAAATAATTCAGTTACTTAAGTACAAGGCCTATGTTCAATTTAAGCAACGTATTTACAAAAGAGGAAGTGGCACTTACAAGTAAAAGGGAAGAATTACTGTTGTTAAGCGTTGTTCCCTCTCTAGAAGTTGAGGTGGACAGATCTAAAATAATAAAAAAACTTCAACAGACCTTTTCACTCTAATCATGTAATAAGAACATTAGGGCTCAGTAGCTTTCTGGCTATGGCTTCCCCACATTCTTTTCCCATCCCAACTCCTAGAAGCTTTCTTGCTCATTACACTCAAGGAGTTTTTCTTCTTTCTAGAAACTGAGGGCGTAAGTAACCCTTAGTCAAACAAATTTAAATAAAAAGCTATTTTCACAGGCAGGCCCCCCAAATGGGAAAAGGGCCTCCCTTTGAAGACATGAAGCAGGAACTCAGCATAACGTTAAACATCAGCCAGGTTTCTAAGTCTACCACTCAATTATTTCCTCTCTGCCTTTCTTTTTTTTTCCCTCTCTGCCTTTCTGTCTCACACATATTTTAGTTTCTCAAGCTTTAAATCTTTAAATCATGTTAACGATGTCTCAGAAAAATATGAAGATTTTTATCACTACTGTTTATGTATTGAAGCTCAGATTACAGAAACAGGGGTCAGACCAAAACCTCAACACTCACTTAACACTCACTTAAAAAATGAAGGCATTAGGCCCAGTGTGCAAAGCTGGAAGGATGAAGAGTCATATAATACTATTATATAATACCCTAGGGTAGGTCTAATTGCTACTACTCTAAATACAGATTTAAATTAGTGTTTTCCTAATTCAGAATTTAAAAAGACCAACATGTGTTTCAGACCTATTAAGATGGGACAGACCTTTATTAAAGAATATGTTCAAAGTCATTTCACCCCAAAACAATGAACACCCAGCTTAACAAACCATCCTATACGAAAACCAGTGCCACGGGCATGTCTACACCTGTGCCTCTGCTCCTTGCTCTCCAAAAGGTAATTCAATCAAGGGAAACACAAAACTGAAGGCTCAGTCTTTACATTTTTAGCTACAGTGAAAATAATTCAAGTACCCAGACCTAGAGTTAAATAATTGCCAGACATAAATTTTCATTTTTACCACGTTAACTGCAAACGTTCACAATTTAGGCTAGATTCTTACCTCGTTTGGGCTCACTCATTGAAAATGAATTTAAGGAAGAACAGAAGTCTTCTAAGGATGAGGTCAAAGGCGGATACAGCTCTGCAAAGGAGGGTGGAGGAGCATAGCTCGCACCAATGGGCAAGGTTCTGAGCAGAGACGTTGAGAAGGGCAGGCTAGCAGCCACGCTGGCTGCTGGGAGGGGCCCTCGGACCAGAGCTGACGGTGGCTGGCAAAGAAGAGAGACTGGGTCAAAATTCACGAAATGTTGTCACGAGTGCAGGTGAACTGCATTCGACACCAGCATATGAAAATAAGTTACTGCGCTGTGTGATCATACAATAATGCTTAAATCAAAACCAAGATTCACAGAGCTGCAGGTATAGCTCAGTGGTGGAGCACTTGCCTAGCATATATGAGGTCCTGAGTTCAATCCCTACTACTGCAAAAAAAAAAAAAAAAAAAAAGTAAAAATCAAAATTCATTAGAAGTTTTAATCCCAGCACCCTAGAAGGCTGTGATAGGAGGATCACAAGTTTGAGCTCTGCTGAGGAATAGCAACTTAGACTGTATCTCAAAACAAAAAGTAGGCTGGGGATGTAGCTCAGTGTGAAGACCCTGGATTCAATCTCCCCAAAATCACAAAAAGTAAAAACCACAAAAAGTAAAATTGTTTGCAAACAATGTGGTTCACAAACAAGCGTTTGGCAAAATTTTGCTTTTGTTTGCCAGTTCTGCATATGGTGATGCACACAACCATGGCCATCTTTTCCACAAGAACAGGAATGTAACCATCTTTTCCAGAATGGTGCAATGAATTAAATTCATGGACTAAGGTACCACTGTATTTTTTTCCAAGCCTAAATTTTTTAGAAAGAATTGATGTATAATGCCTAACACTGGTTTCACAATGTCGTAGTCATGTTTTATCTGCAAAACTTCCTTATGATCTTTGTCCTCACCCAGAGACAAGGCACAGAAAAATCTCTTCTATAAAAAATGGCACTGTAAAGCAGTGCGGAGTGGAGCAGGGGTAATCCACAAAGGGTGCTGAGGAAGCCCAGGGGACTGCAACCATCTCTCTGGAGTGTGAGCTTCCTACTCCCAAGAACAAACAAAACCCTAACTTCCCCTCCTGATTCAGACTGTGACTTGTGAGCCTCACACTATGTTAAGTAAGATCATGAACCACTGACTGGATCTGTTCAGTGACCCTCAGATCTGCCCTACTTGACTGCTACCGTACAGAGGACGCTGGGGTACTAACAGGTAAAGTGCCCTGGACAAGATCACAGGGCTGTAAGAATCAAATCCAGACTGTTGGCCTTTTACACTTCTGCCCTCAGTGAACTCCACATGGATGTCACCTACTTCTCAGACCCTGGAAACTAGCTCTGCATCTTGTCCTCTCATCAAAATGCTGCTGCCGCTATCTTTTTTTTTTTTTGATGCCAGGGATCCAACTCAGGGCCTTGTGGTTGCTAGGCAAGCATTCTAACCACTGAGCTAAATCCCTAGTCCCTGCTACCTTAATACACTGTACAGCAGGGCTCAGAAAACTTTTTCCAGAAAGGGCCAGATAAGGAATAACTTGGCTCTACAGGCCACACGCTTTGCTGCAAGTACTCAATACTGTTACTGCAGTACAGTCACAGACAACACATAAAAAGACTGGTTGTGGCTGGGTTCCAATAAAACTTTATTGACATTGATATCTGAGTCTCATAAAATTTTCATATATCACAAAATAGTCTTTTTGTTATTCCAAACACTTAAAAATGTACGAAAAAATTCTTAGTCTGTGGACCACACAAAAACCAGTGGCTGGAGATGGCCAGTGGGCCACATGTGTGGACCTCTGCTTTATGGTCTGTGGTTAGTGGAGAACATCCTTAAGCAATAAGCAGTTACAGAAGAGGTTGGGGATTTAGCTCAAGTGGTAGAGTGCTTGCCTAGCAAGCACAAGCCCTAAGTTGGATCTCCAGTACCTTAAAAAAAGTTGTTACAGGAAAATCTTCATTTCTCCTTAAGTGTCAAATGCCTACTCCTTATCAGAATGCTATGTTTACCCTGTCCTTCAAAAAAACCTGGCTAATTACTAGATAGCACGATCTTTTCTTATTTCAAAATTGACCAAATTAACCAGGTGTGGTGCTACACACCTGTAATGCCAGCACTGAGGCTGGAGCAGGAGGATCACAGGTTCAAGGCCAGCCTGGGCTATAACGTGAGACAAGACCCTGTCCCAAGAAAAAAAACAATCTATCCAGTTCCTACTAAAGAAGGACAAAAGTAATTTTCGAGGTAAGAAACCCAAAGTTCAGCCGGTATAAATACTCAAAGTGTCTAAGGAGGTTACAATTAAAAACAAACAAAACAAAAAACAAACAAAAAACCCCAAAAAAACTCTGCCTTCAGAAGAAAAGTAAAACTTACCATAACAGTGTCATTAGTTTCAGGTGCAGAATCAAGAAGGTCATCTATTTCATCTCCAAGGACCATGTCTCCATCATCTAGAAAAGCTTCCGGCATCATGAAGGGGATTTTCCCTCCATTTGCCAATACTGTGGACGGCAGAGCACTTTCTTCCACTTGGAGTGGCAAAATAGAAGTTAAGGGCATAGCAGGAACTGAGGCCAGCTCACTTCTGACATCGTGAGGAAAACCAGATGCAGGTAAAGAGACAACAGGAAGTGCTTCTTGCCTTGGAGCTAATAAATCTGTAACACAGATGGAAACATTCTCACTCACTTTCACCATATTTACAAAATACTAGTGCTACCTCACAGCCAACAGAGAACATGAAGAGCCAGATGAAAATATGAAAGCAATCACATTGCTGCTGTAAGAAGCACACAGCCATCTTCTTTGACAACACTGTATGGTAATATAAAGTCTAAAACTGGAACTTTTCAGTGTGAGGACAGTAAATGAAAACATACCTGGTTCAATATCTTCCACAGAATAGTTCCCAGCCTAGAAATTAAACCAACAGTGAATCATGTTTTTTGAATTCTAAACTGTAAAGCAATCTATAAAACTCACCCTAAGAGACCAATGCAGATTTGGACAGTAATCTGACTCTCTTGTAATTAAAACCTGAACAATAAAAGGAATATTCAAACCTTTATAACATATGCTTGACTAACAGTACCACCACTTTTCTTTTTTTTTTTTTTTACTAAGGATCTCACTATTTTGCCAGGCTGGCTTTGAATTTGTAATCTTAAGTGACTCTCCTCCTGTCTCAGCCTCCTGAATAACTGGGATTGTAGGTATGCGCCACCACACCCAGTTACCATTACCTATTTCCGGTGGGCCAGGGTTTCTCAAAAGGAATTCAGCAAAATAGCAGAGACTGATCTAGCAACCAGCCCCTACTCACAATAGCCAACAGCATCCTAATGACGCTCAAAAAGACTTAGCTTAAAATCAAAAAATAAATAAATACACTATTTTTGTCCTAATGCCTCTCAAAACTTGTATTTGGCCCTAAACCACATTTTTCAAATCCAACAGAGAATCTATTCACATCCTGTAAAATGCTTCACTGGACTTTAGGAAATGCTAATTAATATTAAAATATATTACTTGAGTTGTTTATTTTCTTTTCTAAAGAGACAGGAGGCTACAGCAAATTATGTGCTTGAAGAATAAAAGAGGCACACCCTAAAAATACAAAAAGCAGAATTGCTAAGGTATCTCTTCTTTTTAAGTACAAATCTTACAAAAATAATAATTTTACCTTGGTAGTCCCATCCCCAGGAACTGATTTCAGTGAGTGCTGAAATAAAATAGAGACACTAACTTAAAAACAGAACTGACTCCACGTTATAAAACAAAATCAAAATACCCTATGAAGAGAACTCGGCTTACCTCGGCTCTAACATATGCTTTCCTTATCTTAAATCCCAATTTCTGAGCTAGCTCTTGAGTTAGTTTTATTACATGTTCATCCTGAAAAAAGTCAACATACTTGATTATTCTTTTAAACTGGGTGAGACAGGCAAAGCAGCTGCGACATTTCTGGCCCAGACACGTGTTTTATTAGCTATTACCCCAACTGCTGCAGGTTGAAGGCTGCCAACCTGCTGGGAAGACTTAACTCTTTACATGCCATTTCTCCACATGGAACAATAAAATGGCTATGACGTAAACAAGTGAACCAAAATAGAAATTCCATACCTGAGGCACTGCTAAAGAGCACTTTGCTACAGCATCGTAAGCCTCTTTGTGTCTTCCTAAATCACTTAAAGCCTTAGACTTCCGGTAGAGAGCTTTGCAGTTACTGGCATTTAAACTGAGCACGGTGTTACAGTCTTCTAAAACTTTATCATGAAAACCCTAATGCATGAGGCAAAGAAGTTAGCAATCACATTCATTTCTTGCACTGCTTACTTGTAAGTGAAAACAATTTTAAGATCCCATCTTATGACCCTCCACTTAAAGTTGGCAGCGTTATTTTTCTTTCTAGGATTATTTTTGTCATTAAATTTCAAATAAATAAAAGTAAAAAAAAAAAAATCATGAATATCTATGTATGTTACCAGCCTGATCAGGTAAATGTTAATGTCTGGCAATAACAGTACTGGACCTCCAAGAAATAAAGTTTTCTGGACATGGCCGATTCCCCCAGAGTCACTCTCTATCCTATTCTCCTCTCTTCTGTAGTTACCCTCCAGGGAATACACCAAAATGTCCAATGGATGGCTGGCTACAGGTAATGATAACATACTGTATAATCTCAAGAAAGCTTAGAGGAAGGGACTTTGAATGTTTTGACCACAAAACAATGAAAAATGTTTGAGTAAATAGATATGATTACCCTGATTCACATATTATTCGGTGTGTCTGTATGTATCGGACTACATGGTACACATAAATATGTACAATACTGATGGGTCAAATACAAAAAGAAAAAGTAATATGGAATGGTATTCCCAAATAGCTAAGTGACAAGGAATACTTGATCAAAAACAACTAAGTCACCAATGAATGCACGTTAACTAAGAACTAGACAACAGCTCATCTAGACAACTACTTATCCTAAATCTATGGTCAAGTTTTATCGAATGTCCATAGTGAAAAATGATAAGCACACCCAAATACTGCTTTTTAAGCTTCAAAATAGGAAAAGCTTGTAGTAATTACTATTTTGTACATTTTCTAAAAATTCCTAACGGGGCTAACTGAATCCTAAGAGAACTGTCACCACGAATATCTGGTAGATGACTCACTTGTAAACTTCTACATCTACTTCGTTGACTTTTTATACTGGGCACACTCCCCAAAGCCATTCTCAAATGGGATCATCAAGAACCAGTAACTGGCTGGGGATTTAGCTCAGTGGTTAAAGCACTTGCCTTGCAAGCACAAGGCCTTGAGTTCGATCCCCAGCACCAAAAAAACAAAAAACAAACAAAAAAAGAGCCAGTAACAAAGAAACAAAGGACTTTTTAAATCTCTAAAGATATACCTAATGCTGATTTTTTGAAAGTCTCAGGCCACACTAAAAGCAGTTTATACACTGTTCTTAAAAGCCGAAATTAGAAAAATGACTTTTTATTAATGTACATGTACTACATCACTGAGGAAAATTTTCGCTAGAAACGTTGTTTTAAAAATCACAACGCAGGGCTGGGGATTTAGCTCAAGTGTTGAGCTTGTCTAACAAGCACAAGGCCTTGAGTTCTATCCCCAGCACCTCCCCCACAAAATAAAAATATCACAACTCACCATATTAGAATAGCAGGCAATACGATTTACATGTAGTTTTTCAATGATTTCTTTAGGAATTAAAATTTCTTCAGACTTTGCATAATCGGCTATATTTAAAGCTTCCGTGTACTGGCTTATCGAGCTATTCCAATCACGCTCCCGATAGACATCATTTCCTTCATTAAAAAGATTTCTCACAAGAGCCCGCAAATACACCTACAAAGAGAAAGTCACCTCTTGGAGCCCTTACAGAACAAGATAAGGCATGACTGCATCACAGTGATTAGACTCAGAACTTCAGAGAAAACCATTTGACACAACAGTGGCACTGCTGCAGGAAACTATGCAGCCCGGAGCCAGGCGCTGCACTCTGTGCTGGGGCTTCATCTGGCGTGATTTGAAGAGAAAGTTTACTCTCCTTCTGAAGAAACACAGAGCAAAAGCACCTTGCAAATATGTATTCACAGCTCCATTTCCGTGCCTAGGATAATAACACCAAGCAGCAGTCCTCAGACAAACAGAATGAACAGTCTCAGGTTTTGGCTACTATTTGATTTCCTCAAAGGTGATAATAAGTATTTCTAGTGGTTTGCTTCATGCACCTTCACACTCTGGGTGGTATGTAGGTGTGTGCATGCACCTATGTGCACGTACGTATGGAAATTCTCTACCAACTTATAGGTGAAAAGCAGAATTCTTTCTTATTTGCATGTCTCTACCACTGAGGCTGAACTTTTCCACTTTTTGACGGACCATTTATATTTGTTTTCTGTAAACTATTTGCTTGGGTCTTTACTGATTTAGGGGAAGGAGATGCTAAGTCATTTTCTTATCAAGTAAGTACACATATTCTTCTGGTATATACAACAGTTTTTAATTTACCTTTGTGATTTCTATCACTGCCTTAATATTTTAAATGTCTGCTATCACAAGATCAGATACCAACTTTTTTGTCTCATTTTCTAAATTCATGTGTAAGCTGACTAGATTATTAAAGAAAATGAGAAACATCAACCATTACTAATTGGTGTGATGCATGACTTGACGCTTAAGCTGTGTGGACCCGAGTTCCACGTGTAGAAAATGAAAGGATTCTGCTTGAATACTTTATATCTGTGGGGAGAGCCAGAAGGAGAGAATGAAAGAACTGAACAGCAGAGAGAGAAGGAAATGAGACAAGGGGAAGCGACATTTGGAAGCACCAAAACCCTCAGAGATGAGAAGCCACAGGTCAGCAGCACCAGCAGCCAGCCCACGACCCACACGCTGCTTCTCTTTGCCCCTTGCTGGCAGGTTCATTGCCAGTTCTTGCCAGCCCTTCTTTACTGGCAGGACTTCTTTTCAAAATAAAAAAAGATACTCCACGTTCTCCTTCTCGACTTCTATCCCACTTATTTTCAATAAAATCAAGGGTAATTTTCCAGAGGTTCAAAAGAAAAACCAATTCAAAATATATTCACAGAGGAAAGAAAATATACAAGCCAGGCCAGTGGCTACTTGGGAGGCTGAGGCAGGAGGACTGAAAGTTTGAGGACAGCCCGGACAACACAAGCAAGACCCTGTCTCAAAATAAAAAGGACTGGGGATGTAGCATAGTCTTTGAGTATCCCTGGATTTCATCCCCACTACCATCACTAAAAAAACAAAAAAGAAAAGGAAAGAAAATGCAAGACAATTTGTGGGGAAGGAGTGCTGGGGATCGAATACAGGGCTTCGTGCCTGCTCAGAAAGTGCTCTACCACTGAGCTAAATCCCCCACGTCTAGGACAACTGTTCAACTATACCCCCACCCCCCAAAAAACCAAGCTGTCTGACATGTAAGGGGTTGCCAAATTTTTTCCACGAATGCCCAGACAGTGAACATTTCAGGCTTCACAGGCCTATGGCCTCTGTTCTAACTACCATATGTCACAGAAGTAGCCATACATAATACATAAACAACTGAGTGGCTGTTCTCCAGTAAAACTACATGTGAAAGAGGGAGGCCAGCCAGGTCTGGTCCACAGGACCAGGGTCTGCCCACCCTTGCTATAGAGTACAGCTCACAACCACCAGCAGATTTGCAAGACGACTTTCCCAGGGTCATTACCGCATATTGTTCCTGGGTTCCGGGATATGACAGCGGTGACCTAAGAAGAAAAACAAATCAATCGTAATTACCAGGTTCCTATCAGAATTTGTTCAGCTAGAAGTCACCTTAAAAGTGTGATTCCATTACCCTGCTGCTGGTTCAAAACACATTTTAAAGGAACACTTCTCTTTTACTGGCATGTGATGGTAGTCATGAAGAAAAAAATGTAAACTATTCCTAGTATTTTCTTAAGCACAACACTTTCCTTTCGAATCTAATTCTATTAAAAGAAGGCCTAATTCTTCAAATGCCAAAAAGGCTAAAAATAGTACAGAACCACTAATGCTATCAGATCCAATTTACTGACGTGAGAGGACAATGTCTCCTTCCCAGGAAGGAACAAAGAGGCCACTCTGCCCTAAATGTCCCCTCGACCCAGGGCGGTCTGTCACTAACGCCCTTCCTAACAGGATGGTCTGATGGCAAAATCACTCCATGCAGGTGCTCTTTTCATTCAAGTTCTTCAGTCTGACATTTCTGGGGATACTAAAGGATTTTAGCCTGAATATCAGCAATAGGAGGATCCACTTCAGAACAGGAGACTACTCAAAGTGGCTAAGAGTGGTAAAGAATGGGTCATTTCCAACCAAATCTAACAAGGACCTGCTAAACATGCCTAAAGAGTTCTCAACCTCTGCAAAAATGTCAGCCCCGTAAGAGAAGACCACCACATGACAGAATCAGACAGGAACTCTCCGGTGCTTACTGTATGAACTGCAGTCCTTCCTTAATGTTCTGCTGCCTTTGCCTTCTCTCCTCAGACACACTGGACATGTTATCCCGCACATCCACTTTCTAAATGAGCAATCTGGGAAAAAACAAAATACAAAATTACCTTGGGCAGAGGGCTCCTGGATCCCCATTAAAACAGTTGTCGGCCTGCCTGTCTCCAGCTTAGGTCTGGGGTCCTGGGCACCAAGGTACCCCTGTGAACAATCGTGGGTGCCCTGTGCTCTAGTGCTCACGGGCAGGGGTATTCATCTTCTGCAGGGCTGAACAGCTAGGCAGACTCTGGATGTCCTTCCTAAGTGGTCTTCATGAAAAGCCATTTTGCCTCTCCTTTCCTCTCCGGCTACAGGTTTTGCTCCTTTCCTGTCTATCCACATGTGGAAGCTGCCACTAGAACAGTCTCAGCCTTGTTTTGCTTCTGGAAGCACTCCAGAAATGAAAAGCTTTCACATCCGCTTGCCTCCAAGGGATTCTGACTTCCTTGTAAGCAGAATCTAAACCTTATAAAAATTTGGTTACAGAAACTTCTGAGATAATCCCTGATGTAACTGATAGAGCCATATCTAAAGGCCCTTCAACTGCAATTTTCTGGACAGTCAGGGCTTGCCTCCTGTGTCACACTGATAATGTCAACACGTGTCCATGTCCTTGGTGCCACCCCTGCTGATCAGAGCTCACCGAACAGTCCCAGCAAGTTAGAGGAAAACTGCAAAGGAGGGCTGAGATACAACACTGTCCAGCCATGTCCTAAACCGGGGTTTCTAGCTCAGCATTCTGGGCCAAATCACTGTTCATCTGTGGGGGTATGCTGTGCAGCACAGGACATCAGCAGTTTCTCTGGCCTCTACCCACATGCCAGTGGTACTTTACCCTACTTCACCCCAAAAGTTTTAACAACCAAAATATCTCCAGATATTGCCAAATATCCAGGGTCGGGGGGTTCGCACATAGTCACCCTCCGATGAGAACTACTGAGACCCGAAATGAAGAAGACATCATATAAATCATGTATTTGAACCTAGGTGACAGAAAGGGAAATTCCACTCATACTTCAAGTATGTAGCTCAAATTTTTTTAGTTTCACTATTACTTAACACTTGTATTTTTAAATCACCTTTTTCAAAGTGTGAGGGTGGTATGGGGGGTTGATTACTGACAGTAATCCTTGTCACCTTTTAAACACATCAGGCTCTTCTTTTCTATGGAGCCGCCAGGGAGGGGGCGCTCCCTTTTCCCTCCCGTGGAAGATGATGGCTGCGTCCCCAGCACTGCTGCTACCGTGCCTGTCTCGTGGTAACCCCTACCGTGCCTTATAGGCCCCGTACACATTTTGCTGTATCTATACTTATGCTCAACTTTGCTTTTCTTCTTTTCTCTATATTTTTATGCCCAACTTTCCTTTTCTTCTTTTCTCTATACTTTTAAATAAAACTTAAAAAAAAATAAATAAACACTTTCAGTCTGGGCTGCAGGGGGTATAATCAGTGGTAGACCACTTGTGAATACCTGGTGAGGCCCTGGGTTCAAGCTCCAGGACACACACACACACACATACACACACACACACACACACACACACACACACAAAACTTAAATGTAAAAGTTACTGCTTTACTGAATTGTTTACTTGAGGAAAGACATGATGGCTGGCATGTGCTTTAAGACACTCCAGCAAATTATAAAAGGAGTGGGGAAACAGGACTTGAAACAGCAGGATGTCGATAACTATGGGCGTTGAGTACAGGAATTCAAGGATTCTTTATACTGTCCTCTGCACTTTGGATGTATTTGAAACTTTCCAAAATAAAGTTTACAAGTCTGTGACAGTGAAATAAAATAGCACTATTTCTGGAATTTGCTTTAAAAATAGATTAGCAAAAAAGAGAGGGGATGGGTGGAGATGAAGCAAGAGTTATAAAAAATACAGACGACTGTTCCACTGGGTAGTGGGGATATGGGGTTCATTCTGCACTTCTATACACTTCTATATGTCTGAGTATTTCTCTTTTTTTTTTTTTTTTTTTTGTGGTGCCGGGGATTGAACCCAGGGCCTTGTGCTTGCAAGGCAAGCACTCTAATCACTGAGCTAAATCCCCAGCTGTCTGAGTATTTCTCTAATGAAAGATATTTGGTTTTTAAATTCATATTTGTGTATATAGTTATTTAAGGAGGCATTATTTGTAGAGAAAAAGAACAACTCAACAGGATACAAAAATCAACATTAATTCCCAGCAGCCCCCCCCAAAAAATCAACGTTAAAAAATCAATAGCTTTTCTGAAGACCAACAATGAACTAACTGAGAAAGAAATCAAGAAAAACAATTCCATGCACAATAGCCTCAATCAAAAATAAAACACCAGCCAGGTGGGGCAGAACAATGTCTGTAATAACAGTTTCTGGGTGGCTGAGGCAGGAGGATCACAAGTTCAAGCACAGCCTAGACAACTTAGCCACTTAATGAGACCCTGTCTCAAAAAAAGAAAAATGTAAAAAGGGCTATGGGCTACGTAGAGAGTTCAAGGCCAGCCTGAACTACATGGCAAGACCCTGTTCTCAAAAAAAAAAAAAAAAAGTGGGGGGTGGACTGTGGATACAGCTCAGTGTGAAAACCCTACGGTCAACTCCCAGTACCACACACACACACACACACACACACAAAAAAAAAAAAAACCATGAATTTACTGAATGACTTTACTGAGTGAAAAGGTGCCCACTACACTGACATTCTATTGTGTGAAATAACAAGTTATAGTCAGGTGTGGTGGCACATGCCTATAATCCCAGCACTTGGGAGGCTGAGACAGGAGGATCACTGCAAGTTCAAGGCCAGCCTGAAACACAGGGAGCTCAAGGTTAGCCTGAAATATAGAGCTAGACCTGGTCTCAAAAAAACCACACACACACAAACACACACACACACACACACACACACACAAATCATTTAAAAAATAAATATGGCATTGCCAATTTTTTTATATTCAAAAATACATTTATATAAAGTTATATCAAGAATCATCTAGAATAGTGTTCATTTAACTGTATTAATCTGTCTGAGAGTGAGATACTGTTCTTTTTATTTAAGAGTACATATTTTTGACTCGTGCTATTATAAAATGCTTCTAAGTGGATGAAATTAAGAACTGCACCATGTGCAGTGATGGCTATGTTAATGGAATCAGCTCACAATGTATATGTATTTCAAAATAAGATGTACACCTTAAATATATTATTTTATTTGCCAATCATACTCATTAAATCTGAAAAAAATTAACTGGATGTCTACAAAAAATAGATGAATAAATTGTTCTGGGGAAAAAATGTGAGCAATAAAAGTGTCCATAATATGACCTTTTTTAAAAAAGTGGGAGTAGGTGAATATATTCATATTCCTCGTAGATAAAATATATATAAATTAGTTCCAGATGAAAACAGGGAAAACTACAGCAGCTATAGAAAACTAAGGCCCTGGATAGGGTAGGATGATGTCTTTTTACTGTGTGCTTTTACATGTTTTTCTTCTTATTGTTGAGCCATCTAAATGAATTTTATATATATATATATATATATATACACACACACACATACACATATATACACATATATATGTACATATATATAAAGTATTTTATAAAAATCAATAAGAAAAAAATGTGTAAAAGTCCACATAAGGACCTAGGCTGTAGCTCAGTGACAGAGAGCTTACCTATCATGTATAAGGCCCTGGGTTGAATCCCGAAACTACTAATTAATGAATGAATTAAAATAAAAAGTCTATGTAGCCCTTCCTTAGAAAAATGACTTAAAAGCCCAGATTTTTCGAATTCATTTAGAGCAAGACCAAGCCAGACACGGTGGTACACACCTATAATCCCAGCATTTGGGAGGCTAGGCCAGAGGATAATGAGCGTGAGACCAGCCTAGTTTAACACTGTATAAAGTTCCCAGGCAGCAGGGATTACCAAGCAGGGAGACCTTGTCTCAAAATAACAAAAAACAAACAAACAAATAAAAAACAAAACAGGACCCAATTTCTCTTTGCTGTTTCTTCTGGAGCAATAGGAGGGAGTGCTAGAGACGGAGCCCAGGGCCTTGTGCATGTTAGCATGAGCCCTACCACTGAGCTATAACTCACAAGGGCCAACTTATGTAGAATCAGAACTTCACAGCTCAAAGGAGACAGAGTAAGAAAAGGATGCCAGAACCATCCCCACTCCAGCCAATGATGCGCCCTCCCCCAGCTCTTGACAAGTTGAAGTGGGGAATCATTCTGAGGTTCAGTTGCAGTTAAATCCTCTGGCTAAGACAGGACCCCAGCATAATGATAATCCACCAGGTTAGTAACCTTAAAGCTATTTCCTCAGAAAAATAAAGTAAAATAAAATAATTTGTTGGTTTTTTTTAAAAAAAGCTATTTCCTCAGAAACTGCTACATAACCTCTAATCTTGACCACTTACAAAGGCATGGGGCAAAGAGCTGACAACTTAAATCATTAGAAGAAAGTAAGAAACACATATTGTTAGAAGTAACAAATACATCCCTCCCATATATGTATCAAGATTCTGGAACAAAATGTCAGGTAATAGTTACAGTATGACAGCATTTCAAACTCAGTAAGTTAAAAAAAATTTCCCAAAGTCTTAATGAAAATTTCTACCCTGAGTTTGATCCCCAGCACCAAAAAAAAAAAAAAAAATTCCAAATATACTGTAGATTTTTTATAATGAGCATGTCTCCACACACTACTACTATTGTATAATTAATATTTTCTGAAATTTATCTTCCACCCATCTTTATTCACTTCCCTATCCTGCTGTCCTCCCATCAGTCCATTTTACTGTTCTGGTAAATTTCAAAGGGCATTATAGACATTAATTACAATTCACTCCTAAGCACTTCATAATACATACCATTGCCTCCTTTTCCCCCTAAGGTAAAATGCATAAATCTTTTTGTGGTGCTAGGAATCAAAACCCATGGCCTCATGCATGCTAAGCAAGTGTTCTACCACTGAGCTGTGCCCCTAAATGCACAACTAACTGTAATCCAGACCCCAACCCATATCCAGACCATCACCTATATCCCCACAGTTTCCAGTCTTGCCCCTCCCCAGGCAGTCACTGTTCTGAGTTTTTTCCACCATACATTAGCTTTATTGTAAAATAAACCTTCTTCTTTTTTTAAGAAAGTAAGTTTTTTTTTAAACATATGCCACCTGATTTTTATGGGGGATTTTTCATTGTTGTTTGTTCGGGGGGGGGGTTCTTTTTGCAATGCTGGGGTTCAAACCCAGGGCCTCATGAGAATGCTAGGCAAGCACTCTGACAAAGAGCCACATCCCTAAGCTACCATCTTATTTTTGGAGGCTGTACAAATGTGGCCTCAGTATTTTGCGGGGGGGGGGGTGCTGGGGATCAAACTCAGGGCCTTGCACTTGCTGGGCAAATGCTCTACCACTTGAGCTAAATCCCTAATCCATAAAGTGGGGAAAATTTTATAAAGTTCATCCAACTGCCACTTCTCTCTCTCAAACTCAGTGATACTTGATAGTGCCCACTCTTCCTTGAAACCTTCTCCCATCACCTTCCTCTCACAGCTCTGGCCAGGTTTGTCCCCACCCACAGGCCGTCTCCTCACAGCCTGAGGCCCTTTAGCAATGCGGGACCTCTGAGGCTTTACTGGACTCCTCTGGAGTCTCTCCTGCCACACTAGAGGCCCTCCTGCACTAGACATTAATGGCCTCCACCTGGGGCTCCCCCATGACCCCCCCCCAAGTGCACAGAGTTCTGGCAGCAGCTGGAGACATATCTCTGCCCATTTGATAGTTTCACTTGGATGTCACCAAGACGCCGCAAACTGCTCAAAATTATTGTAATAGGAGAGTGAAAGGGAATGTCTCCCTCCCAACCCTGTCACATTTGGCCACCCTATTGGCCCTATTTAAGGACAACCAATCATCGTTTGCAGTCTCTCATGCATCCTGCCAAAGATATTCTATAGAACAAGTCTGTATCTTGATTGTGGTGCTGGGTATATGAATCTATGCATGTCTAAATAAAATTGCACAGAACCGCACACACATAAGCACAAATGAATGTCAGCAACAAATGAGTATGGACACCCATAATCCCAGCTGTTCGAGAGGCTGAGGCAGGAGGACTGCAAGTCGGAGGCCGGGCAACTCAGGAAGACCCTGTCTCAAAAAAAAAAAAAAAAGCTGGATGTAGCCCAGCAATCCTTGGGTTCAATGACAATACAGGGAGAAGAGAAAAAAAAGAAAATGAGTAGGTCTATAGTTTGGTCAGCAGGATTACAGTAATGGCAACTTCCTGGATACAATGTGAACTACGGTAATATGTCACCAACTGGGAAGGCAGTGTGAAGGATTCACAGGCTCTATGCACTACTTTTGTAATTTCTCATGAGGTTGTAATTAGCTTAGAGAATTAAAAGTCTTCTCTGCGTATGTTCTTTTTTGTATAAACCAGGGCTGCTGGCATGCTCTGTACATCATTTTTTGCAGTAAGCACCCAATCTTGAAGGTCACTCCACATCAGTACAAACATGCAAAGTATTCCAGGACACAGTTGTGCTATAATTTAATCAGTCCCCTGGCAGATGTTCTGTTTGTCTGCAGCTGTGACAGCTCACCACACACAGGGCATTTCATGATATGTATAAGGGTCTCTTTAAAGAATCTTGGTGGATGAGGGCACATGTTTATTTTGCCAGCTATTGCCAAGGTATACCAAATGACAGTGCATGAGGCCGGGCATGATGGCACACATCTGTAATCCCAGCACTCAGAAGGCTGAGGCAGGAGGATCACAGAGTTGAAGGCCAGCCTGAACCACACGGTGACACCCTGTCTCAAAAATAAAACAAACAAAACAAAACAAAAAAGTACATAAGGGGTCCTGTTCCACCACTCAACCAAGGAATTAGTGATTGTGTTCAACTCTGTCAGTGAGGAAGGCGAGAAACTGTAAGAAGGGTCGGGTCTGCTTTGGTCTGTCATCAGTAAGTACCTTCCCAGAGGCATCAGCACCTCCTCCAAGAACTCTTCATTATGACCTACGTGCATTTATCAACCAGGTTGAGCATTTCCTTATTTATGGAATCTCTTTATATTTTGAAGAAACATATAAAGTACACTAAGGTATGACAGTAGTATTTCCCCAAATGTGATGTCAATCTTTTGACTTTGGTTAGGGGACTCTTTTTTTTTTTTTTTTGCAGTACTGGGGATCAACACAGGGCCTCTCACATGCCAGGCAAGCACTCTAATGCTGAACTAAACTATATCCTCAGCACAGTTAGGGACTTTTCGCAGCAAATATTTGATTATTTTTATCAGGGTGGGGTGTGAGACAGGATCTTGTGTAGTTCAAGCTGGCCTCAAATTCTTGCTGTAAACCCAGGCTAGTCTCAAACTCAGGTTCTTCCTGTCCCAGCCTCTCAAATACTTGGCGTGCTTGGATTATGGCATGTGCCACCATGCCTGGCTACGAGCAGTATATTTTCAAGCAAGAAACTCAATGAAATAGAGGAGTTTCATTAAAGTAACTAAACTTTAATAAACTGGCATATAATATTTCCAAATCAATTGACTTAAAATCTGTTTCTCAAGTAGAAGTGAGGACAAAAAGTACACTGGTTGTTCACTGTAATTCCTTAGCGGTTTAGTCATCGGTTTTGCCTGCTAGGTAAAATTCATGGTCCTAATGTCTAGTATGATGCCAGCAAAGAGACAAATATATTCATATCCATGAGTTTTTTAACCTTAAAGGGTAACATTAGAAGCTAGCTCCCACTAGCAGAGCACAGGCAGTAACTGAAAGTGACTGCAACACACGGAGATAGAAATAGTAGCTCACATTTGCACTCATGCCATGTGCTACTCCAAGTGCTTTGGGTGTATTAAGTCATTTAATCCTGATAACCTTAAGAGATAGGTGCTATGAGCAAACATAGAAGTGACATCCCTACCCAGGATCACAGAGGCAAGAAATGGAAGAGCTGGATTTCAAAGCCAGACAGACTGGCCCCAAGCTCGGGCACTTCACTACCTTGCTATTGTGCAGTGTCTGAGACACCAGGAGGGGGGCTAGCTCCTGTCTCAGGTGACCTGGGGCAGATTTGACAGACAGGTGGGTACTTCATGGCCATTCAGGAAAAAACCGAATAAACATATCCACACAAGTGTGCACAAAGCTATGCTCAAAGGATGCCATTTAATGCAATTTAAAGCACTTTCCCAGGAATGCAGTGAACACAGAGAATCAGGATCAAACTCCAGGGAAATACCTTTCCACGTTCCACCCAGAGCAGACTGTGTTTAGATAGTAAAGCAGTCCTGCCTACATGACATTAACATAGGACCAGAGGTGTGCCCAAGAAGGCAGTACAGAGGTCATCAGGCACAGTATTTGTACTTTTGCCTACAAAGGTTTCCCAGAGTTCTGAGGCAAAAATTGCAATTACCATCTATGTTCACTTCTATCTTCATACCCAGGCTTGTGTAAGAGCTTTAAAATAGCTAAAGTCGTTACATTAAGATTACTGTCAACCTTGTCTTGCAACAAGTAACTCACTGACTCCAGTAACACTTAGCTGAGCCCTGGAGCACCAAGCCCACCTCAGACTGTGAAGAGGTGCTCAGGATTGGGTGAGGTCTTCCTGCCAGAGTTAAGGGCTGACATCCGACCCCCAACACACCCTGGCCTTCTCACCAAATCTGCCAGATTAACATCCTGTTAGGTCCTTCCATAAAATATAAACTTCACATTTTTCGATTTTCTGCACCTCTCTTACCCTTCCACGACATGGCTCCTGAAGCTTCGTGGGTACATGAAATTAACTAATACCAATGAAACAACACAATGCTAAACTCCTGAAATTAAAAAGCAAACTTCTTATTGAGACAAACCTGGTAAGGACAACTAACCTCGTTTCTTTACAACAGTGACTATCACTTCACTTAATAAGCTATGTGTGACATGGAAGAATTAAAACATATATTATCACTAGCGTTAACTTAAAAACAAGATTTTAAAAAAAGATTAATATTTTAATATTTTGTTATCTAAAGTGTTTTTCCTGATTTGTAAACATTTCAGACTTGAAACAAATTTGACTTCTAAGATTCTGGAGAAAAAGTATTTTCATTTAAACAAAACACTTCAAAATACCCTCTAGAGTTGGCCAAGGTAGCTCATATCTGTAATCTCAGCACTCTGGGTCCATTAATTTGAATCATTTTGCAATTAGGACAAGACTTCTACTGAGCATTTCAGCTCTTCAATTCAAACGAGGGTGAGAGGAAAGGTAACAGATTCCTTGAGCGCCTCCAGGGCAGGAGGTCACAGGCTTGCTTCCAGAGAAACGGAAAAAGGCTAGCAGAGGGCAGACAGAGGCCCTGGCCCCTCCCCCTCCTGGCTCCAGTTGAGAGCTGTCCAATAGAAATACATGGCCAGCCACACATGCCGGTTTAAATTGTCAAGCAGCCACACTAGGAAAGCACAAAGAGATTGCTGACATTAATTCTGATTTTGTACCTCAACACATATTTAAATACAGTATAAAGAATTACCAATGTGGTTTGGGGGAAGTTGTTTGTTTTTTGTTTTTAAAATTCTTTTTACTCGTGGTTTTTAAAACCAGACTTTTAACATCACACCAGAGGGCATCACAATTCGTCCTTGCCACATTCAAGTAGTCAGTAGTCACATGTGGCCAGTGCCCTTCTTAGTGGACCGCGCAGATCCAGTGTGAGCAGACCCTTGCTTTTTAAATACCTAACGTGACTAGGTGTGGTGGCTCACTCCTGTAACCCAAATACTCTGGGAGGATGAGGCAGGACGATCCCAAGTTTGACCCCAGCCTGGACAATTTCACAAGACTCCGTCTCAAAATAAAAAATAAAGAGGGCTGGGGATGGAGATCAGTGAAAAGGCTCTGGGTTCGATCCCCAATACCGCAAAAGAAAAAGGAAAATCACCTAACCTGGATACCCTCTTTCATCCCTCAACTCCGGGGCACCGGAAAATGCCCAACTCTGATAAGCTCACCCAATCATGACGCAGGCGACACCCTCCGCCCGGCCCGGGGCGCCAGCCTGGCCACACCCCTGCGATGACCACCCCCTAACCGGAAGCTGCCGCTAATGAGAACTGACAGATCTCCATTCTTCTAAGGGTGGGGAGGAGAAACCCAAACCTGAGCCGTCACCCCAGCGGCGCAGGGACCGGAAACCAGTGGCCACCCACCGCCCGGGCAAAACCAGGAGGGACTCGCCCGAAGCGGCACGGCCCGCGCATCGGCGGGCGCCTCCCGCCTCCAGGCCCCCAGACTTAATCCGGGGCGCCCGCTTTCGCCAGCACACACAGAGAAAACGAGAAAACAAAAATGTTTCAGTGCGATCACCAAAAAGGAGACCGCTCGCCAACAGACGCGCGCGCGGACCGGATCGCACTCCGGGTGGGACGGGGCCCCGCGCTCCGGCTCCGCTCGGTCCCTCCCCGGGCCCCGCCGGCGGCTGCGAGCGAGCCCGCGGCAGAGACGGCGGCGGCGCGGGGAGGGCGCAGGGCTCGGCGGGACCCTCCCCGGAGGCGCCCACCTCCCTACCTGCGGGGCGCGGCGGCGGCGGCGGGGCCCGGCGCTCGCTTCTAGCTTCGCTCCACTACCGGCAGCCGCACCTCGGCTCCGCGGCGCCCGCGGCAGCTCCCTCTGGCGGCCGGAGGCCGTGCGCGCGCCCGGGGCGCGCCGCCATTGGCTGCTGGGCCAGCGTCCGGCCGGGGGCGGCGGCGCCACGTCGGGCCGTGGGGTGGCGGAAGGGGTGACGCCGCTCGGCAGCCGGGCGAGTGGACGGCGAGGCCTGGGGGAGCTGGCAGGAGACGCGTGGCAAGCGCCTGTGGCTCCCCGGCGCCACCGCGGCTGCTGGCAAAGGGACCTCGAGCCTCCCCGGGGCCCGTCAGTACCGCCGACCCACATCCCGCGCGCCCTGCTCCGCGCGCAGCCCCTCCACGCCCTCGGGGCGCCCTACGTGCCCGGGCCTTACAGACGGGAAGCGGGGCGCAGCGGCAGCTGCAGCGCGGGGTCCAGAGACAGCCGGGTCTCGCCGGGCCGGCCGGGCGGCTGGCCCTGGCCGCTGCTGCGTCTGTCTGTATTGGCAGTGGCCAGGTGCCCGGGCTCCGTGGGGCAGAGGCCCTGCGTCACGGGATGGGAGTGGGAGCGCGCACCACCGAGCCCAGGAAGACCGAGGAAACTAGGGCGGGGGGTGTGGCAGTGGTGGGCGGGTTACGGGAAAGAGGAAGAGTCCAGGAAGGCCGCTGGGAGGTGGCAGTCATTCGAAAGTAAATACTACAGGGATGAAAGGAGCTTGCCCTAGGTAGCGGGAAAGTAGTGCAAAAGCCTCGGGACGAGATCTAAACGGCAGAGGCCACCCCGTGGAATTTGGAATCCCTTCAGTGTGGGATGGCTGTTGCTCATTGAGGAATCTGAATGAGAGTTCCAAGGTCTGATTCGCAGTTTGAAAAGTTCTCGGGCTACTGTGCAGGCTGTAGAAGGGATAAGCAGAGAGAGAGAGATTAGCTAGGTGGCTCTTGCAGTGGTCCAGGTAATGTAGATTTAGTAACTGGGTGTAGTGCCTGTTCCAGCTGCCCTGACAAAGTACCACAGATTGGTTCTGGAGGCAGGGATCTCTCCTGCTCTCCGTGTGATACTGGGGATTGAACCTGGGGCTGCCTTCTTCACGGTGAGCACCCCCAGTCCCGACTTTTTTTTTTTTAAACAGTCTTGGCTAGTTGCCCAGACTGGGCTCGAACTTTGTGGTCCTCCTGCCTTAGCCACCCTGAGTGTTGGGTTACCGGCCAGCGCCCTCATGCCTGGCCCGGAAGCTGGCAGTCTAAGATAAAGGTGCAACAGGGTTGATTTCTGGTGAGGCTTTTCTCCTGGGTGTGCAGACAACTGCTTGTATGTCTTCACGTGGCCTGTTCTCTGACTCTCTGGTGTCTCTTCTTTTTGTAACAACAATCTGCTTAGAGCCTCATCCCTGTGACATCATTTTACCCTAATTACTTCCTAAAAGGGCCTGTCTCTAAATATAGTCACATTAGGCATTAGGGCTTCAACATAAGGATTTGGGGGGATACAGTACAGTCTACGATACCAAATAAGCACTTTGACAGATAAATTCGAGGAGAGCTGAGGGGTGGGGCCAGCGTGTGATTTTAAGGAGGCTCCTCTGAGGAAGGGGCTCTTCATGTGGCCAGAGACTGCTTATTATTCAGGTCCCAGCTCAAAAGCTTTTCTTGGAGAGGCCTCACGTGACAGCACATCTAAAGTGTTCTCATTAGTGCAGCACTCTGTTCAATCTCCACAGCACAGCAGAGGCCCTGTTTGTTTTGTTTTTTCGGCCCCCAAACTAGTGCCTAGGACCCATAAGTACTTCTTCACAGGTGTATCACGGAACCTTAGTGTAGGGTCTGAAAGATGAGCAGAGCCCCAAGTGGAGGGGATGTGTGAAGAAAGAATTAAGCCAGATGGTCCTGAAAGACAGCTGTCTGGATGGGGCACTGGGCAAGTCAGGAGTGAGGTCGGAGCGCAGGCCAGGCCCTGTAGGGCATTGTGAAGCCATCAGAAACTGAATGGTACTCTGCAAGTACAAGGGAGAAAGCCATGGGAATGTGAATTTCCGATTGCTACTGTGACAAATTTGGTGACTTAACACTAATTTCTCTTACAGATCCAGCGGTCTCAAGTCTTAAGCGGGTTTCCCTGGGCTGAAGTCAAGGTACCAGCTGGGCTGGTTCCTTTGGGAGGCTCTAGGAAAACATCTGTTCCATTGCCTTTAGGGGTTCTAGAAGCTGCCTGAATTTCTTGGGTGGAAGCCCCACCCCATCTTCTGAGCCAACAGCAATTTGTCAGGCCTTTCTCCTGATGTGTCTCTCAGACTCTGGAGATAGTGCTCAGTGGTAGGTCATTTGTCCACTGTGCACAAAGTCTTCGGTTCAATCCTTAGCACAGTGCGCAGGGGACAGGGAGACAGGCAGAAAGGCAGATGAAGAAGTAATCAGTACTTATCAGAGATACTAGTTGGGTATGGTGTTGAACACCTGTAATCCCAGCACTCTGGGAGCCTGGGGCAGGAGGATTGAAAATTCAATCTCAGTTTGGACAACTAAGCATTTTAGAGAGATCCTATCTCAAAAAAAAAAAAAAAAAAGGCATGTTGTAATCCCATCAGTTGGGAGGCTGAGGCAGGAGGATTGCTGTGAGTTTAAGGGGAGCCTGAATTACATAGGAAGACCCTATGTAAAAGACAAAAAATATATATATATTTTTAAAAGCCTGAGGATGCAGTTCAGTGGGAAGGCCCTGGGTGCAAGCCCCCATAGCAAAACAAAGATGCTGACATAGCAACCAGATGTGGCACCTTCTGCACACTTATAATCCAAACTACTCAGGAGGCTGAGGCAGTGGGATGGCAAGTTGAAGGCCAGCCTGGGAAAGTTAGTGAGACGCTGCCTCAAATTTTTTCTTTCTCTCCCCTTTGCCTTATTTTTCCAGTACTGGGGATTGAACCGAGAACTGCCAGCCCTGAGCTATATGCCTAGTAATTTTTTTTTTTTTTGAGACAGGGACTCACTAAATTACTAAATTGCCTAGGCTGGACTCAAACTTGTGGCCCACCTGCCTCAGTCTCTCACAGTGCTGGAATTACAGGTATAAGCCACGATGCCTAGCTTCAAAACAACATCAAAAAAAATTTTAAGAGGATCGGTATGTAATCTAGTGGTAGAGTGCTTGCTGAGCATGTGCAGGGCAGTGGATTCATTCCCCAGCTCTTCAGAAAACTAAAAAGGATTTGGAAAAGTCTTAAGGCAGACCTTCCAGACATTAATGGAAGTTATGATGTGGCCACTAGTGGTTCTAGCAAATGCCATAAAAAATAAATATGCAAGGCAGAGTTCCCATGACCTGAACATTTGTTCTGTAAGCAAGGGAAAGCAAACAAGGGCTGCCCCTTTCTGTGGGCTTCATTTTTGGGTTTCTTCACCCCTCTGCATGTTGTGGTCCCTGTTTTAAACATAGGAAGAATCAGAATGTAGGAGTATTTCAGGTTGCCTTAGTTTCCCTTTCAGCCGGGCCCCAAATTAGTGCATTAGTGAAAGAACCACAGCTTCAAGAACCCATCTGGAGACTTGGGAGTGATTTCTTCTAGATCCATGTGGTCTCTGGGTTGCAGCCCTCACTCCAGGCAGCACTAACAGTCATAGCTGAATTTAGCATGCACACGTAGCATAAGCATTTAGTCTTTTAAAATATATTCCTACTTTAAATTCCCCCAAAGGGAAAAGATGCTTTGTATTGTGATAAATACAACACTCTCCCATTCAAGCACCTCCAAACAAATACAAGGTGAAAGTTTGAGCTATCCATCACTGACACAGCGCTGGGGTAGACGAGCTTTGGAGTCTGGGTTTCCCTACTGGTCTGGGTGGTCCCCAGCAGAGCTTGTAGAGGCTAGTGCACAGCCTTCATGTAGATAATGATACTCCTGGCATGGTGAGGATTTAATAACATGCCATAAAACACCTGGCACAGACAATGCTCTTCATGAGCAGCAGTTTCCTTTCCCTAGTGAACGGAGTCAGCGTTCCAGAGAAATCTTTGGGGTAGGAAGAGATTGTGAGGTGCGTTCCCCAGTGACCCTGGGAGTGACTGCCTTCCGAGAACTTCCTCGGGGGCTCAATGGAACGGTGACGGACCTCTCAGGTGCATGTATGTGGAAAAATTAGAGTCACTGGCTTAAATATGAAGTCTAGGAGGTAATCCCACAATCTGTGAACATTATCACCATGTTATCCTCTGAAATATATCAACCACAGGCTTGACCTCAAATTAGAACAATGAAATTATCTGTTTGCAGCCAAATACTATATAGTGGCACATGCCTGTAATCCCGGCTACTCAGGCTGAAGCAGGAGGACTGCAAGTTTGAGGCCAGCCTACACAGTGGTAGAGTATGCCTCTAGGTTCAATCCTCAATATGGAAAAATAAAGCAATTACCCCCCTCCAAAGAGGAGCCTCCTATCATGGGCTGATTGTCAAGACATCAATTAATTTATTTACCTTTTTTTTTTTTTTTTTGAGACAGGGTGTCACTGTGTAGCCCAGACTGGCCTCAAACTCACGGCAATCTTGTCTTAGCCTCTGGAGTGCTAGGATTATAGGCTCGCACCACCATGCCTAGCCATTAATTTAAATGTGTAAGTACAGGCTAGCTCCTAAACATTGCATAGGAAACAGCCCTAGTTATCTGAGAGAAAAACTGAGCAACTGAGCATATATATATATTTTGTGCCGGGGCTTGAACTCAGGGCCTTGCACTGGAAACTGAGCATATTTGTGGGATAATAGGACAGACTTCGCATTTTACTTTCCAGCCTTTTCTTCCAGTAATTCTTCAGAGCTGTACTGAAGGATATGCACTGCATGCTGCTAAGTAAGCAAATCTTTGTTTGTGAAAGGAGTTTCTTTGCTTTTCTACCTAGTTTTGATACTAAGTATAATGCCACAGTGTATCAGTTCTCTGCTTGTATTGGAGGAGATGACACATTTAACATTCAGAAAAGGAATCTGATCCCCAGGAGCTCCTGAGAGCAGTGGAATGTGGGGACTCAGGAGTGCTCACCACCACCATCCCGCCCCAGGTCTGTTAGACCCAGGTCCAGTTCTCTCCCAGCTTCCCTCACACCCAGATTTGGAGGACAGGCTCCGTTTCCTGTGTTGTGTCTTGCTCTCAGCCCGTATTCCCATTTGGTCTTCCCCACTCTGACTCAAGGAAGTTAATCCTGCGCATAATCTCTGTTGCCTCCAGTGTCTGGAAGCCAAGCCATCTGGAATTGGTCCTTCTGGAGTCATGGATGAGATCTAGGCAGCTCCTTTCCTCTGTCCACAAACACCGATGCCAGCTGTATTCAGGGCGCTTTTCTGGATCCCACCATCTACCAGCTATGGTTTCTACTCTCAAGAAACTTAAAACTGAAAGTGCTGTTTGGGGATCCCCTGCGGTGTGGGCTTGGGAAATGGACTGCAGAACAGGAAGGAGCCAAAAACACAGATTAAAGTACCTGATCTGTTAGGATATGGGGTCTGAGATCTTTCAATTAGGATGATGCCAGGTTGTGTAAATGATAGTGTCAAATCAGGAGACAACCCCACTGACCTTGCAGACTGAAAGATACTTGTTGCCTCAAAGAAAGCTACTTTCAAGCTCCTTTAACTCAACTAATCAACAATATTATGCTTTTTTTTCCAAGCTCAAGGATCATAAATTCTGCTCAATCTTTCATATCATTTGGCAGAGAGCCTAAGCTTATTAGGAAATTCTCAGAAGCCATAAATATTAAAAATGTACAAGTTCTCCCTTGAGTAACCTCACAAATGTTTCCAAGAACACATCCGAACCCACTTTTCCCTCCTGAGATGTTGTTATAAAATGCACTTAGCACAAACTGACCTCTGCTGCTCCAGAGTGATTCACAGCAAAAATTTAAATCAACAGACTTTAAAGGCATTTGCAACAAAGAAAATAAACTGATATAGGTCCTGTCAATCTCATTCCCATTTTTGGCTTCAACTGTCACCTGAGCACTGATGACTCTTGCATTTATTTGTGTGTTTGCTTTTTCCAGATAGCGTCTTGCTGTGTTCTCCAGGCTGGCCCTGAACTCCAGTTCTCCAGTTTCAGCCTCCCAAGTACTGGGACCACAGGCATGTCCGCCACACCTGTGCTCCAAGCCATCACACTGTCACACTGTCGTGCTCATTAGCTACTTACTCTTCTCGGGTACCTTGGAAGCACTTCTGGCACAGCACATCCACAGCTTACTGAACGCAGGGCTTCCCCTTCCCCAGGTGCCACCGTCTTAGGGAAAGGTTCCCTAACTTTCTAGTCGGTTAAATCTCCCCAGGAGAGAGACTCAAGCATTGAGTACCTCCCTCTGAGCACAACAGAGGGTTAGATTTGTTGGTATGCTTGTTTGATTCAGGTTGGTCTTCCTCAGTAGATGACTGCGAGCTCCATGAAGGCAGGAGCTGAACCTTTTCTTCTCAGTATTATCTCTAATAGTGATTGGAACATAGCTGTTCAATCTATATTTTGTTGACTACCTTAGTATTTATTTATGTTTTATTTTTGCAGCGTGGGTGTCTTGGTTACTTTTCTCATGGCTGAGACAAAATACCCAACATCCATGAGTTAAGGGAGGAAAGGTTTATTTAGCTCACAGTTTATAGAGGTTTCAGTCCATAATCAGCTGGCTGCAAGGCAGGGTGACCTGACAGAGGGGCGGGGCAGAGGACAGACAGTTCATGGCAGGCAGAAGGTAGCAAAGCAAGCAAGGGCCCTCAGCAGCTTCTTTCTGTCCTTTTTATATTCTATCTAAACTACCAGGATGAGGGCACATACAAAACCAATCAGTGGACTGATTCAGCAATCACCCACCCTTAATTCTAGCATTGTGTCATGAATCGGTCACGCACGCTAGATCCAACCACCCCCGAGAAAGCGCCACCTATGACTATAAGAGGCTTTGGGGTGACATCTGGACACAAACAGTAACGGTGGGCATCACACTCAGGGTCTTGTCCTGTGTGGCAAATGCTCTACCTCTGAGCTCCATCTCCTGCCCTAGAATTTATCGATGTATTTACTAAGAAATTTTTTCATTACTATACAAATAATCTCCAAAAGTGAGAGGTTGCTACTGAAACAGAATCCAAAATAATGTGATCCAGATGAAAAGGAACTGGTTATGAATATGTGCTGCCTGCTGACCACTACACTGCAGCACACACAGTCTAAGGGCAATTTTAAAGGTGATCTCAAAAGATTTCCATGTAGGGCTGGGGATTTACCTCAAATGGTAGAGTACTCTCCTGGCAAGCACAGGGCCCTGAGTTCGATCCCCAGCAACAACAACAACAAAAAGATTTCCATGTGGTGCGAGGCTCTCGGAAGACATGTAAGTCCAAAAGAAAAAGAATGCATGTGCCAATTTATACAGCATTTAGTTATGAAAATCTGAATTCCGTAGATTCAGATGACTGACCTAGGAGTGTCACTCAGTCAGAGGGATTTTGTCTAGCATGTGCCAGGCCCTGAGGTGAATCCTCAACATGGTTCCCACAAAAGCAGTTATTAAATAACATAGCTGTTGTGATTAGGACATTGGTGTGAGAAGTGATCACCCAGGAGGAAGCAAAGACTGATAGGGTCAGAGAAAAGGCCAGGAAATCATACCAGGGCCAGGAAGGAAAAATGCACAATGAAATGGAACCAGCCAGGGAGCTGTCCTTTAAGGAAGCCAGTGCTGCACAAAGTTCACTGTGTTTACAAATAAAAGTAGCAGTTCTGGTGGTGAACTTTGTGTCGTGTGGGGTCTTGTTTGTACTACAGTGAAAGAAACAAAGCTCTGGAAATTATCTGCCTCATGAAAACAATGAACTACATTCTTTTTTTTTTTAATGAACTACATTCTTAAAAGCCAGTAAACAAAGAAATAAAACAAAGTAGCTTTAAAACATTGAGGCTGTAACCCAGGAGTAGTGATGCACACCTGTAATCCCAGCACTCTAGGAGGCTGAGGCAAGAGGATTACAGATTTCAATCCAGTCTGGGCAATTTAGTGACTTAGTGAGACCCTGACTCAAAAAACAAACATCTGGGCATGGTGGCACATGCCTATAATCCTAGCACTCTAGAGGCTGAGGCAGGAGGATTGCTGCAAGTTTGAGGCCAGCCTGGGCAACATAGTGAGTTCCAGGCCAGGCTGAACTACACAGTGAGACCCTGTCTCAAAACAAAATAACAATAACAACAAAAAAATAAATAAACAGATAAAGGAGAGTGACTGAAGACAGCTCAGACACACATAAACACACTGAGGATGTATTAAATTATTTGCACAAGGGGGTTGAGAATTTAGCTCAAGTGGTAGAGTGGTTGCCTAGCAAGTGCAAGGCCCTGAGTTCAATCCCCAGCACCCAATAAATAAATAAATAAATAAATAAATAAATAGGATAGAAAACCACAGTAAGAATGCACACTTAAATGCAGAAGACTCAACGGTAATACTAGAATATCATAAACTATAAGTTAGGGGCTGGGGATTTAGCTCAAGTGGTAGAGTACTTGCCTAGCAAGCACAAGGCTCTGAGTTCAATTCCCTGCACCACACAAGAAAAGTGAACTCCAAGAAAATTAAGTGGAGCAGGGCATGGTGGCACACATGTATAATCCCAGCCCTTTGGGAGGCTGAGGGAGGAGGATCACAAATTTGAGCCCAGCCTGGGCAATTTAACAATTTAGTGAGATCTTGTCTCAAAATAAAAAGGGATGGGGTTGTAGGTCAGAATAAAGGGCCTAGATTCAATCACCAGTACAAAAAAAAAGAAGAAGAAAGGAGAAGAGGGAGGTGGGGAAGAGAAAGGGGAAAGGGGACAGGAAAAGGAGAGGGAAAGAGGATGGGAGGGAAGAGAAGGGGAGGGGAGAGGAAGGGAGAAAATTAAAGGGATTTACAAATCGCAATATACCAAAATTAAACAGTGCTAGAGGAAAAAAATGGTTTCCCATGAAATTTTGAAGCTTTAGTTCAGAACATTTTGAGAGTACCCTGGTAACTTTTGAATCTCTTATTAAGCATCTTAATGTAGAGCTAAAGAAAAACAATGGCATCCAACAATACTTTGAATTCAGTAATTATTTATTGATAATTGAACATATTATTTAACTTTTTAAAATCCATTATTGATGTTTTGATTTTTTTCTGAGACTGGGTCTTGCTATTGTTGTAAATAAATTCCCAGTTTCAAATTATTGGTGCAGACAATAAAGCATTCAGACACCAGGAAATCTTGACAAGGCAGAGTTTTTACTCCCACAGGAAGGCACAAACATGAGGTAGCAGGTGCACAGGACAAAGGAGGGTTGGCCCTTTTATCCCAAACGCAGGAGAAGCAGCTGACCGTTAAATTCATTGACTGAATTCAAAGCTTACAGTCTGTCACAGTAAACTAACTTGAGAGGTGGGGAGGTGTGTTGCCGAGTAAGTTGGAGGGGTTGTGGGGTTTGGAACGAAAAGTCCTTGGTTCTTATCTTGGGAACCAGCGGCTGTGTTCTGGGAAAAAGTTCATAGCCACCATTTTTCAGAGCTCAGAATATTAACTGGGATGGGGAGTGGGGATGAATAGTGAATAGATAGCCAGGTCATTTAAACCCTGAGTGGAATTGCTTTGGCCTTGTGTTTTGACAAAAAAGACAAAGCCTATTTCTCACACTATGTAGTTCAGGCTGGTCTTGAACTCACTATGTTGCCCAGGCTGGTCTCCAATTTATAGTGATCCTCTAGCCTCAGCCTCCCCTGTGCTGGGATTACAAGCATGTACCACAGCACCTTGACTAAATTTCTAAAATGAGCTATCAGTTAAAAATGTTTTTGCAAAAAAAATAAAATAAATAAAATAAAAAATTTTTTTGCAAGATTAGAACCTAAGTTTTATATATAATAAACATTTATACATATATTTTTTTACATGTGTACTTATACCTATTCAAACATTCTGTGGATATATTATCCATTTGCTTACTATTTAGTTAAGGACTGGGCCCTACTAAGTTGCCTTTAACATGTGGGTGCAAGTAGTCCTCCTCACAAATCTGTAGGCCATGTTGGTGCCCCAGGTCCAACAACCACACTTTGAGAAGCCAGGTTCCTCTAGGAGATATCCACTTGCCACCTTTATACTCCATTCCTTTCTTAGGTTTTTCAGTGTTTTGCTGGGGGATAGTGCTGGGGATTGAACTCAGGGCCTTGTGCTTGCTAGGCAATCGCCTACCACTAAGCTAAATCCCCAACCCCTAAATATGGGCATTTTATATTCTTTATTCTTTCAGTCTGCTAAATCCTTTCCTCATGAATAATTTCTGGAGGAGAAAAAGTTTTCAGGGGGATATGATAGGCTGCTGGAGACACCTTGTGGCTAGTTCTTACAATAGTGTTTCTTGATTCCTCTTCAAATGTAAAACTGGAAAAACTGCCTTTTTAAATTTAAAATTTTGTATTTTGATATATTGATTCTTTTTATGGGGAGGGGGACTGGGGATTGAAGCCTGGACCGTCACACCTGAGCTAAATTGCCACCCCTTTTTTATTTTGAGACAGGGTCTCAGTAAATCACTAAATTGCCCAGGCTGGGCTTGAATTTGCAATACTCCCAGGGTGCTGGGATTACAGGCATGTGCCACCAAGCCTGGTCTGTTATGGTTTGTGTCTAGGTGTCCCCACAAAGCCTCATGTGGTAATAAGTAGCTGGATCTAGAGTGTGCGATGTTGGGATTAAGGGTGTGTAATTACTAAATCAGTCCACTGATTGGTTTATTGCCACCCTAATCCTAGCACCCTGGATAAAATATAAGATACAGGAAGAAGCTGGTTAGCTGCTTGCTTGCATCCCTTGCTTGCATTCCTTGCAGACTTCTGCCTGTCTGCCATGCCACCCTGCCTCAGACCCAGCTGACTGTGGACTGAAACCTCTACAAACTGTGAGCCAAAGAAACCTTTTTTCCCCTAATTTTGGGTGTCTGGTATTTTGTCTCAGCAACGAGAGAAAGTAATACATGGTCCTATTTTAATTCTTTTTTAATTTGGCAGTACTGGAGATTAAACCCAGAGCCTTCACACAGCATTCTATCCCCAGATCTTTTTGATTTCTTATTCTGAGACAGGGTCTCCCTCAAGTGCTCAATTGCTCAGACTGGGCTCAACCTTTGATCCTCCTGCCTCAGCCACCTATAGTTCTAGGATTACAGGCATGTGCTACCACACCCCACTATTTAAATTTTTTTGACTTATTTTGAAATAATTCTAGGCTCATAGGAGGTTGCCAAGATATATAGAGAGACTTTTCATGTGCTGTTTTCCTCACACTCACTTATATTAGTATACTAAATATCAAAACCAAGAAAGGGATATTGAAACAACCCATAATTCACAATTCTATATGCACCACTTTTTCTTTTTTAAGACATGGTTTTACCTTATAGTTCAGGCTGGCCTCAAACTTCAGGGGATCCTCATGCCTCAGCCTCCTGAGTGCTGGGATTACAGATGTGCACCACCATGCCCGGCTTTCTCACTTTGAGATCCTAACACACTGACATATCAGGGAAACTGTATCAGACCAATAAGAATCTCTTACTTCAGTAATTAATTAACATCAAATTCAGGGACCAGCAGGAAAGTCTTAGTGCTGTAATGAATGAAATGAATCTCAGTTTCTAAACCTAACATTTTATTGAACCAGATATTCCAAAACCATGATGCTCAGGGAAAGGGGACCTGCACTGAGAACAGAATCTTGGGTTCCAGTTCTGTCTGACTCCAGATGGCCGAATGGCTTTGGCAGGGGGCAAAATCTCCAGTACCTCTCTTTGGTTGTCTGTAAAATGGGAGTGTCAGGTTAGTTGATTTCTAGGATTTCTTCAAATCTGATGACTAAAAATATTTTTCAGTTGTTTACCCGATAAGTATCTGAGTATCTATTATAAACTCGGTGCTAATGTACATTGATGAAAATATTGCTGCTCCCTGCAGCTCACGGAAGATGTTGTTCCAAGCCACTGGACATGTCTAAGCACCAGTGATTCCTGTAGACCTAAATGTGGGTTCCTCTGAGTGTTGACAGGCTGCATACAAGGCACACTTTCCAGGAAGGACAAAGCAATGGCAGAAACAACCAGTGTCATCACCAGAGAGAAAGATACCACAGAAAGTTCCAGAAGCACAGAATAGAAGGTACAAAAATGACTGCACGCACATTCAGCTACCTTATTTTTGTCCTGCTAATGTTTATCTTTTGTTTTGTTTTTGGTGCTAGGGGTCGAACTCAGGGCTTTGCACCTGCTAGGCAAGAATACTAAGCACTGAACTGAATCCCCAGCTAATTTTTTCAGCTACCTTATCTTTGACAAAGGTGTCAAACACCTTCACTGGAAGAAAGATAGCATCTTTAATAAATGGTTCTGGGAAAACTGGCTTTCCACATGCTGAAGATTGACTCTTGACCCATACTGTATCTCTCACTAAACTAACTAAAATAGAAATGGATCAAAATCTAAATATAAAAACAGAACCAGGATTTCTGGGAAGATGGCAGAGTGGTAAACAGCAGAGAAATGGCCTCTCTGAGATTTGATGTCCAGATACTGGAATACAATATGTGGGAGAGAAGAAGGAGGGAAGTGGATTCCCAGAATCCAGGAAGGATCTAAAATGAAAATTGAAGCCCACAGGGAGTGGGAAGAGAGGGACCCCAGCACAGAAGAAGGAGGTGGCAGATGGTGCTTTCTCCTTGAGCCCCAGATCATGGCATGGGAGAGATGGCTCAAGCCTGTAGACACACAGTGACTACTGGTAACACTAGAGGCATCCATGGAAAAACACATCAGCGAAACAGAGTGGTGGACGCAGTGAATTGCAATGGCTGTTTGTCATTTCTAGGCTGTGTTTGATGCTACTGTAATTACTGATTGTGCTGCTTTAGCCAAGGAGACAGAACTGTTCTAATCAACTCTTCTTCCTTGTGTTCCAAGACTGAGATTGTCTGAGGGCCATAAACTACACTATAGGCCAGTGCCAGAGAACCAGGGGCTGCCCAAAGAGACAGCAACATCTCATCCCCAGTATCTTGTAACAGACTCAAAATCCAAAAGCTAGCTACACCTGGAAGACATCTCTAAGAAGTAGTCATTTCCAAAAGGATCTTGGTACTGGCAATAAAGCTAACCGCCATAAGCAATTTACAAGCATAAACCCAGGAATTAGACTTAAAAAAAAAAAGAAAAAGAAAATGAGAAGATCGTAAACAAGATGCAACCCCAGAATTTTAGCTTGCCAGAGGCAAACCCAGGGGCAATGAGGTGGAACAGTCTGAAAGCCACTCACCTGCACTCTCGGAAGTGGTAACAGTGGAAGTAACAAAGCAGATGAATGAAGCTTTAGAAAAAAATCAAATCAGAAATAATTTCTCAGATAACCACAGAGGTGACCAGAATAAAGGACATGATTAATGACCATAGAGCAGATACAGATAAAAACATAGAGAGGCTTAGGAAAATGATGGCGATCATGAATGCCCAACATAGGAAAGAAATTGAATCCATGAAACAGATTCAAACAGATATACAGGAAATTAAAAGTTCCATTGAAAGTATAGGGAGCAAAATGAACCAATGTGAGCACAGAATATCAGATACAGGTGACAGGATTTTGGTTAGTGATCATGAAAAGCACTCTTGTAAATAGTAAGGGACTATGAGAAATCAATTCAACACCTGTTACATGACACAAAGAAGAATAACATAAGATTGATCAGAGTCGATGAAAAAGCAGAAGAGAACACAAATGATATAAAAAGCCTGTTCACAGAAGTAATGGCAGAAAACTTCCCAAGTGTGGAAAAAGTACCTGACACACAGATAAATGAGGGATATAGAACTCCAATTAACCATGATCAACAAAAACATACCTCAAGTCATATAATAGTCAAGATTCCAGAAATTCAACACAAGAATGGAATATTAAAAGTTGTTAGAGGAAAGAAACAAATCACCTATAGAGGAAAGCCCATTAGAATCACAGCAGACTTCTCAACACAAACCCTCAAGTTCAGAAAAGCTTGGTGTAAAGTATTTCAAGCCCTTTAGGAAAACAACCTCCAGCCCAGATTGATGTACCCTGCAAAACTATCTTTCAAAAGTGATGGAGAAGTAAGACACTTTCATGACAAAGAACACCTGAAGAAATTCATGACCACCAAATCAGCACTCCAAAATGTACTAAAGGACATTCTAGAAAGAGATAATGAGGACTACAACTCCAGGAACCGCAACAGAATGAATCCACCAGGCAAGGCAAGAAATTAAACAGAGAGGAAAAGAGGGAACCAACAACAGGAAAATAACATGACAAGGGGAAGTCAATACATATCAGTTATAACCATCAACATAAATGGTCTCAATTCACCAATCAAAACAAACAGACTGGCAGAATGGATCAAGAAGCAAGATCCAACAATATGGTGCATACAAAAAACACGTTTAATTCAAAAAGAAATTCACAGATTGAAAGTCAAAGGATGGAAAACAATATTTCATGGCACAGGAACCTGGAAAAAAGCAGGGGTAGATATTCTATTTTCAGACAAAGTGGATTTCAGGCCAAGACTGATTAAGAGAGACAAAGAAGGCCACTACATCCTTGTAAAGGGAATAATCCAAGAGGAAGAGATAACAATCATTAATATATATGCACCAAATACCAGTGCACGCAACTATATAAAACATTAATAGACATGAAAAACCAAATAAGCGTTAACACAATCGTAATGGGGGACCCCAGTACCCAATTGTCACAAATAGACAAATAATCTAGACAAAAATGAACAGAGAAATATCAGAGCTAAATCAAACTTTTGAACAAATGGACTTAGTAGATGTCTACAGGGTATTCACAGCATCAGAATACACATTCTTCTCAGCTGCACATGAGGCATTCTCCAAAATAGACCACATACTATCTCATTTTAACTGATACAGTATATGTACATAAATAGTTTCTCCTTTAAGACACTTTTATCTTTTTAGATATTGTACTTATAGTTTCATTATACTTACAGTTAGGTGGTAGAACCCCAACTTTTGTAAATAGAAATACTTCTTTGATGTCTGTCCTACATTACTGAATTGTGAAAACTGAGCTGTACTTTTGGTGACAGGGATCAAACTCAGGGCCTTGTGCTTGCCAGGCAAGCACTTTAACCATTGAGCTAAATCCCCAGCCCCAAGCTATACTTTTGAATGCAGCAATGACTGGCCTGTCTGATATGGGAGGCGGCTCACGAAAGGAGCATGGGGTTGGGGACTTAGCTCAGTGGTAGAGCACTTGCCTAGCAAACGCAAGGCCCTGAGTTTGATCCCAGCACCCCTCCCTCAAAAAAGAAAGGAGCACATATATTTCCTGTGTTTTCCAGAAAACAGGGCCAAGGATCCAGGCATGGAGTCACAGGTTTGTAATCCCAGCACTCTGGAGGCTGAGGCAGGAGCACTGCAGTGTGTTGCAGGCCAGCCTGGGCTACGTAGTGAGACCCTGCCTCAAAAAATCAAGTATAAGCAAACAAACAAACAAAAAGAACAGGTCCATGCATCTACAGGGGAACATAAAATACTGGTGAACTATCCTCCACTTTCCTGAT
>PVJO010001185.1:0-184318 GCA_004026905.1 Hystrix cristata
AGCCGCTGCTCAGTCCTCTGCTCCCTTGAATGATCACCGGGCAAGTCCCTGACCTCTTCAGAGGCAAAGTGGCCATAAGGTCCTGTTTCGCCCTTACCTTTCTCCAGGACTGGTACCATCAGTCCTATGACTGTGTCTGTGTCATGTTTGCATCTGTGCCGGACTTCAAAGTGTTCTATACAGAGTGTGATGTCAACAAAGAAGGGCTGGAGTGCCTGCGCCTGCTAAATGAGATTATTGCTGACTTCGACGAGGTACAGCCTCCATCCGGCCCACTGAGGGCTGGGGGCTCTGGGCTTCCCACCTCAGGGAGGGCAGAGCAGAGGGGGAAGATGTAGCTCAGTGGTAGCCAGAGTGTGTCCTTGGCATGCATGAGGCCTTCGGTTCCGACCCAGGATGAGGCAGCTCCCTTGGGGGAACATACTTTACAAACTATGGAAGGAACAAATCTGTTTTTGCTGATTTTTGCAGCAAATGCCTTGTTAATGTCTCTGTGGCAGGTGGCTTGCTAAGATTAGATTCAGGTCCCCCCTCTCCTTTTTAAGAGTAGGAAAATGTACTGGGGAATCGAATAGCTCCTGAGAGACAGGAGGGGTCCTGAGTGGGTTACCCTCAGGCCTTTAGAGAATGGGGTGACTTCCAGCTAAGCTGGTGCTATCCACCATCTCAGAGTACATCAGTTTGGGCTGAACTCTGAATCTAGAATCTGAGCTGTGTATTTGCTCCTTTACAGGGATGGGAAGGGCGAGGGAGAGGTGTTTCCGCCTGTACTTAACCATGAGCGCCAACTGGAAGGGTCCCCAGGAGACACAACTGCACGTGGGGAGCCCCACACCCTTTCTGAGCACCTGTGTGCCTCCAGCTGTAGCATCTTCCTTTTGTCCTGCAGTTGTTGCTGAAACCCAAGTTCAGTGGTGTGGAGAAGATCAAGACCATCGGCAGCACCTACATGGCAGCTGCAGGGCTCAGTGTCCCCTCAGGGCACGAGAACCAGGTACTGAAGCACCTGGCAGGGGCAATGCAACAGGCACAGGCAGCCTCCAGACGTGTCACTTTCCACTTAAGGGGGCTCTCCTCTCCCCCATCCTGTGAAGGAGGGCAGAGGCACTTGTATGGCTCAGCCTGGAGAACTGGAGGTGGGGAGTGGGCGGCTCTATGGAGAAGGATGACTGCCCACTGACCGCCCTGCCCTGTGGGTCCTGCCAGGTCAGGGACTCTGGCAGCCTGAGGTCTGTGGAGCCAGGACCTCGCATGCCCTGTGTCCTACAGGACCTGGAGCGTCAGCATGCCCACATCGGCGTCCTGGTGGAGTTCAGCATCGCCCTGATGAACAAGCTGGACGGCATCAACAGGCACTCCTTCAACTCCTTCCGCCTCCGCGTCGGTGAGGGCCCAGCTGCTGGGAGGCTGGGACAGCTTCTCTCAGGCCACCTGGCCACGCTGCACTGGGCCATCCCCTACTAAGTTTCAGAAGCCCCTCTCGTCTGATAAGTGCAGAGGCTGGACAATTATTCTGACCTCATCTGCATACTGCTCTTGTAGTTACCTAGAATTTTAGTTAAGAATATATCACTATAGCAAACAGTACCAAAGTCACAGATATAAACAGGTGACCTTAAAATACACTGACAGCAAAGCAGAATTATTAACCCCAACTAGTCATCATCAGCTCATGGCTCAGTGGTTAAACCCTACTTACTTTTTGTTGAACGGGAGACTGGCAGAGACTAACGAGCCCCAGCTTCATGAGTGCTGGAGTCGGGATTGGCATGGCCGGGGTGTCCTTTCCCCGAGACCATCATCTCCAGCGGCAGACGAGGGCACAGCCCCAAGCCAACCTTTATCCTCACAGTGTTCTGTTCCTGCTTTCTGTGGTTTGGGGTGGACTCTGTAACCTGCGGCTTTGCCTCTGGGATGTGCCAGCTGTACCCATTATCATCTCTAGGTATAAACCATGGGCCTGTGATTGCCGGAGTGATCGGGGCACGAAAGCCTCAGTATGACATCTGGGGGAACACAGTCAATGTTGCCAGCCGCATGGAGAGCACTGGAGAACTTGGGAAGATCCAGGTAAAAACCCATCTGGAAGGCGTGTGGCTGAAGGGAAAGACCCTCCCTGTAGGTGAAGGTTCTGTGCCCAAGGGCTGGTTCCACTAGCACTCAGCTGTGTCACTCTGGGCACCACAGTTCTGAGATAAAGCAGACGTGTATGCCGCTTGCTGCCCTGTGACCTGTCCCTAGCACAGCGCTTTTCTGGTTTTCTTCCCACTTCCTCCTCTGCTCAGGTTACTGAAGAGACATGCACCATCCTCCAGGGCCTGGGTTACTCCTGCGAGTGCCGGGGGCTGATAAACGTCAAAGGCAAAGGCGAGTTGCGGACCTACTTTGTGTGCACAGACACTGCCAAGTTTCAGGGGCTGGGACTGAACTGAAGGCTTCTGGAGGAGTCAGAACATGGAGGGAAGCCACTTTCCTCCCCAGAGCAGGTCAAGAAGCCGGCCCGTGCCAGTCACAAAGGCAGTGGAAGCTTCCGGCCATTGCCACCTCCCTCACCCAGCAGATGGCTGTGCGTGGCTTCTAGGGATTGGCATGAGAGGATTCTCAGACACGTGCACGAGATCCTCCTTGAAGCAACTGCATAGCTATAGCACATGGTGCAGCCAGAACCTCTGCGCAGTCACTTGTAATGACTTCCAGGTCAGCTGGAAGAGGATCACTGAGATGTGATGCCGACTGTGCTGGTGGCTTCAATTCTGTTCCCAGGTGCTATGGAGGCGATCTTAGGGCATGACCAAGACAGACATCCACCTTGGCAGCTTGTGAGCACGCACAGGGAGACTCACTTTTTCTAGGTCAAAGGAGGATTAAGCCATGTTCTCTAGCATGGGCTGGAGCCTCCTTTCTCCCTAGCAGGACAAGTCATGGGAGTCTGTATTTCTCACACAGGCATGGAGCTAAGGAATTACATGGTTTCAATCGATAGAGGAAAAAAACTCCTAACGGACCTTCTTGCCATCTCTGGCATGTGTTTTAAAAGGATACATGACTAATGGGGGTTTTATCTTTATTAATGGCTTCTTAGATGCTGGACAAAAATCTCCAGCGTAGTGTAAACAGGACTACTGTCCAGTATCAGTATATGGGATTAGCCGGCCATGGGGCTGGACTCCGGAGGAACAGGGCTCCAGGCAAGAAGGAGCAGCAAAGCCTTGGCTCATGTTCAGTAGGCCCAATGCCTCCAAGCAAGGTGCCACCTTTTAGCTCTGCCCTGACTACTTCTGCACTTCTGAGCTCCCCCGCAATCTAACCATCTCATGCTAGTTCAGTGGGAAGGAATGGAGGCCATGTGGAGAGACCTCGGATAACCTGCACTACATCATTCCTTTAGTCTTCATACAGCGGACTCTGGAGAGCTTCAAAAACTAGAAGGATCCACTCAGCGTGAGATGTGTCAAGGTTCCCCTGCCTGGGAAGCCAGCTCCTGACACATGCCAAGACATTCTTGCTTGAACTCGAGTGAGTCAAGGTAAAAAGCCACCTTTGGGATGCTGTCTTACCATGTTTCGGATCCACGGGGAACTGAAGAAGTCAATGTAACTGTTTTGAGGGCAGAAGTAACCAAACTGCCTGTTCCTTTTCTGAACTGACTTCACTGCTGCCACAGCATCTCCAGGATCTCTACACCACTGAATGTCACTACACTGCAGGGATCTGTAGCTAGAAGCCAGCCATGAGTGCCCTGAAGTTATACAGAAAATCTTGCTAAAACCTTCAAAAGGTTGATCACGCGGGGCTGTAGTGGCCTCGACGAGCTTCCACCTGTGCTGCAGCTCACGGTAGTGTGCAGACAGGGGTGGAGGCAGTCGAATCAGGGCTGCCTGCTTGCGTTGTGTCTCATCATCCTGAGGAAGAGTGGCTGATTGTAATTTGCAAAAGGGTGCTGGGCGGGCTAGGGTGGCTCTCATGTATCACATGTAACTGGAATCCATGTGCATTCAAAAATTGCCCTGTAAAGGAATTTCACAGCAAAAATGCCGGTAAGGGAAAGAAGCCTTGCCTAAATTGCCTTTTTAAACACACCACTTCTTCACACAAGGGCTGATTTCAGGGGAGTACTGTGTTGAAACCCATGCTCTCAAAATCTAACAGTGGCCTCCCAGCTGCTGGGAGGTGGACATGCATCCGTGCATGGGCTTCTTTCAGCTCTTATTTCTACTCTTGCACCATTCAAGTTACTTTCTTCCTTCAGCAGCTGAAATCCCAGCAGGAAGTTTTAAAAATAATTGGTCACCATGCATGTATCTTATTTTCAATTAAAGCACTGTGCTCAGATAATATTTTATAAGATTTTAGTTTTCAATGTTCAAGTCAGAGTATAACTGACCATAAGAATCACTTTTTTTTTAATGACTTTTTCAATTACCAAGTAATTTCTTCCTAAGTGTCATTTCGTTTTGGCAGAAACAAATGTTTTCCAAAAAGGGCCCCCTCTATTGGGTTAAAGCCTGGCTTAAAATTTCTAAGGTGGCCTGACTATGGAAAACAATACCTGAAGTCATTCAGGTTTACTTATTAAGGAAATTTCCTAACAGAGAAGATGATCCTTACCCACTGTGTACTTTGTCTATAATACATCAATGTCCAGAAATAGGCTTTGAGAGCGTGTATGCAAGTGAGCAGGGTTTGTTCCGTATAAGATTATTTATAGATCTGTCACATTTGTTCTGGATGTTTCACTTTTATAAACTACCAGCGTTTGGCTGCTTTTGACACATTAAATTAGCAATCTGGAAAACAATGTCTTAAGGTGTTCTGAATTTAAACTTATTACTCTTCAGGAGCCGAGTCCAGCATTGCCTAAATTGTATTTTAGAAATTAGACTCTAAAGCCTTGATTAAAAACAATGATTTTCTCTTTCTTTTAGCATAATATTCTAAGTAGGTTTTAAAATGATTAGTTCATGTTTTAAGTTTCTTAAGAGAATCAGTTTTCTTTTCCTTCCTTGGTCTTCCATGTTAATTTTCGAGTTCAGAAAATATAAAATGGTTTCCTCTCTCGCTGTTTTACAGAAGGGCATTACTGTGTTTACAGAATTAGGCTATATACAGCTTGGATTTTTTTGATTTACTTATTTTATCATCCTGGGGATTGAATCTAGGGCCTCATACATATTAGGCAAATACACTACCACTGAACTATGTCCCCAGTCCAATATTTGCTTTTTATTTTACACAGATGATATCCTGAACTAGATTCAGAAAAATCACCATTCATCTGAGCTTCATGAGGGACCTAATCACTATGCATGAGGATATTATTTCCATTAGGTAGAGAGCAGAACCATACTGGTGAATCCTAAAATTATTGTAGGTTTGTTTTCATAGTACAACAGAAAATCTCACTGGATAGGGCTATTTTTAAGGAGCTTCTTAGTTATGCTACTCCTGGGGAAACAGAAGCAGCATGAGCACTATGCCCAAAGTCCTGTTTCTTCCTCATAGGGACTACTTTTTGGATCAATTATCAAGACAGAAGTAATTAGTTATTAATTTCTTTAATGGGGAGTGTGGCAAATGTGAAAAATAAGGAATTTCAACTATTCTGAAGATGTGCTTTTAGAAAGGCTATTTTATGTTCTGACACAGCCTGTGGAAAGGCCCAGGGGTGACTGAGTCAATATCATAATACTCTTCTCAAGAGTCTTAGGTTCAACTTTATTACCTAATAGAAGTCCAATCTCTGGAACATTAAAATTGTTCCAAAGTTTAATTAAAAACACAATTTACAAATAGTATCTTTTGAAAAGCATTTCCAAGTTCAGAATGAAAAAAATATGTACATAATCTATAATCAAATACCAGTTAGTCTCAGCTCCCATCAGGTCCACACACCACGGCAACATCAGTTGTCTTGGGTTCTTCCAAATCTGAAAGAGACAGTTTACTCAGTTTCCTGAGAAATGGGAAGACGAAGCCAGCGTCCAGAGGCCTAAGTGCTGACGGCCCTTCTGTGTCACATCCAAGGTTAAAGAGAAGTTGCATTATTAGGGCATTACTGCAGTTTTGTACCTTAAAAACTCATGGAGACAAAAGCTGTCAAATGTTATCTAGAGGGAAAGGCTGGATGCCCCTTGTACTCAAACGCTCTCCCAGGGAACTGGGACGTACCTTCTGTCAGGTCGACGAAGCTGCTTTCCACGATGGGGGAAGGGATAGAGATCCCCATTGCCTTTCGCACTCCGTACATGCTTACGACATCACCAGGAGTGACTTGCTGTGCAAGTTCTTTAAGGTTACTGGTCACTTGTTCAGCTAGGGGAAAAAAATTCCAAGTACTGAAAAGTGGTTCCTTTAATTTTTTAAAAATCCAAAAGAACAACAGTACAGATACAAAAAACATACTGTCCATGGTATTCCCCTGAGCACTACTTCATGGTGTGTCACTGCCTGGAAATTTTCCCTGTGAGCACCCTGACTCTTCTCCTACTGGAGGTGCAACATACCGAGGTGCAGTTCTCTGTATGACGGACCCAAGAGACAGATCATATTGGGAGGCGGTCTGGTGCTGAGCCGCTCATTCTGGGCTTCCTGGAGCTCCCTGAGCAATCTTGTGGTCTCATCAAGCTTCCTCTGGAATGCTTCGGCCTCTGTGGGGTAAGCACACACCAGTGAAAACACAGGCACGCTTGTGTGGACCTTGTGTGATAAACTTGGTCCTATGCTCCAGGGCTTAGCTATTTGTTGGTTAGCCGCTCCTCTCAAAGGAGTAAAGCCCCTCCAATAAAATTAACACCACAGCCATGCTTTTTTTTTTGAGACAGGGCCTCGCTATGTTCAGGCTGTCTTAAACTCAATAATATAGCCCAGGCTGGCTTCGAACTTGCAATGATCCTCCTGCCTCAGCCTCCTGAGTGCTGGGATTACAGGCACGTGCCACCATGCCTGGCTTTTTACCAGTCACTTACCTTGGTTGGCCAAGATGTTTCTGTGGTGCACGGCTAGGTTAGTCTGTGGCATTAAGTCTTGACTGCCTGTGTTGTGCAGTGTTTCCAGCAATGTGTGGTCTGACCACTCACCTTCAGAGTCAAAAACTTCAACTGGAGCACCAAAGTTTGTCACTGCTTTCAGTGCTGTGAGCCTGTCCTGAGTGCTGGAGTCCAAACGCCCTGCTAGCTCGACTTCTGTAATCTGAGTCAAAAGAAAAAAATGGCAATTATGTGAGCTCACTAAGCCATCACACCGCTAAGTAAAAATCAGTAAGATGACTTGTGTTTAGAGGCAAAGCCATCCCACCTGTTTACTCTGGAGGCATGATTTTGATGACTACCAAAAATGTCTTCCCAGAATATCCTTTTAAAATGCCGTTCCCAAACTGTGGCAAAATAAGTGTCATAAATTCACACTGCTCTGTAATGTAACGATGCCTTCAAATTTGCATTACTTGTTTCATATGTCAGCCATTCTAAAGATAAAGAGCCTCCTCACTGCCTCAGCTTCGAAGTGCTTATGGCGATTAGGACAATGCCTTGCGTTTCGGAGACTCAAAGGCAAATGTTTCAGCCCATCCAGTCCGTACACCTGCCTTTCTCTAGCAGATCTTTAATAGGTATATGATGCTGCCCCGCACCCACCCCCATCTCCTTGAGGCCCCAAAGCTAGGCTGTCAGTATTGCATGGAGAAACAAGATCTTAAAGGCAGAGTTTTATTTTTGGAATCCTAGAACTCAAAGTCTCCATAACCTCAATGCTGCATGTGGGGGGTACACCAACCCAGATAATAACCAAAAGTGAGTGGCTCCATTTATATTTGATGTGCGGTCCAGGCTTAATCAATCTGCATACCTGACTCTTCGGCCTACAGATGGGCTCAAAGTGTGCAATGTAAGAAGACTACGGTTTAACTCCCTTTCCCGTTCTCAAGGTCTTCACTCTTGCCTTCTCCTTAAGCACGGGGCCTTGCTTTGCTCCCCTTCTCCTGAACACATGGCTTGGTAAACACCAGCCACATCTTTGCCTCTCTTTACTCGATCTCACATCTCGAGTCTTCCTTCCCCTCAGTTAAAGAGCTTATGTCTGTCCAACCTTTAGCACAGTTCTCCTCCAGTCACCTAACTCACTGGAGTTTATCTTTTGTCCCTATCTTCTGTAACTCTGACCAAGGCTACAAATGACACTTGCACTCTCCCCTTGCTGGGCTTCCGCGGCATGTGAAAGGGAGCTCTCTTTCCTCCTCTGCTTTCTGTCATAGGGTTCCTGCTTTACTCAACAATTGGTCTTCTCCAAGGTTCCCCACGTTCTCACTCTGGTAACTGGAATAAAATTCTACTTCTACACCAACAATTTCCAACTCCACACCACAGTCCAGATCTTGGTGTGCCAGCTCCACACCGACAGCAATGTCCCAAGTCACACTCATCACAGCTGAAGGGGCACGTTACTTCCTTCTGTCAAAGGTGCGCTCCTTTTCCTGTACTTCCTACAGGAGCTAATACTATTACCTGCCTCATGCACCGGGTCACATAAACTTTTGTCCTACTGTATTTGCCACATCTTTTTTCCTTTGAATTGATACTCTAGTCATTGTTTTTTTCTTTGCTGTGACAAGTCCCACAGCTTTTCACTGGTTCTTTCCTTCCACGTTTTATCATGGAGTCCCATCTCCCAGGTAAACTCCCAACTCCTCGGCACTGTACAGAAGACTCACTATCACTGGGCCTCACCCACACCCATTCACCACCTGAACTCCAGCCAGGAACCCCCGGGTCACCTGCTTTCTTTCTTTTCTTGTAGAGTTAAGTCCTTGACTTAAGAACATTTGAGTTGTGAGCTTTCACAGGTGTATTGCATAAGACTTACTTTGTCAGCTTATGAATGACTCCTACTTATGAACAATTCTCCTGAAATGGAACTTGTTTGTACGTCGGGGACTTACTGTACTGAATACTGAACCCAGGGCCTCACAAATGCTAGCCAAACGCCCTTCATAAGTCACTTAGGCTGGCCTTGTGATCATCCCGTCTTAGCCATCCACGTAACTGGCAACACATGTACAGCACCCTACCTGGCTTAGGGACAGCTTTCTGAGCTAGCCTCACCTGTGCCCTGCTCTCAGATGGCCCTGCTTGCTGCCTCTTCACCCTGCAGCCCTGTCCACACAGCTACCCAGGGAGTGAGGGTCTCCTTCCTGGGTGCCCATGGCCCGTGGCTGACAATACATGGCAAGTGGCTCTGGCTCCCTCATTAACATGCTTGCTACTGTAGGAGGTACTAAGCTCCCCACAGACAAAAACAACTTTCATCATAAATGACATTGAGCATTTTTAAAATATAGTTTTCTCATTTAGGTCTTTTAGCTTATTCTTATATCTTGTAAAGAATAAAATATAATCACCTCCATTTCTTTTACTGCATCAAGTGTCCTGGTCTGGCTTTCGTCTTCAGGTGATGACTGTTAAAGAAAAATAACTTATGAAAACATTTATGAAAAAAATATTAAGGAAAATAGAAACTGTCAAAATTTTGTAGTAAGAGAAAAACAGTAAGAATATGTACTATAAAAATATAACTATCCATCTGTCTGTCTGTAGCTATTGGCTTTTCAAGACAGGGTATCACTGTGTAACCCAGGCTGGCCTCAAACTCACAGCGATTCCTCCTACCTTTGCCTCCTGAGTGCTGGGATTACATGCCACTATGCCTGGCTAGAATACAACTTTTTAGTTAAAAATAAGCGCTAGCATTTTGAGAGTATTTTGTGAGTTGGGGTACTTAGCACTGGTGATGCTGAGATCCGTACCTAATCAAAAGCTATACATGTTCAAGAACGTATCTGATAAACAGCATATGAATACCTAAATGGAGTCTGTTTTCAACAACAGGTTACACTTCTGACAAGGAGCCGCCCAAAGAACTACTGTGTATTAATCAAGCAATACGCTCAGACAACAGCAGATTACTATAAAATATGCAGGCAAATCCCAGAGAATGGGGATGCTTCCATAATCCTACCCATCAGAGATAAAGCACACATAAAAAATAGACAAATGTATAACAGACGTCCATCAAAAATGTTTTCTTTGAAACAGTGTATTGTGATTTAACTATTTCTCGATTCCTTAGACAGAAAACTCTTACTTTCTAGGATAAATCCTAAGAGGAACTGCTGGGTCAAAGGCCAGAAAAATTACATTTTAAAGTATGCTGGCTAGATTTACGAAAGCTACTCTGTTTTACTCAAAAATTCAGATGTACTGATGGGAAGGGTATAGTAAAAATACTTCTGAATCGATGGAAAGTTGGTGTCTTTAGGTGGAAAGAAAGTAGCAGTTCATGTGCAGGTTTTTATAGCAGTTATCACTGAACTTCAGGCACTGACCCCAGCTTTGCCGAGAGGGAACTAGCACGACGTGTGACTGCGGGCCGAGGACGAGGCACCAGTCACAGCCAGCATGAAGACTTCTAACTCTGGGCTGGGGACGTAGCTCGGTGGCACGGTGCTTGCCTAGTGTGTGTGCGCGGGGCCTGCTTCAATCGGGAGATCCTCTCTATCAGTGGGAATATTTTCCTTCTCTAATCTGTAAGGTAGGACAGAATCACTGCAATGAGAAAGCTTTTCACCTTCTAACCTGAGGTTCCTAGCACTGTTATTACCGCGCAGTTAAGGGAAAGGGCGTTCCCTCTCACTTTAGCCAACTTCCAAGCCAGTGAGCAAGACTTCTTCTTGTCAGGGAAGACAGCACACACTGACTTCTGCGTGTAAACCCCGTTTCTGAACTCTGCAATCCTCCCAAGATTAGAGATAATGGCACTGCTCTGGCCCTCACAGACCCTGGTAGCTGAGTTACTCCTTTCCGTTCATTGTCCTCCACCCACGGCCTCCACCCGGGCTGGGCTGAGCTGTCTTTTCAGGGAATGGGGTTCAGCTGTCATACTGGTTAATCCCTGGTTTCATAACATGGAATGACTAATGATTCACAGCCAACAATAAACTATCCTGTTTCTGTAGCAGCAGTCTTACCGTTTCCAACTCCTGTAGGGTCCTCGAATGCCCTCCTTTTGTTAAGACATCCAGTAAACTATCTGTCATAACATATGGATAATCTTGGCATGTTGCCAAAAACTCATGGATGCTGAAAGAGAGAGTTGGGAAAGTAACTTTCATATAAATAATTTCCATTGGCTTAGTGCTTCTAATCCCGGCCAACTGTTTCCATTATATGCCTCTGATTTATATACCATAAAACTCTGTCTAGAAGCAAAACTGTATTTACATATTTACTAGTGATAAATTTGTCATCAGAGAATTAAACAACATCAAGAACACAGTGAAAATATTCTTGAGGGCGCCCCAAGGAAAAGGGGGGCCCAGGGCTCAGTCCTTAGGTCTGCTCCCCTTAGTGATCTCGTTCCCTCAGGGTGTTCACGAACGTATTAAACCTCCACATGGATGTCTAATAAGCACCTCAGGCTTCAAATAAAACTGAAATGCTGGATCTTCACCCCAAGAAGTATCTTCTAAAATCTTCCCCTTTTCCATAAATAGCGACTATGTCCTTTTATACTGTCTGAAAATCCTGGATCATCCCATCCTTCCTCCCCCTTCAATCAGTGAAAAGTCCTACTAATTAATGATCCCTTCTCTCAACACCTCAACGGCTACACTCCTGGTCCACTTCTCATCCAGACTATGACAACAGACTCCCAACTTCTGCCTTTGACCCCTGCTGTCTATTTTCTCTACACAACAGCCAGAGACCTCTTTCAGAATTATAAGGCAGGATGAGTCACTACTCTCCTCACACCAATAGTCTCTTCACTCACTTAGAATAAAACTCCAAGTCCTTACACAGATCTGCTCCCACTTACTACCCTGTTGATCCCTTCCCCTTCACTCCCTCTGCTCCTTCCTACTATTTCTTGAGCAGGTCAGGCAGGGCCTTTGCACAGCTATTTCGGGGGCTGGTATGCTCTTCTTTCTGCAATATTGCTGTTTCCTTCCCTTCCTCAGTTTTTACTTGACTTCTCTTTCTTAGCAAAGAATTCTCTGACTGTAGCATTCTATCTTCCCCTGCTGTTTTATTTTCCTCTAAAGCACTATCACTATCTGACGGAGGGCTCAGGTCTCTGTCACTATTCTTTCCCTGTGGAACCTCCATCATCTAGAAGGCAGACTGGCACATAGTGGGCACACAATGCCTATTTGTGGAACACATCGGATACTCCAGAAAGAATCTGTTCAAGATGATGAGGTCTGAATATACAAACAGCTTGATTTCAAACCACTGCTGATCTCTAACTTAGAGACCCTTGTCTATAATAATAACAAAACCACACATACTTATAAGAGAAGGGAATATCTTTCTGTCTGAAAACCAGGGGACTGGCTAATCTATACAGTTACATTCTTGTATGTACATAATAGAAGTTAACAATGTACCACTCCCAAAAAGGGAAACATCCAAGCTCACTCTGAGCCACAGGCCTGGTAAATTAGGACAGTATCTCATTATCCTACACAGGAATACAGAAGTTACTGAGCCATAGAACCTCGCAAGAAGGAATGGCTGAGTGTAACTGCAATGGTCTGTTTATCACATGTCACATGATTTGTCACATCGGCTTACATGCGGGTTGCCTTAGGAATCAAGTCATCACATCTACATCTCACAACTTGGGGAAAATGTACTATGGGTTCCCACACTGATCAAGCTTGGAACATAACTGATACACAAAAATGTTAAAGTAGAGAGCTAGAGCTGTTGCTCAGTGTTAGAGAGCTTGCCTAGCTAGGGTTTGATCTCTAGCGCCACAAAAGAAAAAAAGTTATAGTAGAGCAGATGGCACAAATCAACTCTTTGAGGTAACAAGTTCCTGAACCTTAATATCAGTTGAGGTACACTTTACACTTACAAACTTCTTTCTGTAAAACAATACTGCAGATGCCAATACCAGGGAGACATGTTCTCTCTTCAGGATATTTTGTTTCCATTTAAGAATAACCATGGGTCCGCTATTGTCAATTAAGAAAATTACTAACACATTTCCTACCATTTGGATAACTTTAGAAGTCTACCCACAAATCACTGTTATACAATAGTATTTTAGAAATTATTATGCTCAGAATAGTAACTGGTGACTCACCTGAAATCGCTTGGAATGTCAGAGTCTTCTCCATAGGTTGAGTAGATTAAATCAGAATCATCTTTGCTGATATTTGCAAAAGTAGAGTCATAATGTGGGGCATAAGAACTGTAAGGCCCGTAATTCAAGTATAACACTGTTGAGAAAATTAAATACTGTATGGGGTTGGGGATTTAGCTCAGTTCTAGAGCACTTGCCTAGCAAGTGCAAGGTCCTGAGTTCCATGCCCAGCACTTCCCAAAAAAGAAAATTAAATACTGTAATACTATTCTTTAGTTTTTATGTGAGTCTATTTCCTGGCTTTATTAAAAGATGAATCCCTTTTAATTTTACCACTTCATAAACTAGTATGCAAATTTGAGACAGATGATGTTCTCCCAAACAGATACAACCATCAATTAGCACGCTCGGGGGATCAGTTCCAGGACTCCATACACTCACAAGATACAAAAATCCAAGGGTGCTCAAGACACTTACATAAATGGAATAATATTTGCACCAAACCTACACATATCCTTCCACACTCTTTACTGTAAGTCATCTCTTGATTACTTACAATACCTAATAAAAACGTTAAGGGAATAATGTATTGTTTGGGAGTAATGATAAGGAAAAAGGTCTGTATGTGTTCAGTATAGATGCAGTTTTTTTTCTGAATATTTCCAATCTGTGTTGGCTGAATGCACATGATTTGGAACCTAGAGATCCAGATGGCCTGCTGTATCTGCGAAGTCGAAGTTTAAATGAATTATTCTCTAAAAAAGAGAAGAGCAAGAGAACAAAAAACTCATTTTGAATACTAATATCTGATTAGTTTCTCTTCAAGTTAAAAAAAAATAGCCAGTTGATATTGCAAAAATACCACCAACAGAGCTAGTGAATAAAGCAATGAATGGTAATTATGATTCCTTAACTGCCTGAAACAGAAAGAGAAAAAATATTATAACTATGCAGGAGCCTCACCTGGGGTTACTTTATTCCTTTTATCTTCTTTGAAGCCCTGCAAGGTATTCACTCCAGACTGAAGTCTTCCAGTTGTCATGCCTAGTCTCACAGGGCAGTAGCCTGGTTCTAAGACATAAAACTGAGCACAGTGAGAAGCATGTGTGGAAATGATCCACAGGGTACTCTGCTGAGTGCTTTCATGTGTATTACTTCATGTTATCTACACACCAGTGAAGGAGGTTGGGTAGCTCTTACTATATCCATTTTTAAGATAAGAAAATACGAGGTTAAAAAGGCAGCAATGTAGCCAGAACCAAAAACCTGGACCTTTTCATTACACTACTACTTCCTACAATTCTTTATAATTGTGTTACATTTCACTTAAAAATAAGACTTTTAAGCCAGACGTGGTGATGATGCTTATAAGGAAGCAAGAGGATCATAAATTCTAGCCTAGACTGGGTGACTCACTGACTTAGTGAGACCTTGTCTCAAAAAAAAAAAAAGAGGGCTGGGGATTTAGCTCAGTGGTTACAGGGCTTGCCTTGCAAGCACAAGGCCCTGAGTTCAAACCCCAGCACCAAAAAAAAATAAAAAATAAAAAAAAAAATTAAAATCTGGGCCTTTCAATGTTACTGTGATGGACAAAGGTTAATAAAAGGGTAAAGTAAGTAAAGGAAGAATATTCTGTGACAGGTATACTTTCACTGCAGTGAGGAACAGCCTTTACAAATTTAATCTTGGTAAACAGGAATTAATCTCTGCACTGAAGGGATTATGTGACGTAAGCAGAAATTATGAAGTGGGCACCTACAAGAATGGAAAAGGACAGTATCAGGAGAAATAGGGTCTCCAAGAGTATCCAACACAAATGTTTTCTCTCTCCAAAAAGTCTTGGTCTTTGTAACATCACCATCTGCCACACAGTACTACTACAGTGATGAGTGTGATGAAAGCACCAGGAAAAAACTTCAAATGTCCAAATCAGATCTCCCCTTCTGGGTCAGCAGTCTGCAGTTTGGTTTCCTCATGTACCAGCACCTCCAGCAGGAAGGTGAAGCTGAGACGATGAACAGAGGCATCTTCTACCTTCAACTAGCACAGTGGCCTGCTGAGGAACTACTCTGTGAGTGAAAAGTCAAATCAGCTTTGGCCACATCTGATTGTGCCTACAAGGGGCTGGAAACTAGACTGAGAGCAAAGACAAGACACTGGATTCAAAGAAATAGGCGCATCTCAGGTCATTACCCAAATAGAGTTAGTTGCATCTCCCATCACCAAATTTTCACCACAGCTACACTACGAAGAGCAATGTTCTTAATCCTGAGGTACTTCTTGGACCAAATACTACATACAATTCTACTATGAAAAAGTCACAAGAAAATAAAAGTGGCTAGGCATGGTAGCAGGAGGCTAAGTCCAAGCCCAGGCAAGGCAACTTAGCAAGACCTTGTCTCAAAGTAATAAAGGGGGAGAATGCAGGGGATACAGTTCAGTGTGAAGGGCCTGGGTTCAATCCCTAATACAAAGAATTTTGTTTTGAAAGTACAGTGCTGGTTCATCTTGTATTAATGTTCAGAGAACATTAGCAGGTTAGCCTCTGCAGTCTTCAACTGCATCAAGTTGTCCCCTGCCTCCAAGATTTTTTCACTTGTGTAACGCTCTGCTATTTCCTTGTCCCTTACTTGTGGGATCAACCTATACACCATCTCCTTAAGAAACCCTCCCTGACCCCAAACACTAGGGTAGTGTAACTTTTTCTTATAATATAATCACAGATGATCAGTCCTCTGTAGTACTCACGATAAACAAGTATTTATGTAGTGTCTACTCATGACAGACACCTCCTTTATATATTCTGTCCCTGTACCATCTCATAGAATGTAAGGGGAAAGGACTTACCTTTTCTATTTTGCTTCCCACCACAAACCTCACTCTCCCTATGGCTCCTAAGGTAGTGTCTTCCCTGTGGCAAACAATAAATACTGGAGACTAGTTCCTAAACTGCAGAAATTTTATTATCTATTCCTAGATCTCTAATTATCTCTCTCACGATAGTATGAAAATGGTATTTAAAAAATTGTTACAATGAAATACATGGTGCCTAGTCAAGATCTTTGTTGATAATGACACAGCTGGCTTGTTACTTTAAAATGCCGAGGTTACCATTCCTTGTCAAACACCCTCAAGTTCACGCCCTGCCTCGCTCTGTGAGCCTACCTCCCACGATGGGATCCACAGGATGGAGAAGTCCCAGTGTTGTTGTTCCATCTGGTTTTCTTCTTTCAAATTCACACTACAATGAACCAAAGTATTCAAACGGAGAAGTTTTATACATTTCACATATTTATGTAGCACTAGAAAGCTTTAATTGACCTAACAGTGTAGGTTATAGGTTTATCATCATTCTTAAATACTGCCTTTCACAACTTTCACCTGTGTATACAGATGCCAGTGGGTCAGAGAAATGGAGGGGAAGGAAAGGAAAAAAAAGGGAGGGTACAGAAATCTTGGAATTTTAAAGAGGTATGCAGGTCCTTCAGGTCACCTGGTTCTTCCCAACTATCAAAAAAGGAAGATATTGTGGCCTAGGGAAGGGAGTGGCCTCTCCAAAGTCACATGTAAATTTACTTAGTTTAAAAACCAGTATGCTCAACAGTATGATTTTAAAAGACCAGAATATAAATGTTTTCTTATCAGATTAAAATAAAGCATGTGATTCACTTTCCAATTTTAGAACACATTAACTTCTCTAAAAATAAAACTCCTTAGTTATATAGAGGATTAAGAGTCATCATACACTTCATAAACAAATACATTAATTTTTTTCTCAGAATGTCCTAGTGACAAGAAGCTCTATGGAAGACATGGAACAAAAGCACAGGAAAATTCCAATCCTAATAGCTTCTGAGGTCAGCGATGGGCGATGCAAAGGAGTCCCTCACCTGGCTGTTGGCTGGTCTTCGGGTCAGCTTCCCTCCTGACTCCTGGACAGCACGGTCGATCTGCTCCTGTTCCCTTTCTGAGTTGCTGCTTCTCCATTTATCTTCAAGCACATCTTTGTCTTTCCTGAAACACATTAATTAAGTGGGGAAAAAAAAAGAAGAAAGATGAAAACATCCCAAGTGGAGACTTTTGTATTACTGTTATGAAAGCTTCGTTTCATAACAAAGTGAAAGTATCATAAAGATGCAGAAACAGGCAAATCTAATACAGTGGTTACTTTTTTGTCCAGAGTTAACTTGTTTTAGATGTTTTTCTGGGTACTTTCACAAAAAGAATTTTACTTCAGACATTATTTTGAAGGAGGAGGAATATATATATATATATATATATTTTTTTTTTTTTTGTGGTGCCGGGGATCAAACTCAGGCCCTTGCAAGCACTCTAATCACTGAGCTAAATCCCCAGCCCCGGAATATACATTTTTAAAACTGAAATCTGAAGCAGACATTTAAAATACATAAACCTCAGAGAAGAAACTTGCCGTAAGTTTACTTTCTTTGCATTTGACAGCTGAAACCCCAAACTCCAATCCTACCCTTCCCCAGGCCACAGTATCCTCCTTTTTTGGTAGCTGTAAAGCGAGATGACCTGAAGGACCGATACAGCTCTACAAAATTCTACGGCTGACAGCCAGTCACAGCCAGGAGGACCAGTGGTTCTTTCCTGCGCTTACAGCTGACGTCTGGGGGAAAACATGCACACACCTCAGTGAGGGCCCATCTGTTTTAGCAGTAGCTTTCAGTGTGCTTATGCTGAACTCTTTTCTCTTTTTGGAATGAGGCACTGAATACACATTTTTTCTTAAACAAATAGTTCTATTTAAATAAACTCCCTAACAATGAGTCCCTGGTGATAATTCACTGGCTTTAAAACAACTTCGGCAAGAATGCACATCCAGAACTGTTTTCTGAACTGTTCAGACAATTCCATATACAGCAGTGCTCTGAGAGAGGGATGTGAGAGCATCAGAATGGACTTTCATGCCAAGAAAGAGCCAAACGATACATGCGGACTTGGTTTCTTCCCAGTTGTTCTTTCAAACAGTATTTCCCCCCTTTTATTAGATTGAAAAGATGGTTTAACCTCAATATCCCAAAATTCCTTACTTTTTATTGTCCTTATTGGGACTTCTGAAGGCTTGTGCTTCGGGGTCTCCAGAATCGTCCCGCTCTCGCGGCCAGCAGCTGCTGTCCTCCCCATTCTGGGAGACATCTGCTCGGTCTTTCTGCTTTCGGGTTTTTTGCAAGTCGGCCATGAACTCTATGCTCTGCTTCAGGCTCTGAATTCTTTCCTATAAATATTCAAAAATATTCTTATTGTATGCTTGTCATTAACTTTTAAAGTAATGCATGCTCTCCCCGTAAGTTTGTACTTACGCTGTCATTACGTAGGGAAGAAAAATAATTCAATATAATCACACCACGAGAGTATAAAGTTCTATTCCTTTGATTCAGATCATTTAATTTCCAATGTAAGAGAAAGTTTTACAACTTTACTGCACTGCCAGAAAGTTCATGGAAGAGTAAGTATGAATTAAGACTAAGTCTTCTCTGTAGTAATGAATTTGAAAAGTAAAATTTAGTCTAATAGTTTGTTAAAGGTTTATAATTAACAGTCTGGTTTATCTTTTGAAACTAAAAAGTGATGAAGTATTTCAAACCTGAAGCCTGTGAGGCACCTGTACGTTCACATCCTATGGCAATCACTGACGACCCTGGTGTTTTCTGTGTGTGAAAATGACAAGCCTTCCTTGGGGAGCACAGTTCCTTCTCAGAGTGCACAATGTTTTCACCAATCAAAGACATCTTGTTTCTATTTTGTAAAACATGTACTTAACTTTCCACTGCAACGATGTGCTGTGAAATTTTCAGTGTGGTTAAGGGCTTGAGGTTTTTGGGTAAATTTTAAATAGGTAAATTTGTTCCTACAGACTTACCCCTGCCTCTTAACTCAGAGCTGTCACTGAATGAACTGTGAAATGTGGCCTCTTTAGTGCTGTCCTGCAAAAGCAGGGAAGACCTTTGTAGAATAACAGAAACTGGAAAGCACAAGAGGTCAAATTGAACGATGCTGCTCAGAAACGCTTACTCACAAACCAAAGGCCAGACAGCCAACAACCCACACTGGCCCCTTGTCAGCACAGGATGCTCCACTGGGGTGCAGATGGTGAGGCCCCTAAGAACAGGGCTCCTGCTTTTTCTTTTTACTGCATTTTTATTTTAAAGTAATATTAATACTATTTTTTTATATTAATACTATTAAGGCAATATACTAGACAGATATGAGAAGAAAATAAAACTATGTTAATTTATCATCCAGAGAGGTGGACGGTAACAGGAATATTCCAGGATTCTAAGTAGGATATATTTCAGCAAACTGGAATCATACTGAATATTTGCTAGAAAGCATCTTTTAGTTAATACAATGATTTCCCCTTTATACCATTAAATATCCTTTAAAATGTCTTTAATAAGTTTATTTATTCCTAAAGATTTAATTAAAATTTTATGATTAAACATTTAGATATACAAATTTCCACTATTACAAATAAGTCACTACTGTAAAAAAACCTCTCTTTAGAAATCTCTTTCCTTGGGGTTGGGGATTTAGCTCAGTGGTTAGAACGCTTGCCTCGTAAGCACAAGGCCCTGAGTCCACTCCCCAGCACCAAAAAAAAGAAATCTCGTTCCTCAAGCCAGTTGTGATAGTGTCTGCCTGTAATCTCAGCACTGGGAGGCTGAGGCAGGAAGATTGCTGTGAGTTTGGGGCCAATCTGGGCTTCATAGTGAGTTTAAGGTCAGCCTGAACTACATAGTGAGACCCTGTTCTCAAAAACAAAAACACAAACAACTTTCTTTCTTGAGGATAAGTTCCTAGAAGTAGATGTCAAAGAGAGCACCTTTAAGGCTTTTGATACCGCCACACTGCCTTCCAGAAAAGCAGTATCAATTGATACTAATATTAGGAAGTTTCTCTGAATCCTTGCCAAACTTAATAGTATCATCAAAAAACCCCTAGAATCCTCAGCAACCCCTACTCAGTTTGATTTTTAAAAACATGTCTTATTTTACTACATACTTTAAAGATACTAGCTTATCACTCACTAGCTATTACCCACTGTGTGCGCCACTTAGGCCATGTCTTACTTATCTCTATATCCCTAGCACCTAAAGCAGTGATTGGCACAAAGTAGCCTTTCAAAAAATGGTTGAAGAAGATAACCAGGTTCTAAGGAACCACAAAATTTTTATGTAGAAACTACACTAAGAACTTTTTGGACTTTTTAAAAAAACTGTAATATACACAAAATAATTTGAGAAATTTTTCTAAATTCAGAACCTAGTCACAGAAGAGTTAAGTTTTACTTCAAAAGTAATGTCTTTTTCTCCCTGGGTAATTAAAATGTCTCCAAGTCAGCATGCTGTTTATTTGTCCCCAGTTTTATAATATGAAAGGACTATAAGTATGGATTACTTGCCATTAATGTAGCTAATTTTTATTGAATGCTTCACCCTGTACTAGACACAACTCTCTGAGGTATTATTACTCCCATTTTACAGGAAAAAGGCTGAAAAAGATTGCACAGTCTAAGGCATGCATAGCTTTTAAACGATAGCACTAGGACTCAAACCTCAATTAGTCTGATTCCAAAGTTACTAGGCTACAAATAGTACTGTATGTACTATAATGAAGCATTCTACTGAAGTATTTATTTAGGAGATCAAAAAGTTATTCTTCATCTGTTCATTCTTTACAAAAATAACACTTATACTAAAATAGTCATTATTTGGGTGTAACTAAAAATGTGATGAATGACTACAATCTTTTCAATGAACACTGAAAAACGGTTACCTCTGAAAAGACACCATTCGTGGAAGGATACTCTAGGATCTCTTGGCAACGCTGCTATTAGTAGAGTAACTCAGAATGTCTAAATTTAAACAGTTTAAAATCACAGTTGAAAGGATCCCTCCCACCTAGGGTGGAGAAAACAGGGAACAGGAAGCTGTAACCCAGGACAGGCAGGGCTCCGCAAGAGGGAGAGCAGAGGAAAAGGAAGATAACGAAGAGAAGTGAAGCGGGACAAGGAAAAGGAGGACACAGGGAAAGGAAGAGTGAAGGAGAAGTTGTTGACTCTCTGTGCTTCCCACCCTTAGTAATATTAAAGAGATACTGAGATCAACTGCATTATTTTTGAAGAAGAGAAAACAGCAGTACATCAGAATTGATCACAATAATGAAACTTTTCTCTAACAACTCACTGTACATTTTAGAGTGAATAAAGATACATGTGCTGAGGGTACATTTACTTCAATTACAATAGGCATTTCCAGGATTTTAAACCTGGGATATAGGCTTGGTTCAAGATTCTGAGCATCCCTTTTCCTCTGCAAATTTTGCCAAAGATGGGTAACTGCCTTACACTCCAGTTTCCCAAGGCTTTAGGAAAGAGTGGGAACTGATGTTGTCTAAACATTAGGAGTGCAAGAATAATCACCAATCTAAATGTTCTCCTTTCCCTAGTTAAGTGGGTCCAAGACCCTCTCAGAGCCAAGTATAGACACTCAGACATCTGCACAATAAGGCATTTCTTTAAATGTAAAACTGTAATACAAATGATCACCATGAAAAATGGGAAAACCGTATGCAACTACATATGGTTCATTTTTACCATTCTTTAATTGCCCTGAGTCTGAGCTCAAGCTCTTAATTCTGATTCCTTTCTCCTACCTGGGTTAAACCCACTCACTTCTTTACAAAATCTCTCCCTGTCTAGGTGTTCTTTTCCCATAGCTTCCTCTTTTTTGGGGTGCGAGGGAGCTGCCGGGAATCGAACTCAGGACCTAACTCTACAATGTAAGCTAAATTCCCAGCTCCTCAGTTTCCTCTTGATCCTAGTTCTTACCTGGAATCAAAACATTCATGCTGAAAATCATCTTGGAGATCAGAGATTAAACCTTCAATCTGGGTGAGAAAACTGGGGCTCAAAGTGGTTACTGTCTTGTCCAAGGTCTGCAAGTTAGTGGAAGGCAGGATGGAACTCCAACTCTGCCTGCCTGCCACGGTATGGTGCCAGTGTCATCCTCAGTTTCCTGAAAGTAGTCTCTAAGGAGCAGATTTAACCTACTACACAAGAGCTGTGAGCAAAACCTCAAAGGTGTGATTTATCTTGTGAATCCTCCTTTTCTCAAAATCAGGAGATGCAGGACCACTTTGGTTTACCCTTCGTGTCTCACATAACCTCTCGGCACCATCTAAGCCATTTCGTGTTTAAACTCTCTCATCTTGCTTGACAATGATGTGTAACTCTGCATGCTTTTCTTCTGCCTCAAGTGCCTTTCCATTCACTCATTCTTGTTCTTCAAGGAAGAGCCTGATCTTGTGGAGAGGTGGTTTTGAAACAGTTCCCATGATTTCTCATTTGCTTTTTTTCTTTTTTTGAGACAGGGTCTCGCTATGTAGCCCAGGCTGGCCTTGAACTTGCCGAGATCCTCCTGCCTCAGCTTCCTCGGTGCTGGGATTACAGGCATGTGCCATACTTGGGTCATTGGTATATTTTGCTTCTTTCCACTAGAAGGAGCTCTGTGCTTCACCAAGACACATACTACTGAGCCAAACATTATATTCCATTACTCAGAAGGAAACAAGAGTGCTTTCCTCCTACAGTCTCATACTTCATCTACTCCTATGCTGGAAATGAGTCTCTAAAGAAATAACTAAAAGTGATTTAAAATGTTTGTATCAATTCCGAATGAGAATCTTAATACCTTTTTTTCTTTATTGAGTTTTTAAAAATTCAATTTGTTCTGATTTTAATAAAATACGCTGGTAAGATAAAATCAACACTGCGTTGAATCTGTATCACTACAACTAACAAACACAGGGATATAGATTTTATAATAATTGTTATTTATGACAAAGATTTCCCTTTACCTGACTAAGAATTTTCATTCCTGAGTGCAAAAGCTTCTTTGCAGCTTTATAATAAATGGTCTCTGGTTTGTTGTAAATCATGGCATTGGTACACATTAGTTTGAAGTTATCCTATAGAGAGAATATTAGAGAAAAAATACATTAGAAAAACTCCTCATCCCTTAGTCTGAAGCCACACAGGGCCCTCTAAAAATTTAAAAAACACCACCACCCTTTTCTACCACTGTTTACTCAGCATCACTAAGCAATTTACTAAACTTTAAAACTCATCAACAAAACAAATACTGCTAAATTTGTTTCCCAATCCTCAAGCATTTTATTTTACCTGTGTATAAACTTTAGATGTAGAATCAAAATTCAGAATGGGATTCTTCAGTATAATCTTACTGTACACATGAAAAATTTGAAGAAAATACTTGTAGCTCATATTTAATAATTTAGCTGAGTAGTTCAAGTAGTTTAAAAATGTTTCTCTCAGTTTTAATACAAATATTTTAAGTTTCCACTTAGGAATTAAATATTTTATTTTAAATCCTGACTGAAAACTGGGATGTTAAATTATCACAATATTTTCTGCCAAATTCAAATTAATTGAGCAAAAATATTGAAACATTTATGCTATTTTTACATGTTTGGACACTATCATAAATTAAGCATAATTTACAAAATATTTAAAAATCATGCCAAAGTAAAATAAACCATACAACTTCAAGGAGTTAAAACCTGTAACTGGAGTGCCCAAATTGTCAGAACTATATTTTTGACTTAAAGTTTGTGTATGTGCTGAAGCCCTTGATCCCACTGCATTCTTTTCATGGTTAAGACACTGCATCCATAAATGTGACTGTGATTATGTGAAGGCCCTCCTAACTTATTCAGAACAACAACAAAAACCTGTCCCCACGTACTCCTTCAAATTCAAAATAAAAACATTCAAACTGCACTATTTAACAGTTAGTGATGACAGTTTAGAATACTCAGGTAGACTGAGGCAGGAAGATCATGAATTCAAGGCCAGCGTGGACTACATAGTAAGACCCTGTTTCAAAAAAACCCTTAAGTACTGTGTATGAGAAAACTAACTCAAGAATCGCAATAAATTAAAAGTGGGTGAGGAGTACACGAACTCTCGGTTTTGGCCAAATCTCTACTCAGGATTATGCTAGGTACCAGACCTCGAAGCATCTGATGAAAGTTGTGCGGTTCCTCCTCAGGTACATACGAGGTGAATGCAAAAATTTATGTACTTTTAATAGGTTCCTGGCAATCTCTCCCCAAAGGCTTTTCATGACTATTCAGAAGACTGACCCCCAGAATAAGAAATTTTGCAATACGTATTCTGACAAGCTTCCATTTCATCAAGAATTATTAAATATATTTTGAGGAAGCAAGCAAGAGGAGACACTAAATGACTGTCTATCCATGCTAAACAGACATTTGGTTATAAGTGGCAAGAGTACTAGACCTTTCTAATGATTAAAAAATCCGATGTTAACATTTCTGAAGTAGTGGGGACTGAACCCAGGGCTTTGCACATAATGGGCAAACACTCCCTCACTGAGCCACATCCTCATAACACTGTACCTGTGGTGGGAGGGGCTGAATTCAGGACATCGCTGAGCTAAATCCCTGACCAAAGCAACATTAAGATTCCTTCTATCTTCACTGTAATGTGCTAAACTTTATTTGACTTAGTGTAATGGCACTTTTTGATCAGTCAAAAAGCTGAATTCTGCACACTTTTTCCTACTGTGGAAAATTCAAAGAGAAGTTATTAATTCATTTCAATTATGAGAAACCTTAACCTCCTTAAAAATACTCAGGGGACACACTTATACTCCCTCTTGTTAGCACAGGACAAAAACCAAGAGAGAAACTGTTCACAAATAGAAAAATATCCTAAGCTGTGAAATTCTTTCCTATTAAGCAATAATAAAGTCTGAAATATACTGAAATAAAATGGTTTTAGCCTAATTTTCACCAGATGGATTGGGACTTCCCATTTCTTTAAGAGAGAATGTAATTCAGGTTTCCCAAGTAAGTGGAATGTCCCCTATATGCCCAAAGAGAATTAGATGGTGGTGTTCACCGCAAGTTTTAGTAGATCTGAATGTGAATGAAAAAAGAGAGCAAGCAAAGACAATGTTTACTATTATCTTTACCTCCTGTAACTGATTAGGATCTAATCATTTACCTGATCAAACAGTCAGGAGAGCACTGCCATGTTTACATGGAACGAATAAAGGTAAAGTAGCTATTTCTTAATCGGTTACATTTGTGGTGGTTTAGGGCAAAGGTAATAACACATATGATTTTTCTTCTTTTTTTGGTGGTAGTGGGGATTGAACCCAAGGGCTTCACACTGAGTTATATCCCCAGATCATGTTTTATTTTGAGATAAGTTCTTCCTGAGTTGCTACACTGCCCAGGCTGGCCTCGACTTCAAGACAATCCTCCTGCCTCAGCCTCCTGAGTGCTCAGATTACAGGCATGTGCCACCACTCTTTTTAATATTAAAACAAAAATTACCCCCTGAAACCAACATGTACCAAGACTACTTAAAGATAGGGAAACCCCTCAACTATGCATGTATATTATTTTGGTGGCATTTATGTTCTTTTAAATTTTTTAATTCTTAAAACTGAAGAAATGTTCAACAAATATAGCTGATGTAAACTCAGAGCAGAACACTTTAATCAAACTATAACATTTAATTAAACTTTTTTTCTTGTAGTGGTGGAAACTGAACCTCTTGAACTCAGGGCTTATGCATGCTATGCAAGTGCTCTAACACTAAATTATATCCCTAGCCCTAAACTTTTCTTTAGCATTTCAGGACAAGCCAATGTATTCTCTTTATTTCAGAAGATATGCCCATTTTATATGTTCAGAAATAAAGAAATGAAATTTTCATTAAAATGGTAATTTTAAACCAGGTGTGGTGGTACATGCCTATAATCCTAGCACTCTGGGATGCCAAGGCAGAAACATTGAAGTTTGAGCCCAACTTGGGCAATGTAATGAGAACCAGTCTCAAAACTCACAAAAAAAAAAAAAAAAATCAATTTTAACTTGTATTGAATTCAAGTTACGGTCTAACATCTTTTCATCTTCCTTCCTTCCTTTCTCTCTTCATCTTTTCATTTTAAAGGTTGGAAAAAAATACACTCCAGAGGGCCAGGGATGTAGCTCAGTGGTGCAGCACCTGCCAAGCACGAGGCCCTGTGTTTGATTCCTGGTACTAACAACAACCCCAAAAAAGGATCAAAATACATTGTAGAACATATGTAAAACTCAGATTTTTACTAAGAACAAAAATAATAAATACAAGATGCCAGAAGGCTTATTTCATCTGAGTTTCTATCACTGAGCTCATAAAAGTCTTTTTTTTTTTTTTTTTTTTTTTTTTTTTTTTTTGGTGCTGGGGATCGAACTCAGGGCCCTGTGCTTGCAAGGCAAGCACTCTAACCACCGAGCTAAATCCCCAGCCCCCATAAAAGTCTTCTAAAGAAGAAAAATAAAAAGATAAAAAGATTTTGGGTATTAAACCTAATTCTTTGCAAAATAAAAAGGCCAATGAGAACTACTGTATCAGGTATGTACACTTCTAACAAAAGTTTGTGCATATAGGATCCAAGAGTTTGACTATCAATTTAATAAAGATGTGGGTTACTTTGTATCATAGCTCAGCCTAATCACAACATAAATAATTACAATTACCTTTAGTTCTTCTATGGACTGGTAGTCATTGTTCTTGATCTTTTCTTTCATGGTACTAAAATCCATTGGGTGTTTAATGATCATGGAGTAGCCGGGAGCAATAAAATCAGTCACAGGAAATGAAAAGAAAGCACTTGGGTCTTTTCTGTGAAGATATGCAAAAGGCAATCTTACACTTTATTTCTACTACAAATAAATCTACTGGTTTAGCAGAAATCAGAAGAAAACCTTCAGATGTGGAAAGAATTTGTAGTATGTTAACGTGTTTCAATAATACTGAAAAAGTGATTTTCAACACTAATAACTACTTAATAACAAAGTTAAGATATTTCACATACTAGTTGTACCCTTAAAACAGAGACTTTAATAAAACATGCAGTCTAGTTAACACATCTTTCACAAAGAGAAAAATATCAAGCAAAATAAATATCTTAGACTAGTTGATTGATGTTTTAGTCTTCAGAAGATTAGTATCACATATATATAATTTTATCAATTATCAGGGAAAAGGCAGAATAACTATGAATGCACGTTTGCAATTCCCTATTACTTTTGTAATAGGTTTGCACTCTTGATCAGTCAATGGATATAAATTCTATCATGTGTGAGGGAACTCAAAACAGGTACTTTATTCAAAAGGTGCTCTTAATATCCTCAAATTAACAAAACAGCCACTGAGCTCTCTCTTTCACAGATGTCCACTCTGTCTCACTCTTTTCCTACCTTTATTTATTTTTTTATTTTTTGGTGCTGGGGATCAAACTTAGGGCCTTTTGTTTGTGAGACAAGCACTCTAAGCACTATCTATTTTCCTACCTTTAAATGGCCCACACACACTCTGCAGAGCATATTTCTTTTCCTGCCTTTAATAAATGTAAAACTTTGCTATGTTAAACCTCCACCACCCACCATCACCAGTACTTTCTATTGTAGGTTCTCAACTCTGGCTGAGAGGTGGAGGAACTTTAAAAAAATTCTAATCAGGTGGAATGGGAAAGACTCACCCCAGACCAGTGGTGGCGAACCTATAGCACACCTGCTACAGCTGGCTGGCTGTTATCACTGAAAGCTCTAAAAGGTTCACCATCACTGCCCTAGACTCATCAAATTAGAATCACTCAAGAAAGGAAGGAAAGGTCCAGGTGCTGATACCTCCAGGGCTGAGTTCTGGTATTGCTACTTGGCATTTACTATTTCCAGTAATGCCAGGGTTAAGAATCAACACTCTGTATCATTATGCCATTAGAATGATTTTCTTCCCCTATGAAAATTGGACATACCAGTTTTCTTATTCCAAATGATAATAACAGAAGTAGTTTTTTAAAAATAGCAAAAACTTTTAAAACACGTTTATCATGTTGCCAGGCCCAGGGGTAGGTACCTGATATTATTATTTATCTAATCCTCATAAGAGCCATCACGGTGGTAGTCTCCTTACTTACGGATAAGAATACTGAAGCTCAGAGAGGTAAAAATCATTTGTTCTTAGTTATAAACGTAATAAAAGATAAGAGTTGGAATCTGAATTCAGGTCCATGTAAATATGTCTCTTTTTCACTGGAGGATGCTTAAACAGCAAGACTGAAAAACAACGTTATTAAGCAAAAATATCCAGTCTGGACCGATACACCAAAACCTGAGCCATCCATAGTACTTTCTATGAAAAATAACAGTCCTCATCTATGGGTGACCTTTTAAAACTACCTTTAAGAGAAAATTATGTATACTCCCTAAATGTAGTCATTTTAATATAGTCCCACCTAAAAAATGGTATTACCAAACTTGGTTAATTATATTTTCACTAAGCTTAGCACTGAGTCTCAAAGATGAAAAATAACCCGACCTGCTTGTGCCAGTCCAAAGAATGTGGGTCTAGGTTCTACATAATTCCCACAATGTTCTGAGCAATGCTACTGTCTTGGGATACTTTAAGTTGATTTCCTTTTAGGGTGACATTAAGCTCCATTCTGGTCTTACATTACCCAAAATAAAACTAAGAGCCAAACCAAACATTTTGTAGTTATACCTTCTAGCTGAGATAAATAGTAGTTACTTGTTCATTCCTTCGGGACAACTAATGAATGAGCTGTCTTTTTCTCACCTACTCTGGAACACCATAAAAGAAGAGGCCAGCAACTTCTGATCTTAATTGCAAAGCTGAAAATGTGCTGAGAGTATAGACTGCTCTAGAGACTTTACCTTAAAAAATATTTAGGATGTTTCACATTAAGATATAAATACAACACAATGAGGGGGAAGCCTACTATTAGAATGCATGCCCTTAATTATGAATTTTCTGAAAATAACAGAAAAGCAACAGAAATATGTTTAAGTATTCAGAGTATAGAGAGGTATCGAAATCAGTACATTATTAAAGACTGATGTCTCTTTTCACTTTTAAAAACTAAATACTGGTTCAATCCACACACTGAAATTTTTTTAAACCTTTTTTTCTCCTCAGTTCTGGGGACTGAACCCAGTGTTTTGTACATTTGAGGCAAGTGCTCTAGCTCTGAGCTACAACCCAGCCCACATTGAAAGTTTTAAAATGAATTCCTGTATTTAAAAGACAGGCATTCTATTTAAGGTATTTTCTTCCCCAGACTCAATAACTGGTTAATACTCTCAGCATGAGCACTGCACAAATATACAGAAGGTACTTCCATCTATAGCAAAGTGGAAATATCTGCACTGTTATTCCTGGATTTAAAGTTTTAACATCAGAAATCACTTTAGAAAAAGAGAAATTTGCCATTAAGGGTATTATGTAACACCCTTCAAACCTCCAGTTAAAACAAACCAAGTAAGAACATCTTGAAAGCCGGCCTCTTAAGAATACTTCTATTGCCAGTCAAAATATTTACCATCCACTTTAAAGTCAAGTGTATTTGGATTTAGGCCACAAAATGTGGTTTTTAGATAATCAGAATTGGAGAAGTGGTTTGGATTCTTTATGGTTACCATTTCAATTTCTATCTTATAGAAATGCTGGAAAAACATTTACCTCTGCAATTGTCTCATCAGTTGATTTAAAGCTTCTTGAAGGGGTGTCTGTTCTACTTCTAAAGCAAAAAAAACAGGAAAAGGGTGTTTAATAAAGGACTATTCTAGAGAGTACTATTTGGCTTTCATTCTGTATGACTTATTTGTAGCTATTATTGAATATCTCAGACAGAAATTCCATTTATTTTATAAATATGTTGAAGACTGAGAATATCAATTCAAAATTGAAGCTAATTTAAAACTATTACGTAGTAAGAGAGAAAAAAAACTTAAGAAAAAAAAAATCCACTACAAATCTCTTTAACTTAGAAGCTAAAGCCCAGTCACTTTCCCAGCTATAGCAATTGCAGACTCTTCATTCAGGATGGGTAACTGAGTTATTCCGACCTTCTTGTTTGGCTAGAGAGCTTGTGAGAGGCTTCTCAGGAGGCAAGTCTAATCCTACAGGGACAGGACACTGGAGGTCTTTTTCTGCCTCATTCTCCACACGATCTCGATCTCTCTTTCTTTTATCCTCCTAAATGGAACAAAGGGAGAGAACTTAGAAATGTCCAAGAATCAGTATCTTTAAATACATGTATCACTTTATTTTCAATGGAAAAAAAACACCATGGAAAGAAATCTTAATGTATTTTACTGCCATCTACTGGAAAAGGAGAGAATTAACATATACATAAAGAAAAGTACTTCTCTATGCCAGAAATAACCAATTAGAAAAATGATACCATTCACGAAAGCAATATAACATAGCTAGGAATAAAATCTATTAAAAGATGCCCATGACCTTTTGGAAAAAGATATGAAACATTTTTGAAGGCCATAGTAGAAGACCTGAATAAAGGAGATATACCATGTTCATGAATTAAAAGACAATTCTCACCAAAGCAATCAATAAATTCCATGCAATACCAATTAATTTTATAAAACAAGATTTTTCATGGAATTTGACAAGCCAACTCAACAGTTTATTTTGAAGAGTGAATGACTAAGAACAGACCAGTTCTGAAAAAGTCACAATAAGATAATGTGACTTACCAGCTAATAAGTATTCATATTAAGTAACTAAGACACAGTGGGTAGGATATGGGATAAATAGACCAAAAGAGCAGACAAGAAAGCCCAGAAATAGACCCATGCACATAGGAAAATTTTGGCATATCACAGAGGTGGCATTATAAATCAACGAAAAAGGGTAGTGCTGGGACAACTATTTATGTGGAAAAGAAAAAATAAAATTAGATTTTTACCTCATGTGATGTTCAAAAGTAAATTCCAGGTAGACTTAAATATACAGAGCACAGCTTTAGAACTTCAGATAAAAAGTAAAGAATCTTTAATGCTCAAGCATAGGGAAAGATTTTAAGACACAAAAAGAATAAATATTAAAGGAAAAAACCCGATAAACCTGACATTAAATTTATAAATGCTGTTGCCTCAACAAAACCCACAAGCCAAGCTAAAAATCTAGCAATAAAGGGGTTGGTGATTTATAGCTCAGTGTAGAGCGCTTGCCTGGCAAATGCAAGGCCGTGAGTTCAATCCCCAGTGCCTCCCCCAAAACACACACACACACACACACACACACACACCCCCCAAATCGCCACAGACTGAGAAAAAGTACTTAAAATACACTCATAAAAGTATTAGCAGAGATTATATAGAGCATTTACAAACCCATGTAAAAAGCCAAAGAACACAAAGGGAAATTGAGTAAAGGATATCACAAGTAGTTCACAGAAGAAATTTGAAATGTCAAGAAACATGAAAAGTAGCTCAAGCTCAATAGAACTTAAGGAATTATACGTTTAAAAACTAGAAGACATTTCATGTCTCTCTGGCTGGCAAAAATCAAAGTGCCTGAAAATGTCAAGTTTGAGTAAGAACGCAGAGTAAGAGGACTCTCATACCTTGCAGATGGGGGAGTAAATGGTGACAGTCATTAGGAAAGCCATTAGCACTACCTAGCAAAGCCTGCAAGACATACTATTTCTCAGTTACTTCTTTCCATGCATATACTCTAGAGAAACATCCTTTCACAACACAAGATACATGGGAATATGTACTGAATATTATTATAGAACTGTTTCAGATAGTTAAAAAAAAAAGCAACAAGTCACTGCCTCAATAAAGGAAAATGAATCATCGAATTATGGCATATTTATGGCTGGCAAAAAATTAAAATTTCATTCTGAGTATGTTGAAAATATGAGTATGTTGAATATCAACATGGAAAATATTAGGAAACACGTCTAGAAAAAAGAATCATCTGTTAAAAGATCAGTTGTTTGAAGTCTGAAAATGTATAATTGTATATTCTTTAGAGATGTAAGCAGAACTAGCAGAAGTCTAAAAACAGGCATGAATGTGACTGATATACACCAAATCAGGACCGTGGTTCTCTCCAGGCAAAGAGAAGAATGGGATTTCGGAAGAGTACACAGGGTGTTTCACCTGTTTGTACCCTCACTTCTTTAAAAAATAAAATAAACAAACTTAAGGTACAATGTTGAAACGTGCTAAAGCCAGGTGGCGGGTATCCTTGTGGCAGTTTCATTATTCTCTGTACTTTGTTTTGATATGAGTTTTGCCACGTTGCTTGGGATAGTCTTGAACCTGTGCACTCTGGTGATCCTTCTGCCTCAGCTTCCTGAGTAGCTGGGACTATCGGCACAACCTCCAAGCCCATCTACATATTTTGCATTTTTAAAAATTAAATTTCAAAGTAAAATTGTCCAAAATAATTATTTACACTTATGAGAATTATGATTTTTAACGGAATCTTATTGACAACCTCCCCCCCCAACCAAAACCAAACCAAACACCCACAAAACCTCTTTTCTTGGGGTTGGGGCTTTAGCTTAGTAGTGGAGTGCTTGGCTAATAAGCACAAGGCCATAAGTTTGAGCCCCAGAAATCCCCCCCCAAAAAAACCTTTCTTGACTTACATCCTACTTTTTATCTAGGAATTTGCCAGAAATGCAAATTTTGAGGTCCCATTATTGTTCACAAGCCTCCACGTGCATCAGAATCATCTGTGAGTCTTGCTGAACACAGACGGCTTGGCCTAGTCCCCAGAAGTACTGACCCCAGCAGGTCTGGTAGTCTGAGAAGGTGCATTTCTAACAAATTTCCAGGCCCTGTGGGAGTTGCTGGTACAGGGATCATACTTTGGGAATCACAAACATAGCGGTTTGCACTGTATTTTCAGACTCCATAGTATAGAAATGATGGGCGTAAAAGCTCAAGGAACAGTATTTTAAATTTTTTTTTTTTTTTTTTTTTTTTTTGGTGGTGCTGGGGATTGAACTCAGGGCCTTGTGCTTGCAAGGCAAGCACTCTAATCACTCAGCTAAATCCCCAGCCCCTAGGAACAGTGTTTTAAACTGTACTCATTATGTACTTGATCCCAACTGCCATTACTGTATGGTGTTTGGTGTCTCGTTTCTACAGCCTTACCATATATTCTGCAGCAATTAATTCTTTGGAACATTTGTCTTTTGCCCAGAAACACTCGAACCTCTTCTCACATTGGCAAGTTTAGAATATCTGTTCTATGAGGAAAGATCCCCAAGAGGGGCTTTGGATTTGGCTCAGTGGTTACAGTGCCTGCCTAGGAAGCGCAAGGCCCTGAGTTCAATCCCCAACACCAAACAAAACAAAAAAGAAAGATCCCCAAGAACCACAGATTCCTTCTTACTAAGTGTAAAATGTGAAAAGAGGGCCGTCTGAAAGGCAATTTGCATTCTATCAGGCAGAAAGAACTAGGATCAGGTGCCAGTTCCAAGAGTCAGCCAACTTTTTTGTAAATGGCCAGAGAATACGCACTTAGGCTTTACAGCCCCTAAGGTCTGTCACAACCACTAACCTCTGCTGCTGTACATAAAAACAGCCAAGTAATACATACTATACATAAATGAGCATGGCTGTGTCCCAAAAAGCTTTATGTACAAAACCAAACTGTACCAGACAGCTTGCTGACTTGTAGTCTACAGGTCCACCTTCCTCCTCAAAATACCATGACCTCTGGCAATGCATTCACTCTAACCTCTGTATCACCCGTAAGATGCAGATTTAACTGTTGATTATCACAGATAAATAATGTATGAACATCAATGAGATGATGCTCAAACGTGGACATGAAATAGAAATATTGAAAAAGTACCGGAGAATGGTACAGTGTTTCTGAACCACCTCTATCTGGTAACTTTACTCACTTGGCCTGGTCTATATAACTACCACCCCATGCCCCCAGGATTAACCCAGGGCCTCTGCACTGAGCTACACCCCCATACTTCAAAAAATTTTCTTTTAAGTTCTCGGTAAATTGCCGAGGCTGGGCTTGAACTTGTGATTTCAGCTTCCCAGAATGCTGAGATTACAGGCATGTACCACTGTGGTCTGTTTTTTTTCTTACAGCAACTACTTTGTCATTAAATACAGCAAAACAATACAATCTTCTGGGAGGGTTTGAAAGAGAAAAAAAATACAGTAACACAGGTGGAAACTACCCTAAATTAGATGAGGACACTGCAGCATATTACTGACACCTGGGGATTAGGGGCACTAGCTTCCAGTTCACCAACATGGAGACCTTTAATAAGTTGCCCCACTATTTTAGTCTCAGTTTCTCATCTATACAAGAGGCTCTGATCTCCTCCACAGTTCTTTCCTACCTAAAATTCTGATCCCAACCTTCTCAAAGCCTCGGTGGAAGGGCATGGTGGAGGAAAGCTGTTTAACCCATGGCAGCCAGGACGCAGAGACTAAACGGAGAAACTGGGGAGGGAGACAAACCCTTCGAGGCTATGCCCTGGACCTAGTTCTTCCAACCAGGTTCCACCTCCTAACAGCACATGTAATTATGAATTTATCGGTGGATCATCCACTAATGAGTACAGTGCCCCCATGATCCAATCACCTTCCAAAGCCCATGTCTGAACACATGAGGCTTCTGGAGAACATGCTAGACCTAAACCACAACAGTAGCCAAGGAAGAAGAGTTTACAGTACGGCTTATAAAACAGGCTCAAATTCTGGCTTTGTTATACATAATAGCAAAGTTATGAGACCGTCGATAAATCACATCTAATTTTCTCATCTTCTAACATAACTATACATACCTCAAAGGACTATCTGGAGGATTAAGTAAGATACTGTGTGTGTGAAATTTTAGCACATAATGGGTGCTAATTCATTCAATTAACAATCCAGGCTCTATTATAGGTGTGTCCAACCTGCAGCTCATGGGTTGGCTTGCCTGGGCCACAGCGAAGAACTTTTTTAGACTAAAAAAGTATAGAAAGGCTTCTATGCAATAGTAACATGTAAGCTAGGGCTGAAAGAGAATTTGAGCAGGCTTAGGAGTAGAGAGAGTGGGCAGGACAGTATTCCAGGCAGAGGAAAAATACTGTGTGCCATGAAGACACGAAGCAGGTGAGAGAACAGTGCCACTTCCCTAAAATGTATTGTACTTAATTTCAGACTAGATTCTAATTTGTCCATGACTTGATGGCAAGTTAATTTATTAATCTATAATACTTTTGAAGCAGGTTTTTGCTTAGATTATTAACACTGTAACACTCACCGCACTACACTGCACATTTATTTGCCTCCAGGAATGGAGTTCCCTGGAGGCAGAGGCCCTTGTCTTATTCAGCTGTGTATTCCAAGTTCAACAATGCCCAATATATATTATTTCCAGAACTGATTACAGGAGACAGCATCAAACAAGAACATGAATGTATACAACAGCTGAAGTCATCTGTAGTAAGTACTATTCCACAGATTGGAGGATGCTTCCAATGTTCAAAGCAATTCTAGGACTACCCTTTAAAGCTAATTTTAGAATCTAAAAAAAAGTCAGTTTCACTGCTTTGCAGACAGGCCTCATTTCTGGCCCTAGGTCGAAATCAGCATTTGCTGTGCAGGTTAGCTATTGCCTCTAAAATGCTTTCCTCTAATTTCCCAAAGCAGAATGAAAAACACTTTTCCTCTGGACTCCCAGAACCCTTTATTCACTCTTTTATTAGGATTTACCAGGCCACGAAGTTCATTATCCTTTTGTATCTGATTCCCCACCACAATGCTAAGCTCCTGTAGAATTTTATTCACCTGCTTGATACATCTTCATCATGTAAGCCTATCACAGTCTGGCTAGATAACAGGTATCTGAACAAGTGAATAAACACCCCTCCAGTCTGGGAAGCAAGTCCTGTCCTTAGAGTCCCTCCTTCTCTAGAAAGATGTACAATTAAGAGGACGGTCTCAGGAGGGATACACATGGAACAGCTGCAGGAAAGGACAAGAGGGGCAGGATCTTCTGTCTACCTGGATAAGCCACAGCAGCCCTGATATTCTAGGTCAGGGTTCACCATAGCACAGGTCTCACCAAATGAGTCACTAAGTTGTGTTTTTGTCAGAATTTCCACTTTGCTTAATATGTTCATAGTCATCCACAGTTCCTCTCCTCATAGTGATAATTTTGTGCCTTAGTTAACTCAGCAATGCATTAAGATACTAACAGTACCTACCTCATGGAGCAAATTTAAGAATTAAAATAGTTAAGTATATATAAAGAACTTAAAGTGCCTGGCATATAATTAACAATTTCTTTCTCTTTTTTTTCCTGGTGGTACTGGGGATTGAACCTAGGATGTTAGTTTTAGAGTATGTGTCCCCTTTGGGGTGAGTATAGTGCTTTAATAAAACGGGTATTTATTTGAATTTACTCTGCATAATAATTTTCAGCATAAATTTTATTCAATCTGAGCTTCACAAGTAATACATATGTTAACACTCTTGATGTTTAAAAAATTTAAAAAATGACTACTCTTTCATTTACCCAGCAATGAGACTAGCCTAAATTCTTTGCACACCTGAAGTTGATCTGCAACACTGTAGAGATACCATTTGGGATTGACTATGCTTTTCAGAAGAACAAATGAGTTTCAAGAAAGAATTTAGACCTCTCCCCTGAGCTATTTGAATGAAAAGCTTTCAAAGTGGTGTCTTTCAGTCTCCCCTCTAGATGCTAGATGTTAATATATTTTTATCACTATCATTCTTACACCCACGAAGTTTCCAACTCCTTATCACCTACTTTGTTAGCTATATCCTCACACTCGCCCGTGCTAGCTCTTGATCTGGTGTGCAACCTTCCTCTCCTCCAAATCTAGGCAATGGCATAGCACTTCATTTGGGGATCAGCTTCTAAGGTTGAAACATAAATGAAAACTGGGTTATCAGATCACCTTTGAAAATACATGAAGAACCCCGTAAAGTACAACATTTATGTCCTTATAAATAGAATTTTTAAAGTAAAATATAAATATATTTGTACAATCTGAAGAATACTTGAACTAAACAACAGGATTATTTTCCTCAAGCGCACGTAGTTGACCCCATGTAACTGAACATATATCTAATACCAAGTACATTTTAATTTCTAAAGCCCAACTCAAATGCTACATTTTCAGCAGAGTCTTCTGTGATTCCTTCTATAATCACATAATCTCAGGAGGCTCAGAACTAGAACATTGCCTTTGTTAGGGCACTGACTTTATTCTTCCCTGTACTGTGGGTAGAGGTTGCTGTACACTTCAGTAACTTTTTTCACTACAGATCTCTTCAGGGCAGAATTTGAGGTCTTGTTCTGGCATTTAACTGTGTGACTTTGGGCCAGTTATTTAACTTCTCTGAGCCTCATTTTTGTTATCTATAAAAAAGGTAACATGATCCAGAAATTCTACTTCTGAGTATGTATCAAAAAGAAACACAAGTAATCTCAAAGAGATTTCTGTACAGCCCATGTTCTTAGCAGCATTATTCCTAATAGAAGGTAGAAAGAAACCAAGTGTTCACCAACTGATGAACAGATATAAGCAAAATATGGTATATCTACAAATGGATTATCATTCAGGCTTAAAAAAGAAAGGAAACTCTAACACATACTAACACAGATGAACCCTGAAGATACGCTAAGTGAAATAAGCCAATCACAGTAAGATAAATACTGTCTGATTCCACTTACATGAGATATTTAGAAGAGACAAACTCACAGAAACAAAGAATGGTACTTGCTAGGGGCTAGAGAAAGGGGGAAAGGGAAATGGGGAATTGTTTAATGGTTAGGAAAAAGTTCTAGGAATTGGCTATACAATGTAATACTGAACTGTGTATGAAGCGCACTGTAGCATTACACAGGAAAAAAAAGCAGTACTAAGTACGGCACATCCATATAGCTAAACACTACATAGTCAATAAAAAGAATGAGATAATTGATGAAGTGAGTGAAGATTATGAGTCAATCACTGGAGTTATGTGTGGCAGTAGCTGACAGAATTAAAACCAGAAGTGGATTAAAAATGGTTACTCAGGGATGGGGATTTAGCTCAAGTGGTAGGTAGAGTGCTTGCCTAGAAAGTGCAAGGCCCTTAGTTCAATCCCCAGCACCCCCCTGCAAAAAAGTGGTTACTTCTAGTTAAACATTTTATGGTAGCAGGAACAAAGGGGACAGAAGAGCCAGGTGTGGTGGTGCATGTCTGTAATCCCAGCAGTCTGGGAGGTGCAGGCAGGATAACTGCAAGTTCAAGCCCATCCCAGGCAATTCTGTGATTTAGCAAGACCCTGTCTCAAAAAAATAAAAGGTGGGGATGTAGCTCAGTATGAAGGCCCTAGGTTCAATTCCCCAGTACAGCAAAAACAGGTTAGAACAAAGAACAGAGAGTGAAAGATGTCAACACACAAATGGAGGTGTACAGAAGAGAGAGCAAGAAATTGTCTATATACCATGATGCGGAAGCCTATGAGAAGAGTTAAAATCCTAGAACCCCTGAAAAACTCAGAACTTGGACACGAGAGGAATCAGAATTTCCAGACCTTAAGATGTCAACAGTGGGGAGAGATGCTGGACTGAAAGCAGGGAATTAGGTGGTAAGATTTTCACCACCCTTCCCCTGGTTGGCTCCAGAACTATGGTGGTGAGGTAAAATTTTCCTCCTAGGAAGAAAGGATTTTTCTCTGGAAAAACTGAGACACTCAAAGAAAATATCTGTAAGATACAGCACAAGGTAGTTAATCAGCTCTTTGGTACTGCATGTTTGAGACAAATACACAAACAACAGATACTTTTAATGTAAAAGAGATCAAGCAAATAAACTGAAGAATTTGGAGGAAATACAGGAGAGAAAACATAAGAAAATTAGAGGATCAGCCCAGGAGTCTAACATCTAAATGGCAGGGGTTCCAGAAGAAAAAACAGAAGGAAGCAGTTTATCACAGAAATACTTCAAGCAAACATCTCAAAACTGAAGAAACAATTATCTATTGTCAAACAGAGTGCTCCAGACAAAAGGGGAAGATCCTAAAAATTCCTAGAAAAGCGGGAGCAGTGGCACATGTCTGTAATTCCAGCACTCTAGGCAGCTAAGGCAAGATCACAAGTTTGAGCCCAGCCGGGGCAACTTAATGAGACCCATCTCAAAAAATAAAAAAGGGCTGGGGATGTAGCTCAGTGCACAAGCCCTGGGTTCAATTCCCAGTATTGAGAGAGAAAATTCTTTTAAACGGCAAACTGGAAAGACAAGACGGTAGAGCAATGTCTTCAAAACTGTGAGAGAAAATAATTTTCAATCTAAAATTCTATACTGACTCTAACCATCAACCTATAAAATGGATCTACATAAAGGTAGAAAAAGATCTTCAAACACGTAAGAACTTATTAAAAATCTACTTATGCATGCTTTCTTAGGAAGTTTCTAAGCTGATTCCATGAGAACAAGAGAGTAAATGAAGAGGAACATATGGGATCCAGGAAGTAAGCCAAAGGAGGCCCCAGAAGCCCAGAGCAAGAGACAGAGGTCACCAAGACAATGTCTCAAAATACACGAATAAAATATAAAAGGGGAAGCCATCTGAAAAACAGATCTCAGATGGTTTTACAAATATGGCAGAGTTTGGAAAGAATCAGTAAGCAATAAACCAAATAAAAGCAATTAACTAGCTGGTCAAGATCGGACCTGTATTTGTATATTGTACTTGTCTCTAGTGAACAATAAAAATAACCACTAAATATTGATTTAACAAGTAACTGTGATGCACCTATACTGTGGGAATAGTGTAGGGGAAAGTGGGTGAGTAGAAGAATGCTAATTTAAATTCTTCTGTAACAAGAGGTCAGTAAAAGATACTGACAGTAAACGGCACTACGGACCTACACTTAGAAATGGAAATAAATATCCAAAGAGGAAAACTAAAAAGTTCAGGAAGTAAAACTCCATAATGTAGTAGGAGATTGCTTTTTGTTTTAAGTCTTGTTGTACTCATTTCAAAAATTACATTCAGGGATAATTTATTACTAATAACAATTAAAAATCTAGAGAAACTATATGAAGAATTAGGGAGAAGAAAAGATTTTTTAAAAACTTATGTGTGCTTCTGTATTATCTGAAGTATAAAAAATGCACATATGCTTTAATTTAGGAAAGAAAACGGGATATTTCTATATGTTGTCATGGTCTAACCAAATGCAAAATAAAAACGGGCTGAAAGAAACAGATATGGAGTAGAATACATCTGTTATATTACAAAGTAAAACTTACAAAACCAACCTATGGAAAGATTTACTCTCAAGATGCAGTAACTAGTTTCAGTAAGTCACTCAGTGACCGGTTAAACTTGGGAAGCACAGATTTTTAAGATAATTCCAAATTATGTACATAATATCTTCGGAAGGAAAGTTAATCACTATTTTGTTCAGCTTGCAAATCAGCCAGCTACTTATCCTTTTTCTATCAAATCTAAATGATTTAAGAAAATGCTTATTTTTACACCTGGAGTTACTGCCATTACAGATCTCTAATCACATTTTCTCTTCAACAGACTCAAACTTTGTTTTAAAAAGATGAATTATTCATTATATATCTAGCATATTTATTTCTGAGAAACGTATGAATGCCAATAGATCCCACTCCGTTTTGAAATAACTACTTTGGACAAACTCTGAACACTGAGTAAGACTTTTTACCTTCCTGGAAGGTTAAAAGCATTCTTTGGAGGCGCTCCTGAAAGCCAGGACTTGGCTGCTTAATCGCCTCCTGCGCCTGACAGTATAATGAATTAAAGACTTGCTGAAACTCACAGGTGCACTCGTATTTCTACCGTCCCGTTCTTCATCAAAACAAGCCAGGCTTTTCGGTGTCTCGCCGGGCACAAAGAAGATAAAGCCAGCTTGGCAGCAAACTCTACGCAAGGAAACCACCTTTACCTTGACTCGTCTCCGTTTTCTCCCCTTTTCTTCCCCAGGCACCTGTTTCTCTCCTTTCTTCCTCTTTTTCCGCTTTCTGTCCTTGTGTTTGTCATAATCGTTTTTGTCTTCGAAGAGGCTCGAGTCGTGTCCCGAGCTACCCGTGGACAGCTCGGTGACCTCGTTCCCGCCCACTTTCAGGACCAACTTCAAAGGCTTCTCCACATAGTCTGGAACAAAAAGGGGGCGCGCGGGTTACGGGAGGGACTCGCCGCGCAGTGCCGACAATGCAGGGACCGCCGGCCCGGGCAGGTGTTGAATGACAGACGCTGGGCCGCTCGGGGCGGCCTCCCGCCCCTCTCCGGACACGGCCGCGGCCGGGTCCCGGGTTCGAACGCCGCCCGCCGGGCTCTGCGCGGCGTCGGGCGGGCCGCGCCCCTGCTAGGTCGGGCCTGCGGCGGGAGGGGCGCCCCGACCGGGCCGAGGGCGACGTCGAGACCCGACTCGCGCAGCTCCGCCGCGCGCTCCTCACCCTCGTACAGGTGTCTGTCCGACTTGTGCTTCTTGTGCTTCTTGCCCATATCCGACCGGGCCCCGGTGCCCGCCCCCCGCGCCAGGCCCAGGCCGTGCGGCGCCGCTTCCGGTCCGGGCCAGGCGAGCGGAGGGCGGGAGCGGGGCCCGCGAGACCCTGCGCCGCGAGGCAGGGGGACGGCGCGCGCCCAGCGGCGCGAGACGCCTCACGAGAACACGGCGCGCTAGACGCCGCGGAGCCCGGCAGCGGCGGCAGCAGCGAAGGTGGACGGCGAACGGCGAGCGGCTGGCGCACAGGCGCGAGAGAGGGTCTGACGCGCGCTCGAGATCACGGCGTCTGCGCGTAGCGGCCCCTGGCGGCCGGAGGTGGCGCTGCATCCTGCGGGCCGCGTCTGGAGGTGCTGAGGGGACGGGACAGAGGCGCGCCTGTCTTTCTGAATTTCCCTTATCTCCCCGCCTTCCTTTCCTCCCTCTCTTCTCTGTTTCCCCTTCACTTGCTTGTTTGCTCTTTCTTCCTCCTTCTCTTCCTTTTTCCTTCTTTTTCTTCCCTCTCTTCTCTTCTATTTCCCCTCTCTTTTCCATCTTTCTTCCTTTTTCTTTTTCTACCCTTCCTCCTTCCCTGATTTTTCCCTTCTTTCTGCATTCCCTTGCTTCCGTTTCTTCCTCTTAACAATATTAGTTGAACCCCTTACTGGATGCCAGATGTAGCAAAGCTAGCCTGAAGGAATCTAAATTAAAAGCATGGTGGTCGTGATGAAGCACACCTGTTAATTCCAGCACTCTGGGAGGCTGAGGCAGGGGGACAGAAAGTTCAAACTCAGTCCGGGCAACTTAGCAACTTAGTGAGACACTGTCTCAAATTAAAAAAAAAAATTACCAAAAAGGGTTAGGGATGTAGTTCAGGGCAAAGGCCCTGGGTTCAACCCCCAGTATTGCAAAACCAACAAACAAAAACAACAAAAACCTTATGTGATGATCAGGCCTCCAAGATCTTAATTAAAAACAACAAGAACTGCATGTGTGGGGCAGTGTTGTTTAGTAAGATCTATTTGCAAATAAGTGTTGGCACCTGTATGACAAGGCCGTGGCTGGACACAGAAGAACTGGTTAACTCTGGTTATCTCGGGTGACTAGAGCTGGAAGAGAAGTGAATTGGTTTAGTTTTACGCTTCTCTCTATTGTTTGAAAAATTTTAATGTGCACAAGCTTTTCAAAAAGGAAGAAAAAGATAAAATTTAGAAATTAAATTAGCTAGAATTAAATAAAACCTGAAAAAAGGATAAAAATATGGCTCTTGGATTCACACCAAGCGAGGGTCCAGGCTAATGCTGTTACTGTGAAGATGAATGTCCAGTTTACAACCCTGTGTTACAGCCTTCTCATTTATTCTTATCTTTAGATTTGGAGTCTATGTGGAACAATGAGTTATTCACGTTTTTGTTCATTGGCATTTACCCACAAATACTGTATAAAGATGTGCTTACTATAGTGCATCCAGGATTGTTTATAGGGAAACAAAATGACATCAATATTTTTCAATATGACAGCCTTGTAAAATAGGGAAGGCAGTAATGTTCTTATTCCTTGTTTATATAAGAGAAATGCATGTCCAGCTTTCACTCCCATCATGGTGTTAGGCCTCGCCACAGGCCCAAAGTGACGCGGCCAAGTGACCATTGATTTAAGCCTCTGAAATTGTGAGCTAAAACAAGTCATTCTTCCTTATAAATTTTTTTATCTCAGGTATCTTGTCACAATAACAGAAAGCAGATCAAAAACCCCTGACACGTGACTGGAAAAATAGTTACTAGCTGCTTCCAGGATTTTTATAATGTCCTGATCAATTAGGGGGAAATTCTCTTCCCTGTCAGCTTCAACTAGGAAAACCCTTAGGGAAGGACTCTGAAGGCATCAGAAAATGCGAGTTGAAATTGCACCATGATGTCAGGCCAATTTTAAAATGACCCCAAAGAGTTCTGCTTCCTGTCATTCATGTCCCCCCTCCCCATGCATGTGATTTGCTTCTAGCAATAAGATGCAGCAGAGGTGATTAGGTTGACAAGACCATGGCTGTCATTTCTGTGACTAGGTTACGTAAGATCACGATTTAGGTCTTGTTGGCTGTCTCTCCATTGCCCTCTCGTTTTTGATGTTTCGAGGAAGGAAGTTGCCGTGTTGGAGAGGCCACGTGGCGTGGTCCTGAGGCTCCCGGCCTTGTTATCAGCTCTGGAGACGCTGCATCCTGCTGCCACTGCCAGAGGTGCAAAGCAAGTCCATCCTCAGTGGGGCGGCAGAAGAGACTACAGCCTTGGCCCACATCCTCACTGTGGCCTTGTGAGAGACCTAGAAGCCAAAGACCCAGCTCAGCTGTGAGCAGACTCCGAACTCACAGAAACTGAGAGGTGATCAATGGCCCTTTACTTAAGCCATTCAGGTTTGGAGTAACTTGTTGCATGACAGCAGGCAGCTTAAAAAAAATCACCCCAAGCTGGAAAATTGCTCTGGCTGTGGATCTCAGTAGGGACTAGCTTGACATCACACCAGCCACTGTTGCAAGAGCACTGTGCTAAAGCATTGCACCATCATCTTTTGCATCCTGATTCTTGCCTAGTGGGAGGAGCACTGTTATCCCTGTCCCACAGGCAGAGAAACAGAGGCCTGGAGAAGTCAGGTGCAAGTCACCCTGCTCACCTGCCTGGGACTTGAATCTGTCTCTGCCTATCTCCAAATCCCACCTTCTAACCCCTGTGCCGCACTGCTCTTTGGAAAGAGCCAAATCAACTCCCTCCCTTCCCGTGTGTTTGGAATACAGTTAAATTAAAACGATGTCCAGAAGAGGATACATACAATCATACACGCACCTCTGCTGCGTGTTCATGCACTGAAAAAGATCAGAAGATACTTGGGAGAGTGGAAATCATTTTTAATTGCTGTCTGTTTTTTGGGTCCTGTAGAGTTACCCGGACAAGGAGATCTGGGCAGAGGAAAGATGACTGCCTCACTCTGGAATTGTTCTCTAGTGGTAGAACTTCAGGCTTGTGATTCCTGGGTGGGGGGCTTATTCTGACCTGGGATGGAAGGGGAGGCTGCTCGGCAGCAGTAAGTTGCCTGCGGCAGAACCCAGAGTGTCCTCTGGTTCTGCGAACTTACTGGCTGAAGAGGAGGAGGAGGATCCTGGGGAGAGGGGCGGGGGCCGGCTCTGCGCTTTGGTTAGTCCTGCCTGCACCTGCCCCGTGTGCCGGCCTTTGTCTTCCCTTGCAGCCTGTGTGATGCTGGGCTCCATTGTAGAGGCAGAGGGTTGCGTTCTCACCCCTAGGTAGCCTGACCCAACACGTATTTCACCAGATCCTGGGACACAGCCCCCAGGCTTGGGGGATGAGTGACTAATGTACCTCTGTGGAGGACCTGCCACTAGCCCAGACCCTGTGCTGCAACTCTGGCAGGACAGTACACGTAGAGGTGGGTGCTGTAAGGGTGGTGACTTCTGCTAGGCCACCCGGCTGGAACTGACCACAGGTCTCCTCTGCTGGGGTTCTGAAGACCGCACTGTGGCGGTGACAAGACTGAAAAGCAATCGTCGCCTAGACAGCTAGTTGGCAGGAGTCAGGGTTGAGACCCTGGCCAGGGAAGCCCTTCAGCTCTGGAGAGGGACAGAGCTGGCTTCACATTTACGAACCCTGTGACCTTGCACATGGCCTCAGAGGGCTCCCGCATTCTCAGCCTCTCTCTGTTCCTCGGGACAAGGGTGAGAGAATCGAGCCCACTGTGGCACTAGGATGTTCTATGGGTGAAAGAAGATAATGAGGTCTGAATGCAGAATGTAATGCCTGGTGTGTAGTAAGTGTTCAATAAATACCACTGCTAATATTAATTTTTAAATATTCATGATTCTTTAAAAACATAATTTAGGTAATATAACTTCCCTGCTCAAAGCTGTCTCATGCCTCCCCAAGTTACTTAGAGTCAAAGTCAAATCTAAACCTTAGCTTTTAGGGTAGGATCTGGCCCCCATTACCTCTCTGGCTCCCACAGAGGGCTAGACTGTCCCCTCTCTTGCTTTGGACATCCCAGGCTGCCCCAGGACCTTGGCCCCTGCTTTTCCTGTGTCTGAAACGCTTTCCACGCAGCTCCTGCCCTCACATTACCTTGGGCTGCACTGTGACCAGCTCTCTTCCCCCATCTCCAGGGCCCATGCTGCTTGGGTCCTCTCCATGGACCTGCCAGCATCGTGTCACCGCTGGGTGTTTCTCATCGTTCTCCTTAGGGACTCTCAGCACCTCGAGGACAGGGCCTGGCTCAGTCTCCCTCGTGGACTTGTCCCTGGCACCTACGACAGGGCTGGGCTCAGCACAGGTCCTCCAAAAATATTTGTGGGATGACCGGATGACTACTTATCACAGTATTGTGAAGATAGCTCCTCCCTCCTTGGTTCTCTTCGGGTTCTTTTCGGCAGAGATGGGAGGTGGCTGTGTTGGTGGCCTCTGGGAGGGCCTGTGGAAGAGGAGAGGCACCGTGGAGGGCTGGCCACTGGGGGGTGTGGCATCCCCAGGAAATCTTTGCCCAGCACCGCTGCCAGGGGTCCCTCCACAGCTGGCCTCTCTGGAGTTATGGCCCAGGGCTGGGACCAGGGCAGGCTCAGGTCCTCACATACCCACGGTCCTGCTGTGTGCTGTGATTTCCCAGGATGAGCCTTGGCGCTCCTGTTGGGGGGCACTCTGGACAATGCACATGTCCTAGCCACCCGGCCCTGAGGGAGAGGTGGCTTTCTGTGGTTTGGTGGGTAGGAGTGGGCCCAACCCCTGGCCTGGTTCTGGGAGACTTGTTGGTGGCCCTTTGTAGAAGTCCCTCCCCTGCCAACAGATGAAAGAGGCTTGCTGTGAGCCAGCCCCTTGCCCAGATACCAGGGCTTCCAAGCTGCTCACCTCGCCCACCTTACCCCTTTTAGCCCCTTCCTGGGGACAGATGAGGAGCTCCCAAGAGTTCCAGGGCTCCTTACTTCTCTCTTTTTTTGTGGTACTGGGGATTGAACCCAGAACCTCGTGCATCCTAGGCAAGCATTCTATCACTGAGTCACATTCTTAGCCCTTTTGACATTTTTATTCTGTTTTGAGACAGGGTCTGGCTAAGTTGCCTGGGCTGGGCTTGAACTTTTGATCCTCCTGCCTCAGCCTCCCAAGTATCTGGGAATATAGGCATGTACCCCTGTACCTGCCTCTTCTTTGCTTGGCTTACTCTGTCCAAATCTGAGCAATGGGCAGAGTAGCCCATGCAGTGTGTTCTTGGCAGGAGGTTGAGCAGAAGCGCTTGGTGAAGAGGGCCTGGCTCAGTGAAGGCCAAGTACAAAAGAGCAGGGCAGACTGGGGCAGGGAAGGGCTGTTTTCCTGTAAGGAGGGGGCCTGCCCTCTGTCCTGGCAGAGGAGAGGGAGATGACATTTCCCAAGCCCAGGCCCAGTGCAGCTGCAGCAGGTGCCCAGCGTGGCTACCCAGGCAGGGCTGACCTTCCTGGTGCCAGCCTGTCACGGCTCCTGGGCAGGGGTCCTGAAGGGCAGGGGGTGAGACGGGTTCAGTGGCAGCTCTCTGGGGAGGCAGTGGCCTGAGGTGATTCGCTGTGACAAGTTGTTGACAGTGCAGTGTCCTGGGTTGCTCAGGGTCACTGGCCAGCAGCCCCAGGCACGTGCATCTGAGTGAGCAAAGGAGAGGCAGGAGCTGGCAGCCGTCCACGTGGGGAACCAGTGCCACCTCCGCGGAGTAGTCTCAGATCTGCTTGCTGGAGGGCAGCAAGTCATGATCATGGTGCTCATTGCTGGCGGCCCAGAAAATCCCTCAGACTCGGATCTTGGCCAGCACAGGCATAAACCCCAAACCCTGGCCTAGATAAGAATAGGGCAACACCAGGATCTCCCTCCCCTCCCTCCCTCCTCGCATTCTACCTGCCTTCATCCAGGATTTGCTGTTGCATTGGGCACTAGGTTCTGGGCCCTAGGAATGGGTGCCCCAGTAGAGATGGGGCTCAGTGGGGGCAGTGAGCAGGAAGAGCCTGCAGGGAAGTGAGAGGGGCGACTAGGGCAAGGTGGGAGGCAGGCGGCCCAGTCCTGTGTTGGTGGTGTAGTGAGAGGGGGTGTGGACCGTGTGCTATACCGTGGAATGGCCCTACCTTGAGGGGAGGGCTGGCTTTTCCTACCCCCATCAGTCAGTGAGTTTTGTCCCGTGCTCCTCTGCCGCAGAAGAAACACAGTTTGTCTGAGGCAATTCTCTAAAGATGATGGCCCTTAGTCGTAGCTGCTGGTGATAGCCTCTGAGGGAGCCTCTCTGCGGAGGTGAGCTGTGAGGGGTGTCAGTACAGCCACCACGCAGGCAGGTGGAGAGAGCCACACATGCACAGGTGGGTGCATTCAGGGCAGAGAGAAGGTTGGACTTGGGGACAGGGGTGTGTGTGTGTGTGTGTGTGTGTGTGTGTGTAATAGGGGACACAGTGTGAGTGTAAGGCTGAGCAGAGGTTGGGGAGGGAAGGCACAGATGTTTGACTTTATTTGGGCCACTGTGAAGGCAACATTTGCATTGAAGAAGAGCACTGTGGTTTCTGATGGGAGGAAAGGCCAGAGCGGGGTCATAAGCTGGGAACCCATGTGTTTTCCAGAGGACCAAGGAGGTGGCTTGGACCAGCATAGGGGTGTAGCTGGTGCAATGGGGTAATCTGAGAGCTAATTAGGAGGAAGGATCTGGGGGAGGTTGCAGATGCTCAAGAGGAGATGCGGAGGAGGGAGCAGAATGTGTGGGTCCGGGGCTCAGAGGAGAAGTGTGGTCTGAAAATACTCTGGCACAGATATGTCTTTGAGGCTTCAGGGGCAAAGGAGACCACCAACAAGAAGTGGGCAGAATGACCAGAGGAGATGAAGCTGTGGGGAGTTTCCAGGGCAAGCAGGTCAGCAAAGGACAGGATGGCAGTAAGGAAGATGGAGGAGGAGCAGCAGAGGGAGGAAAGGACGGGAAGAGAAGGGTGGAGCTGCAGAGAGGCTCCAAGCCCTCCGAGGATCTGTTCAGGGCTGAGGACAGTGGATCAAGCCATCAGAATCATACGTGCCTGGGCACCAAGAAGGGGAGTCTGGGTGAGCGGAGGGTGTGATGGGAAGGGTCATCACAGGACAGATGGCTGAGGCCTTGAATACCTGCCAGTGGAGTGTGGACTTCACTCTGTAAAGCAAAAAATTCAGAACACATGGCCTCCTGGAGATGGTTGGGTTTTTCTAGAAGCCCTGGGAGGTCTGTGGCTCAGAAATGGTCCTGCAAGCCCAAGCTCACATTCCACTGTCGCTGTTTGGAGCTCTGTTCTGTGGATGGGGCCCAAGATCAAATGTCCTTTGTAGCAAGTGGCTGTGTACTTGATAAACTCTTATCAGACTGTGGCTCTGGCTTGTATTGTGTTGTGCAGACCTATAATGTTGTAGTCTTGGCTCTGCTGAAGCCAGCTGGGAGGGGGTATCCCAGGGTCTCTGGGCCTCACCCTCTCCATCTCTACAGGGCTGCAGAAAGAGGACTGGCTGGTTGACTCAAATGCCATTGTTCATAGGGAAAAACTTCCAATCTTCTGTCATTGACTGAAAGAAAGCTTTACCTTAAAAATTTGTGCATATTTTAAATTTTTTCTTGATTCGGTTATTTAGTTTTGAACTTATTTGTTGTCTAAACTATGCATGTTCAGTATAGATAAATTTGAAAATGCAAATAGGCATAAGGAATTTAAAATTGCTCATGATCTCACCACTTTCTGGTATATGTCACTGCACATACAGTATTTCCTAATTTGTTTCTCAGTTTAGATTTTAGTAGTGATTCTTATCTCAGAGTCTCAACAATATGTTCAGGATACTCCTTTATGGTATATTCTAGAGGCTGGCTACTCAGAGTGATCTGTGGACTGGCTGAACCTGTAGCATCTGCTGGAAATGCAGCAGGCCCAGCCTGGAACTGAGGAATTGGAATCTACATTTTAAACTAGATCCCTGGGCAATTCATATATATGCACTAAGGCATGAGAAGCACTGTTCTAGGACATCAGCTCACGCCTAGACTTTATTTCCTTGGACAAGAAAATGGCACACTTTCTTAAAAGAGTGTTAAAAGTTAGTGTTAGAAAGTTAGAAGATCTAGACTCCAGAAGGAGAACTTAGACAGAGGCAGAAAAACTCAGACATCCATTATGGTTACTGACAAGCCCAAAGAAAGATGGAGAAGTGCCGAGGGACTTTTTCGTATATTTAAAATACTTTTAACTATTAAAAAAAGGTGATAAAAAAAAGCTCCCACACATGCAAATGTATTAAGTAAGGAAATTTTAGAGGTTGGAAGAAAATAGCATATTAAGGTTTGGGTCTTCATTGATTACAAAAGTAAATGTTAAAACTTCTAATTTAAAAGGTAAGGTACATTTGCACTAACAAGATTTCTTCCACGTTGAAACTCTGCTTAAGACTTCATTTGAAACAAGGAAGTTGTCTTTGAAAACCACTCAATGCTACGACCTCCAGGGACCCTTCCACAACTCTGTGATTCAGTTAGATAAAACGCTACTGTAACACATGTTTTTATTTTTGAAATATCCGTCTTTTAGCTGACTATAAAGCCATGCACAGATTAGCGGTGAGTGTGAGTGTGTATGTGTGTGTGTGTGGGTGTCTGTGTACAGTTACCTGGAATACAAATGCAGGCTGAATGCACTGGACTAGAAATCAAAGTGTCTGGTTCTTGCCCTTATACTGCTTGGGCTCCATGTGGCAGTCAGAATCTCAACCCTAATGATGCGAGCATCAGGTAGGGCTGTATCCAGGAGCTCAAATTATATTACAAGGTTCAGGCTTGTTCTACCTCTCAGCTCTGCTTCCTTTTTCACTGATCCCATTGTCCTAATGACCTCCAGAATCTCCAGGCTAACATCGGTGTAGAGCTGAGCTCAGAGAAATGAGTGTGCCTTTCCCCAGTGAGTCATCACTGAGAGTAACTCCCCAGTTACCCCCTTGGACCGATGTAAGGCATGTGCTTCCCAGAGCCAATCACCACCAAAGAGCAGGGGTGGGATTGGGGAGGATGGTCATGATGGTGGTGGAATTCAGGGACAAGCTAAACCTAAATCACTTTTTTTTTTTTTAACTCTTGGAGCTTGGGTGGGAGGCTAGAGGTACCTAAACCACATGATCTGAATTGTGATCCTCAAGAAATATTAGGATGCTGTTTCAATAGGATTGGAGAAGGGATGCTTGGATAGACAATGCAACCAAACAGAGACAAAACCTAAATGGTTCCTGAAGTCAGTGTCTCTATTTTCAGGAAAGGACCTCATTTCAGACAGTCCAATGGGAGAAGGAAGGGAACAATGAAGACCATTATCTGCTCAGAGATGAGCAGAGCCCGGAGGCACCTCACTGGCACTGCACAGACAGGAGCTGACAGGCAAATCCTTGCTGAATAGAGCACACTGTGTTTAACAAGCACTATGTGCTTCACAAAATGTTAACTTTTGCCCTCGGGAGACTGGTCACCAATAAAGATCTGGCAGAGAGGGTCTTTCCTAGTAACCCAATTCTGATTGGCTCAGTTGACTCTTGCCCTGATCATCCGAGAGGCCAATGTGCCCATTTGTGCAGAGAATGCAGCCAGGGAGGCATGTCCCACCCCTTTTGCCACTATGACCTTGCCCTTCAGAGGCCAGTGGGGGTCAGACTTGGACTCGCTGGCCTGGCCAGCCCCAGTTGCTTTGGGGCTTGGCCAAATCTATTTATGGCAATTTTTATAGCATCACTGAGTTATTTGCTGGTGATTTGTTGTTGCTGTTGTTTAACCCTACACACAGGGATAGATGAATGGGCATCTCTTTCTAGGCTCTGAGGCATAACTTGGAAAAACAAGTCTTTCCTTTATTCAGGTGGAAAAGGCTTGGAGTGGGAAGTGAAGGCTTCTTCCTCCCACCTGCCTATCCAACTTTCACTTGGAGTAAAATCTCTTCCTCAAAGCCTTCTCAGACATCTCCATGGAAAGAAATATCTCCACCATCTATGTACCCTTGATGTTGACTTAGCAAGAGTCACCCATCATTGACGAGTACTGCAGCCAGAGTGACCTTTGAAAACATTGAATGGGTTAGACCACACCATTGCCCTGGCCACCACCCTTTGGAGCCTCCCATCTCCCTCAGATGAAGCACAAGCTCTCTTCTTAGGCCCAGAAGGCTCCATGTAACTTGGCCCCATGTCCTCTTCCATGACACCGTCTTCTGCCACAGCTCACTTGACTCGTGGCCCTTTAGATATATTTTGCCCAACCTTAGTCTCTTGAAAGTATCTTACTCTTCCACCAGGAAAGGCCTTCCCATATGCTGTTCTTTCTTCTGGAATGCTGTTCCCACACTCTTTCCACATTCTTTTCACCTCTCACCACCTCAGATAGCACCCTAAATATTCTGCTCCAACAGGTCCTCTTTCAATTTCCCTCATAGTCCCTGTACTCTTTACCTATTTCCCTCAAAACATCTCACATTTGCAAGCCTATACTTAATTGCTCATCATCTGTCTCCCTTTCACTGAGAGCCCCATGAGGGCATGAATTGGGTCTGTTTTCTGTTTTGGTGACTGCTGTAGCTCTTCACGTATTACTAGGTATTTGTGCTCTTCCAGCATCAAGTTCCCTCTTCTTCTGGGAACAGTATCCTAACTACAACCCTGAGATCTTCTATTGCCCTGGGAACCCCTGGAAGAGTATCCTAACTGCCAGTGATTGGTCCAGGAGAGGACATGTGACTGGGGTCTGGCCAATGAGAACAGCATGGTTTCTGACTTAGTGATTGGTTAGAGGGTAGACCTGTGACTGAGTTTGACTTTGGTGGGAACTTTCTGTGAAATGCTTTCTCCTGAGCTTGCTGAGCTAGTGGTTTGTCGGCTTGAAGCTTCTGGGGCTTGAGAGGAGATGCTTCCTGGGAATAGCTAATGTGGAGAAAACATGTGTCCTGATGACAGTATTTCTGTTCCTGGATCCAGCTGAGTTGGAATCTCATCAACTTCTTACACTTTTCAATGCAGTGAGTCCATAAATTCCTCCTTTAAATTTGGCTACTTTGGACTGAATTTCTGTCACTTGTGATTGAAAGAAAATTGGCTGTGTGTGCATCACACCCACACTTCATTCGTTCCTTTCACTCACTGTTCACTGAGTACATTCTCTTTGGAGAACATTGCCTGTTTCCTGAGCACACAGAGGAGAGGAGGATGTAGCTCCTGATCTCAGGAGGACCAGGAATGGGGGCAAAACACCAACCCTGTGCTCAGATGCTTTTAGGAGCAGCAGGATGATTCTCAGCAGAACCCACCACATGATTTGCAGGGGCCAGTGCAAAATGAAAATGTAGAGTTCTTTGTTCAAATCTAATAAGAATCTGAAGGTGGCAACAGCAGAGCATTAAACTACACATGAACCTGTGTCCCTGCTCACATTGCCCATTCATAAAGCCCACCCTGCTTCTCAGCTTGCAACCATTTAGTTACAAACATGAGGAAGTTATCAGTGAACCATTACCGAATGGCGCTAATTTACAGTGTTCTGAGGGGCAAGGTGTGGCTGCCTGTAGGTCAAATGTTTATGAAAGATGCTGTTGGAGACATGTTCACCATGGCAGAAGTCTTGAGAGGAGCTGCCAGTGAGTGAGGGGCAACACCACCTACCCATGGTCCTGAAGGAAGGTTGGTTTCCCAAGAAGGAAACCTACCTTGAGAAGTTCCTAGAAACTTTTCAAACCTGAGTACATAGTGGGCAGGAGCAGAGGGAGGGAATGCTAGGTGGCCGCTTCATTTCCTGCTGCTGGAAAGGAGAGGTAGGAGGCGTCCATATTTGTTTTAAAAAAGGATTAAGAGAAAAACAAGTCTTTCAGGGAGACTTGGTGGTATCCTGGTTCTGTCACCAGACAGATCTGGAGTTCGGTCCCACTTTAGCAGCTTAGTGACCTTTGGCAAGTCCCTTGACCTGAGTGTAGTTTCACGAAATGTAATAAAGAAATCAGTGACATAGCACCCTGCCTGTTTATTGTGAGTATCAAGTGGGAAAATGTGTATTAAAAATCCATTATTGCTGGGTGTGGTGGCATACACCTGTAATCCCAGCACTTGGGAGGCTGAGGCAGGAGGATTGCTCTGAGTTTGAGGCCAGCCTGGGCTGCATAGTGAGTTTGAGGCCAGCCTGAACTATGTAGTGAGACCCCGCCTCAAAAAACAAAAAATTCTTTATAAATTATTATAAAATATTACTGCAAAAATACTACCATAAGCCATTAGTTCTAAGATGCACCTCTTTGGTTTTACATTTCATATGTCTAAAATTAGGATGAGTTTGATAATTCATGGTGTAACATTATTTAATTGGCAGCTTTTCATTTTTCTGGGTGACTTATAAAATAATTGTGTATGTGGCCATCAGTGGCATCTCATTAGCAGACTGAATTAAATGATAGTTGAAATAGCAGTCATTATCATTGCCATCCCAGAAAGCATAAATGACACTATTTCATCTGTACCCCCTGAGAGTCTGGCCCACTGTCTGGCCCACTGTCTGGCAGGTCAGGAAAAGGCAAGTGGTATCTAAAGGGTTTGTCTGGAAGGGCTTTTGACAAGCTCAACCCAACCTTCTCACGTTCTAATTAACTTGGGACATAGAGCCTGAGGAGCGGTCATTTGTGTATCTTATTGTTCTGGCTGCCCAACATCCATTCATCTTATTTCTTTTCATTTTTCATTTCTCTCTCTCTCTGTCTCACTTGTTTCATTTCTCTCCCCACCCCAAGTTGTTATGGTTTATATCAAGATGTCCCCCACAAGGCCTCAGGCATTCAATTCATAGGTGGGGCTTTGGGGAGGTGGCTGGATCATGTGTGTGTGATATTGGATTAGCCCTCTAATGGATTTATGGCTGGACAGGTGTTGGGAAGTGAAGCCTGGTTGGTCACCTTGGGAGTAGTATATATATCCTACTCCCTTGCTTGATCTCACTTGCTGCTTCCTCCCTGCAGCGCCATGGACTGTTTCTCCTCTGTGATGCCCTTCTACCATGCTGCCCTGCCTTGGAGCCTGTCGACTATGGACAGAAACCACTACAAACTGTGAATCGAAATAAACCTCTCCTCCTTCAGCTTGTGGGGTTAGGTATTTTGTCCCAGCGATAAGAAAGTAACTAAGACATCAGTCCTTTTTTATTTTTTATTTTGAGATAGGGTCTTGCTAAGCTGCCCTGGCTGGCCATGAGCTTGCAATACTCTTGCCTCAGATTCCCGGTGTGGTGGGAATTACAGGTGTGTACCCAACACGGTCCCCTTATTTCTGAGAGCTGCTGCTGTCATTCACTCTTCCTTTTTCTTTTCTTCTTTTTGGAGATGGAGTCTTGTTATATTACCTGGGCTTTCTTTGAAATTGCTATCCTTCTGCCTCGGCCTTTTTACAGGCTTGCTCCTGATTTTGCGTCTCCCATTTTGATGAGGTACCAAAGGAACATACTTTGCTATCCTCTCATTTCCCCCACTGTCCTACCTCCTACTCTGGGAGTAATTTAATTAGCACCTCACAGCCCTCTGGGCCCAGTGATCGGTCCAGGGATGGACCATATGATCCAGTCAGAACCTCTGAGCTGCAATGAGATTTTGGCTTGGTGTAGTGGCTGCCGTCTAAGCCCTTCCCGTAGCCCCTTGGCACTTGCTATTGCTCTGGTGGAAGTTCTAGCCAACAGTCCCCGGGTTTCTGCCTCGGGGTGCTCTCAGGCTTCCAGAGCCTGCTCTATCCATGTGCACAGAAGGTTAGAGTGCCAGGAGGCCAATGTCACCAAGGAATAGCCGGCGCCATTGGGGGAGGCCAGTGAGGTGCTTAGGGTGCAGAATTGAAGCAGCCCTAGTCCCAGCTCTCAAGTAGCCCTCGAACAATGGCTGAGGGGAATTGGTGGATAAAGATCCTAGTTCTCTCTGAAGTGCATGTTCTGCCCTGTGTTCCTAGTAAGATTAGGCTTTGGATGCCTACAGAGATAACTGGTGTGATCATGTTCCCTTTATGGGCTCCATTTCCTTTCCTGGCTCATTTCTCCAATCTCCTGCCCGTGTTTTCTGTGATTGCTTCCCAAGGAAGCCACTTTTGCTCAAACCCTTGACCCAGGGCATGCTTCTGTGGAGCCAAAACCAGGACACTGGACTCCTTCTATCATCTGTGTTTAAGCGATGATGAAGTCTAGAAGCCAACAGCAAGGGACAAACCCTCTAGGAAGATGGGAAGACAGCAGAACTGAGAGAAGGCAGGTGGCAACGTTTTGGTGACAGGCTGCCATAAGGATCACACACTGCAATTCATATATTTAATAGAATTCCCCATTGCATTTCTCTGTGCACCTATATTTCCCCCTATAGCCAGCCATCTCTTCACTTCTCCACTTTCCACTCCCTCCAATTCTAGTGTCCAGAACTATTCGGCTCCCCATCTCAGCTTTCGAGCCTTCCTCCACAAACTCAGTCTCTTTCTGAATTCACCATTCTGGACATTGTCCAGCTGTGGGTGGGGACTTGTGGAAAAAGAAAAAAAGAGTGCATGTACATAAGCATGCTGTGTGTGTGCGCGTGTGTGTGTGCGCGGTGCACGTGGTATGTGCATTTGTATTTGTGCTGCTTGGAAGGATGCATCTCATAGGTACAGCCCTGTGTACCGGGAACTTTTCTAGGAACCCAAAGCACAGGATGGGGAGCCTTCTCTCCCTATCTCATTCTTTTTGTCTCTTAGGAACCTCGTATCTCTCTCATCTCTGCTGGTCTCACTTCTGCTTCTTTCTTCTCCCTGCCTTCTTTATCTACTTCTTCATGACACAATGTGGTCATCAGTTCACATGCTCTGACCCCAGTTCAGGTTCTTCATGAAGAATCTGATAGGCTCTGTTCAACTGCCAATAGATGAGCTTCCTTCGGGCTACTTCCTACCCCTTGTCCAATCAGCTGTGGCCTTGGTGCTGGGGGCAGGGCCTTGGGCAAGAGGGCCAATGAAACTGTTTTAAGACCTGTAACCACTAAAGTAGACCTGCTTCAAGGGCTTCCTGGTGGCTTCCGGATGGGAAAGATGGTAGTAATAGTAATAGTAAGACCCAACAGCGACTGAGCTCTTTACATCAGGCACATGATACTCATCTCTTTTATAATTAAATTTTTTGAAATGTGACACACAATATTAACTGTATGGTTCAGTGCAAGTATTATTTTTAATTCTCACGGTGAGCCTGGCAAAGTATAGGATGTGATTATTACTAGCTCCAGTGTACAGACATGAAAAATGAGGCCAAGCAAAGCTGGTCCCCTCACCCAAGGAACAGGGCTAGGATTTGAACTCAGGCAGCACGACTCTTAGAACTGAGTTCATAACTGCTACTGTACACAGACCCTTGTCACCAAATCACTTTTAGGAATAGACATCACTCAGTGCCAGGAGGAAGAGCTCCGGCCTGCTCTCTCCTGCCGCTTGGCCATGCTGTTCTCGCCCCGGCCTCCCCCTCCTGGCCGCTTGGTGCCTTCCTCTGCTTTTCCCGGGCAACGCCGCCGCAGCTGGAGGCGGCCCCTGGGAACCACCGAGCGGCTTTATGATGTGCAGATGGTGTTTCCGCCGAGCCCCTCGCTTTTCATGTCGGTGGCCTCTGGGAGCTGCGCCAGCCCAGATGTCCCCGATCGTGAGAAAGCCTCCCCTGGTGAGCCTGGCATGAGATGCCAGTGATGGGGCCCCAGGCCAGCTCTGGCTTGATTCTCTAGTGAGGGCACTTGGCTGGATGCATATGAGGCGGAGGATTCTGTGTCATTTGTGTCCAGCCCTGGGGATTAGGTCGGTGCCTCTTCAGAGCCAGGAATATCATTTCCGAGCCCACAAACACAGATACTGCACAGCCAGGGACTCTAGATTGAGCTCTTTTTCCCCATAAGTGTCATTTTATCTGACTATCAAGCTATCCACCAGCACGCACTGCTTCTGTGACAAGAACAATCTCACCCACATTAGTGATGGGCGGAGCTTAGGTCAGGCTCCATGTGTCTCCATCAGACTAGGAGTTGGTAGTGTCTGGCAAAAGGGGACTCTGCTGTTCGTTATCAGATCAGGAGTCCTCCCCAGCAGAAAAATAGGACTCTTCCATGAGATTGGGAGTTTTCAAAGAGCTGTGTGTCTGTCTCTTCCATCAGGCTAAAACTCCCCAGGGATGAGTTGAGGGCCTCCGTCATCAGACCAGGAACTTCCGAAACATGAGGATGGTTCCTCTTCATCTCTCTCCTCTCAAGGAGTTTGGACAAGGCTGTACCCTCAGAGGGTGCCTAGCTCAGGAAGGAGGGCCGCCAACACTTGTAGGGGGCAGGCAACTTCCAGTCTGGACCCGGAAGACCCGCCATAGTCAAACCACCGGGGAAGGATGGGGGCTGTAGACACGGCAGGTGCTGGAGCTGTACAGGTGCCGAAGTCCACCTGTGGGGTTTGTGGGCCGTGGGACAGAGCCTGTCTTCTGACCTGCTGTGGAAGACAGCTTTCGGCTCACCAGCAGTTCTGTGATCATGGCTGAGGGATATGAATGAACAGAGACCTGGTTCCCATCCTTGGGAAGCTCACATGCTATAGAGGAAGGAACGAAGCTCTCATCTTTTGAATCTCTCTATGTGTTGGATATAACTTTAGACTCTTATGCATATATTACTTTATTTAATCTTCAGAACAACCCCTTAGGGGGTACATGTTCTCTTTCTCCACTTTACAGATGAGGAAATTGGTGAACAAGGAGCAAAATGACCTCTCTAAGATCTCATAGCTGATGGACAGGGAAGCTGATATCTGATTTGAGGTATTTCTACTTCCAGACATGTACCCTCTTCATTATTGCCATTTAACATCAGAGCTACCCAGAGCAGGTGTGACATGTGATCTTAGAGAGAATGAAGCTTGGAAAAGCTTCACAGAAAGTATGACATTGGAGATGGGTTTTGAAGGCTGAGTAGGAGTTCACCAGACAGTGAAGATGGGGAAGCATGGTTAGAAAAGGAGGGAGCCCCTTTCGGGGGGTGGTGGGCAGAATGCCCCTCCCTCATATGCTCATCTATTGCCCTGCCTCTCTTGGAAGCCGAGCTTCCCCTCTCTGGGAGGACACACAGATGCAAGGCTAATCGCACACAGGAACATCAATACCAAGATGCCAGGAAATCTGTTGTGAGCTTTCCACTCTGATGCTGGGGCCAGCATGCTGAGAAGTTTCCTCTGCAGGTGCTCAGAAGGGGGCAAAGGAGTACAGGGGGAGCTGGAACCCTGGTCCTGCCTCTGACCAGAGAGAGCAGGCAAGGAAAGACAGGGTGGGGCGGGAGGCCGGGTGAGCTGTCTTCTGGACTGTGGCAGAGGGTGCTCCCTCCCTGCTTTGGAAAGCAGATGGCGATTTCCTATTGTATCCCTGGTGGGTGTGAACACCCTTTAACCCTAACCCTCTAAGACTCTTCCGGGTTGACATCTGAGGACCGGCGAGTATCATGTTTTCTGGGTGGGAATGCGCCGTAGGTCTTCAGTAGGTTCTTGGTAGTTGATTGGTGGTCAGACTTCGTGAATTCATTGTTTTACTAAAACTGAAGAGAATGCAGTGTACTTCTCATCAGGGTCCGATTAGAATCACAGGTTCAAAGAGGTCTGAGGAGGCAATGGAGCCCAGCCCTTTTAAGAAAGGCCTGGAGATCATACTCCGAAGCTGGATGTGTGCACCAGAGAAGCAGAGCAGCTGTTTGCAGCAAGGTGGGGAAACTGAAGACCACCTGCTCTGATACCACCTGGGCCCATCAGGAATCCACAGAACCCCGATCTTCCCCAGCGCCTGACTCCTCCTGGAGGACAGCTGAGGCATCGAGACTGAACGATTCGTTTGTGGTCCTAGCAGTACTAGGTGTGTGGGGTGGTATCCGGCAAACCTCTGCCCTGAAGCTCAGTGCTGGGGGGGGTCTTTTAGTTGTAGTACTGACTGATGCACCCCCCCATCCCCGTCCAGGCCAGGGAGCGCAGGATCCAAACCCCAGGGCTGCTGGCGCTGCCGTCCAACAGGATAAGGGAGACCCTGCCCCCTAAGGTGGGTCCTGCCCCTTTGGAAGGAGGACAGTTCCAGGGCCTGTGGCTGGGAACATGGGTGTCAGGCAGAACTGGGTCAGAGGTGCCTTTGGTTCTGTACCTGCATGATCTCTGCTGGCCCAGCCTCAACCTGCCGGAGGAAACTCTCCTGAGGGCCCCGGAAGACAGCCATCCGCCCAGGCCTTGCTCGGCTGGGAGCCTCGAGAGTTGAACACCACTAATGGGCTGGGGCTGTCGGTTGCAATCAGGGCTGCGGCCTTTCATCCCGGCCACTCCCTGCTCAGGGCAGCCATGCATCGCTGGTGTCAGGCGCCCCTCCCAGGCAGGACAGAGCAGGCCTCGCTGGAACCCATGCCGAGCCCACCCTGGATCCAACTGTCGAGGGCCTGCAGTTCCTCCTCCACCTGCCAGGCCAGGCGTGGCCAGGCCCCTCTCAGAGCCTCGGCCTGGAAGGCTCCATCCACTCCAGTCGGGCCTGCCTGAGATTACCTAGGTGTTCGGGCGACTTCTGAGGCCCTCGCATGAAAGATAACGCCCAAATCAACAAATCTGCCATTGTGGCTTTGAAGGGACTGTTTCAATCACTTTATTTTGTCTTTATGTCAGGTTTGCCAGATGGCTTGGGTCTTTCTGGGGTCCTGTACCGAGGGGGCGCGCAGAGAACTGGTGCAGCTTCAAAGCTCCTTTTTAATCTTTAGCAACATCACAGCGGCTGGGAAACTGCCTTGGCTCCCTCAAGTCTCTCCCACAAAAGAGGCGCGGCCGAGGCTCTAATGAAAGCCAGATAAAGGGATGGCTGGAATCAGAAACAGAGGGAAAAGAGCAGTCGTTAGTCTTTCTTGTAGCTGTTTCAAAAGAAATTCTAAGACAAATTATGGCTTTGGGTGTTTTTCTAAAAGGACTGAAGCAGGGAGAGGCTCTGGGGGAGGATGCTTTGACCCCTCGGCACCCTTCCCCTTGCATGAAAGGCGGAGGAGACTGAAAAAAGGCCGAAATACAACAATAAACTTGCCGCGTGTGCGCGTGGGGATGAAAGCCGCGCTGGCATAATTATGGGCGAGGGTGCGCGGGGCGGGCGGGCTGCTTTACCTTGCCGCCAGCGCTATTAATGACGAGGCCCCTCTTGTTCTCTGGAAGGGGCGCCTTTGGTTTTCGGGAGTGGAGTGGGGCACTGGGCGACAGGGCTGACGCCTGGCGCAGGCTGGGGGTCTGTGATGTGTTGCTCTGCCACGTAAGGGCCCAAGTTCCCTCATGGGCTGCCAACACCCTGTCACCCAGGAGAAGGAGGCAGATGTGCCCCAGGTTCCAAGGGCTGTGTTGCGGGGCCCAGGAGGAGCTGTGTGACCTTCGATTGCAGGACTGTGCTACTCTGTGGGAGTGAGCCGGGTGGAGTAGTACCACCAGTCTGCTTTCTGGAGGGTTTTTTTTCCCCCCACTCTGTACAGAGAATTGAACTCAGGGGTATTGTACTAAGGATCTTACCAAATTTTCTGGGCTGGGCTTGAACTTGTGATCCTCCTGCCTCAGCCTCCCAGAGTGCAGAGATTACAGGCCACCACAGCCTAAATGCCAGGAACATCAAAGCCTCTGTGATCTCGGGATGTGCGATCTGTTCTCATCTGCTGTCTCACTTCCCATACTGCCCCCGGTCACATTAACTCACATGGGCGGGGTCAGCTATTTGACAAGGCCTCAAGGGGATGGGGCAGCAAAGTTCTGCTAGGCGGATGGGAAGGAGGAGAAAACTGGACAGTGGGGTGGGGCCTGCGTGAGGAGGACCAAGTGAGCAGGACCTCAGCAGCACCCTCAGGAGGGCGCCACTGGCCTGAAGGCTGGTGAGGATGTGAGGAGTCTCGGCCTGGTTAGGCTGTGTGCTGTATGCTTGGCAGCCTGAGGTCCCAGGACGAGATGGGATTGGCAAGGTCACACACTGGTTAGGGACAAAGACACCTGTGCTCCACTGGAGGAATGAGATATGCTGGGGTGTGACATGGGGTCAGAGGAGAGCTCGGAGTCCAGGCAGAGAGCTGGGTGGTCTGGCGCCCTTCTCCCGTGCTGTCCTCCCATGTACCTTGTTTAATTTATTTATGTATTTGTTCACTTTTTTGAGACAGAGTCTTACTATGTAGCTCAGGCTGGCCTTGAACTCATGGCAATCCTCCTGCCTCAGCCTCCCATGTGCTGCGATTACAGGCATTTGCCACTATGCCCAGATACCTGCTTGTTTTAAAAAGGCTCCTCCTAGCCCAATTTTGCCCTCAGCTCCAGAGAGGAGAGTGAGACATATGGACAATCTTCTTCCCTTTCTCCTACTTTTTGCCTTGCTGTCTCTGCGGGTGTCTCTCCCTTTCTCTGTCTCTCTGTCCCTCCCTGGCCCTCTGGGAGGGGGTATCCTGACCCGGAGTTCTCCCAGCTGAGGCCTCTGCCTCCCGCAGCATTCCGAACCTTCTGGTGCTGCCTCCTTGTCTTCCCACTGCCCCGTGGCTGTGCAAGGAGCCGGGGCGCTGGGGGTGGAGGGCCCCAGGGTGCCTGAGGGCTGAGGCTGGCTGGAGGGGGAGAGGGCAGCAAGACAGTGAGGGCACAGCCGGGTGGGAGCTGTTGTCAGGCTTCCGGGCTGCTTTGTGAAGGAGAATTTGAGCAAATACTAGGTTGTACCCTTGCAGGGGAGGAAGACTGTGTTACTCTCCTGCAGGTCCAGGGCCCGGGGGCACCACCAAGCTCTCCTGTGGGCAGTGCCGGGCATTGGGAGACCCAGGCTCTGGGACTGGACTCTCGGACTTTGAATCCTGGCTCCTCAGCTTGTTAGCTAGGGAACCTTGGACAAATGACTTATACTTTTTCCTTGCTTTTCTCATCTGTAAAATGGGACTAATAATTGTACCGACCTCACAGGGTCATCATGAGGAATAAAGGTTAACATTGTAAAGGTCATAAAACGGTACCAGGTGCTCAGCAAATGTGAGCAGTGATGACTGTCAAGGTGGTTGGCCCGTCTGTCACTCTATAGCCATCACTGGCAGCATCGAGTAGGTTGATAATGCACTGGGTGAATCGGTCTTCATGCTTGGGTGTTTCGAGGGTGCTTGGGCCTATGATTCTCTTTGTCCTTCTTTTCTTACTTTCTGGCAACAGATCACACTTTCCTGGAGTCCCTGAAGTTCTAAACATGGGGCTGGACCTGACTTCGACGAGTGACTCTGGTTCTCTTCCTCATACCACTGTGATTGATTTGGGGACAGTCCGGTGATCCAAGCAGGCCAGAACCCTCAGAGTTCTGGTGCTGTTATCGGACGGGTTCCAATATTGCTGGGTTCTTTCCCTCCTCAAGCAAAGAATTGAATGAGGGGGACAAAAAGTAGTTCTAAAGTTTTATTTAAAGTATAGAGAAAAGAAGAAAAGGAAAGTTGAGCATAACAGTAGATACAGCAAAATGGGTACCAGGCCTATAAGGCACGGCAGGGGTTACCACGAGACAGGCATGGTAGCAGCAGTGCTGGGGACGCAGCCATCGTCTTCCATGGGAGAGAAAGGAGAGCTCCTTCCCGGTGGCGCGGTAGAGGAAAAAAAGGTGCTTGCTTCAGGTGTTGCTAGTATTTATCGAATGGAGTTCCCATGGACTCTCCCGAGAACTTCCTGCAGTCCACGTGAGGGCTGGTGCTTGAAAATCACGCCTCAGGCTGACGTCACTTCCAGGCCACTCCCCAGGTCACGTTCCCTTGCCAGCCAGCCTTAGCCACGCCCTAACCCTATTTTAGTGCCAGAAGACAGTCCTCTGCATTTTGAGTCCTCAGTTGTAAGGATGTGTAAGCTGGAGTTACTAGAAGCCACTTTCTCCAGCTGCGCGGAGGAAACTTTCGACAGTAGGAGGAAACGAGGTCACTGCGTCGAGAAAATCAGGTTGATGTCTGTATGTGTACGTGTGTATGTGTGTGTGAGTGTGTGTGTAAATGAATATGCCCTGAATCCAGCCACGCCTACTTTCTCTTTCTGTGTGTCGATGCTGGAGCCAATTACCTGTGCATTTAAAGAGGTCTGAGTGTTTCTTTTTCCAGTTTAGAGTCCAGATTAACATGGAGGCTGACTTGGTGACCCAGGGTGGCAGCTCTCATGTTCCCGTCGCTCTTACAGTCTCAGGTGACCTGCACCATAAGGGTGTCTTAGTTAACTTCTGCGTTGCTGAGACACAATACCTGACACCTAAATTTAAAGGAGGAAAGGTTTATTTCAGCTCACAGTTTGTAGAGGTTTCAGTCCATGGTCGGGTATTTCCAAGGCAGGGAGGCAGGGCAGAGGAGCATCGCAGAGGAGAAAGTCCGAGGCATGGCAAACAGAAGACAGCAAGCAGCAAGTATCAGGCCTCCCTTTCCCTTTTGTCCCATCCAGGCTACCAGGCTTTGAGATGGAGCCACCCACACCCAGGGTGGGCTTTTCTGTTATCCACACCCAGAGCCATGCGAAGCCAATAGGTGGGCTAATTTAGTACCACACACTATTAATCCCAGCAGTACACACCCTAGATCAGCAGCTTTGAAAAGCCCCACTTATGAGTGTGTGACACTTTGGGGGACATCTAGATACACCCCATGACAAGGGGAGCGCTAAGGACCTGGCGATGAGGATTGCACATCGTGGGTGAGCCTGGGTGGATGGGAGAAGAGGAGTTGGTAAAGGTGCGGCAATCATGAGTCTTCCTGGTAGTGGTGGCCACAAAGCTGGGCTTGACTCCAGGGACTGAGAGAAATGGAAATGGGAGCTGGCAGGTGTTCAGGGGAGGGGTGCAGCATAGTTACCGCACACAGGAGAGCAGACGTACAGTGTGTTGGAAAGAGAGCAGCTAGTCTTGGTTGGCTGAAATGTCAGGCAAGTAAGTGAGGGAAAGATGAAGGTACTGAAGCTGAAGAATCCTCTTAGGGCCAGAGCATGAAGACTGTAGATTTCAGGTCTAGGACCTTAGATTTTATAGGCGAGAGGGCAGGAAGCCACTGGAGAGGGTTCCTTCTTGGGTGAGGGGAAGTTGAATGATTCAGGGCTGTTTAGAGAATGGTTAAAAATGAGGAGGACCAGGTGAGAAATCATGGTGGTCTCGACTTGGATGCTGGTCTAGAGTGGAGATGAACATCACAGGAATTTGTTGTTTTGTGTTCAGCATCCCCTCTCACTTCTGCTGGTAAGAACCTCCCCATTTTCCGTGGGAAACCACTCCTTGCTCCAACTCAGTCTGTGTGGTCTGTGTGGTAAAGACCCCTCAGTGACAAGGTTATGTGACTGAACGGCCCTTTGTATGGACCTCTGTGCTTGGAAAAGGAGGAGAAAGGAGTGGTTATCACCTGAGTACCTGAGAGGTTGGTGACTTGGCCAGCAGGAATTGGGCCTTTGGGAAAAGAAGCCACATATGGGGAGGTGCGGATTAGCATGATCCAAAGGTGGCTGGCCATTTGTCCACTGTTGGGAGGAAAAAACAAATTCCAAGAGACTGTGTTGGTTTTGAGGACTTTCTCACTAGCAGAATCATCCTAGGCCAGCGTTGTTTCCCTCATCAGAGTCTGAGTGCAGGCTGGGACCCGACACTGCTATAAGCCCCACAGTTTAGAGCCCACTTATCGCTGGTCACTTTAGCAATGTTCCGCAACACTTTTTCTTTCTATTTACTCAGAGTTTTCTGTGAAATTACATGAAGCACAAACTCTATTCCTCAAAGGAGGTGATTGGTAGGGCTGGGAGTGTAGCTCAGTGGTAAAACACTTGTTTAGCAGGTGTGAGGCCCTGGGCTCGATCCCCAGCAATGCCACTTAAACCACAACAGCAACAACAACAATCAACCAACCACCCACCCACTCAAAGCCAATTGGCAAAGTGGGAAAGGCAGGGGACTGGCAGGCTAAAGACAGAGTCGCCACCCTGGCCCTACTGCTATGTGTCTTGGTGACCTTGGATAAATGACCTGGCTGCTCAAAAGAAGGGCTAGAGATCTCCAGGTGGAGGTGATTCCCAAATCGTTCTAGGAGGAAGGCTGGCTGGTGGCTAAGGTGAGAGAGCCCTGAAGGGAGGCTGGCGGGTCACGGGTTCTGGTGTCAGCTGGACCTGGGTTTCCTGCTGGCCCGAGCACGCGTCCTTCAGCCTCTCTCTGCCTCCCTTTGCTCATCCGTTCAGTGGACCCAGTGGTGTCTATCTTGTCAGGCTGATGTGAAGATGGTGGGGATAACTTTTCTAGAAAAGTTGGTTCTCTGTAAACGGTTGCTTTGCCACTATTATTATTTTAGTGATATGATTCTTCAAGGCACAGGAACACAGAGGGGTGTGGGGATGTGTTTTAGTCCCCTTTCAGCTGCGCATGAAAGAAACACAGATCAGACTGGATGTAGAAGAAACAAAAGAAAGTTGTTGGCTTATATAAGTCCAGAAGTGGACTTAATCGATTTCAGGTGTGGCTAGATCTAGGGCTCAAATAGTAGTACCAGAATGGGGCCTATCTCTGCATCTCTTGGCTCTCCTTGCCATGGTGTGGGTTCCATTCAAAGATGTGCTGGAGCCAACTATAAAACATTCAGGCGTTTTGGGCACCAGTTGTTAAATCATTGGTAGCATGAAATTGGCTACGATGGGTATATTTATATCACAGAAACTGGCAAATGCTACAAATCAGGACTTTCTTTTTCTTTCTCTCTTTTCTTTTCTGTGGGAGGAGAGCTAGTTTGCCAGCACATGACTGCTCCATTCTCCAAAAGTCACTTCCTTTGTAGTGGGAAGATGGCAGCCCGCAGCAATTGGCTACCATCCACCACTCTAGTGGGAAGGGAGTACCTCCCTCTTGGGGCTTCCAGGAAATGTCTAGAGTTATGTCTCACTGACCTGGCTTGAGTCACGTGCGTGTTCATGAAGTCGGACCTGTGGTCAGGGTGCCAGTGTGCAAGGACCCTGATGGACACTGGTCTCCTCAGGAGCTGGGACGTGGGGTCAGCTACATCCGAGCAGCCTGGGCTGGGAATAGGCAGGAGTGGGCAAGAGGGGTGGGCAGGAATGGTTTCTTTTCTGATCACCATCACAGAATCTGGGAGCCCACAGTAGGAAGGGTCTGTTGCTGTCACACCTGTGGGGTGGGCGGAGGCTCTGCTCCAGGCTGGGCTTGTCAAGGGCAGTTAGCAGGGACAGCTCTGTGCTCTAGAGCTCTTCTTCGCCTCCTGGGACCAACTGACAAGCTTGAAATGTTTACTTCACGGCGACATCAAAGTCACAAGGCAGCAGAGCAGAAACAGTGATGCTCTTGTGAAGCCTGGTGTCAGACTGCATGCACCATTCCTCTGTCTCATCCTTCGGCCAGAACAAGAAGGCGAAGCCCAGATTTGAGGAGTGGGGACAAAATTTTGCTTCTTTAGGGAGATAAACTATAAAGTCACATGGTGAAGGGTCTAGATGTGGAGAGGGAGAAAAATTGGGAGCATGATGGCAATTTACCTTCTTTCCTAAAAAAACAAGGGGACTATCAACAGCAAAATGAGACCTGATGCTGGGTGGGGATAAGTGAGAGATGTCCACTGAGGGTGTGTGGGAGGGCCACAGCCTGTGGCCAGGGAGTTTAATGGAAGGAGGGGGGTGGAGGGGAACCTGAGAGGAGAGGAAGCTGGAGTGGAGAAGAAGGGCAATCCTGGCTACTGCGACACCATTCTCGTGAACTAATGACTGCCCTTGGTCTCCGGTTGCAGGGGAACTGTCTCAATTTTTGCTTCCGCAGGAGCTGATCCTGCGAAAATGTTTGAGGGTAAGTTTGTTTATTTGGGGAGGTGGTGTCAGAAAACATTCCTAAGAGAGTAGCAAAATGAGTAGTGTTGTGCTGATAAACTCTCTCTGATAAAAACCCCTTATTTGTAGAGTTCACTAATTTTCAAGGTGATTTCAAGCTACCAGTGTGGTGTAACTGAATGAGGAGTTGGGAAGAATGCCTGGTGTATTAGTCCATTTTCTGTTGCTATAACAGAATACCCAAGTGGAGTACTTTATAAAGAAAAGAAATTTATTTAGTACAGTTTTGGAGGCTGAAAATCCAAGGTTGGGTGGCCCAATCTGGCCTCTGATGAGGGCCTCATGGCAGGTGGCCTGTCTTAGTTACTTTTTTCTCATTGATGAAACAAAACACCCAACACCCAAAGTTAAAGGAGGAAAGGTTTATTTAGCTCAGTTGCTACAGGTTTCAGTCCATAGTTGGCTGGCTCCCAGGCAGGGTGGCAGGGCAGAGGGGCATCACGGAGGAGAAACAGTTCGTGGTGGACAGGAGGCAGAAAAACAGTGAAGTAGCAAGGCAGTGGCAACAAGCAAAAGTGGTGACACTAGCCCTCTTCCTGTCCCTTTTATTTTATTCAGGCTACTCACTCTTAGGGCAGGTAGCACTCACACCCAGGGTGGGCACCCTTAATGCTACCCAGAACTATGCCAAACCCATCAGTGGACTAATTTAGTACTCACACCCCCTCAATCCCAGCATCACACTCTCTAGATCCAGCCACCCCTGAAAAAGAAAGCCCCACCTGTGACCACATGAGGCTTTGGGGGGACATCTAGACACAAACCATAGTAGCATCACAATGGCAGGAGCCATGCAGAAGAGATCACAAGGCGAGGCGGGAAGCTAGAGGGGTTCAGGGCCAGGTCTGCTCCCACTAGAACTCTAGGAGACCAGTAGTAATCCCTGATGGGGGTGAGCTTCATGACCTAATAATACCTCTTGCCAAGTCTTCCTTCTCAAAAGTCCCACCGCCTTAACACTGCCGCCCTGGGACCACACTTCCAGCACATGAACCTTTGGGATCTCAGCACGCGGAGTTAATTCTCACGCACTTCTGCTAGCTTCCCTTAGCTCACCATTGCGAGTGGGAGAGGCAGGAGGGAGGAGGGCAGCCAGAAGGGGGCGCACAATCAAGCCAGTCACCCCGTGGAGGGCTGGGCGTGGAGGGGAGGCATATCCTGTGCTACCCTGTCCAGGGGAGTGGGGCTGGGTCCCTGTCCACCAACTTCCCATCTGTCAGGGGTCGAGGCTCTTCCCTGGGGGTGGTAATTTGCTCGCACTTGTGTCAGGGCCCTGAAAACACAGGACGCAGGACTCCGGAGACAGAGGGGCTGGAAGTTACAAGCTGGGCGAGCCGTGTGGAAGTGGTAAATTGGCCAACCCTCTGGTCTTTTGTCTGACCTTTGCAAGGGTGGTAATGAGGGTCACATTTTGTTTATTTTATCTCTTGCTTTTTCTGAGGCTTTCTCAGGCCCTCTCAGGCCTTCTTTGTTGGAACTGGCTTTGCAGAAATTAATTTCCATGGGATCTGGAGAAAATGTTCTTTTTTCCCCCAAATAGCTAAAATTCATTCATTAATCGACAGCTCACTAACTTGGGGATTCACTGTGTGGAGCGGATGCTGCCCGGGTGTCTTTCCCGACGCCTTTGCCTCTCCCAGCACCCACTTCTGGTTTCTTACTGCGAAGAACTGCAACTAGCTGAGGTCATTCTCGGGGTGTAGGAGGGTGACTAGCGCTGCACAGGACAGGCTCAGTTTCCGAGGGCAGGAGCAGCCTTTTAGGGTGACCACCAGGGAAAGGTGGATAAGCCCCTCAGGCGGGCTACCCCGCAGGCACGTCCCAGGCCCTGAATGGGCTTGAACCCTTTTTGCTTGGCGCAGCGATTCCAGGCTCATTATTGGGCCTGTGCTGGCTGCCTTTTCCTCCCTTCCCACTCTCTGCTCCCCACCATGGTTTTCCGGGACCATTTCTCTAATAAGCTACTTGAACTCGTATCCTTGTTTTAGAGTTTCCTTCTAGGGAACCTGCTATGGTTGAACTATGTGTTAGAAACGAATCCGCGAATCCTCATGTTAATGGTATTTAGAGGTGAGGCCTTGGGAGGGAGCCAGGATCAGATGAGGTTGTGAGTGTGGGGCTCCTAGGATGGCATTAGTGGCTTGGTAAGAAGAGGAGAGCCCGAAGCAGGCACATTGCTGTGTCTCCTCCTGGGATGCCCTCTGCCACGTTACGACGTGGCATGGATCTCCCCTCCCGTGCAGGTACCATGTGCTTGGGCTTCCCAGCCCGCAGAATCGTGAGCCAAATAAATGTCTATTCTTTATAAAGTACCCAGTCTCAGTTTTTTAAAAACTGCAACAGAAGATGAACTAAGACAGGAGCCAACCTGGAACACAGGGTGTCAGGCCCTGTTGGCTTGAGCGCTAGGCTGCCTTGAAAGGGTGGAAGCCACGTCTGCCTGTGCTTTTGGTTTCCTCCTGGGCAGGGCCCAACATGACGGTCATCAGTCTCAACGTGTAGTTGAAGAATCAAAGCTCTGGAAGCGCTCCCCTTGCCGCCAGCGCCCCGATGCCTCTCTGTCCCCTGTGGTGGTTGTCACGTCTCACCACCAGGCTTGCCTCCCTGCAATCAGTCCTGTGGGCTCCAGTGGGTTTTCTGAAGCCACTCTGACCGTGGGGTTCCCTGTGGTGGCTCAGCACTGCTGTGGAGAAAGAAACCCAAACTCCTCAGGGTGCTTAACAAGGCCCTATAGGAGCTGGTCCCTGCCAAGCGCCGGCTCCAGAAGGCCCCCGTCCTTGACACATGGGGCTCGCTGCGTTCAGCCTCTCGAACCCGTGCCCTCAGCTCTGGGACTTCGTGCATGCTGCTCTCTCTGCCCCAGCACCCTTCCCTTCTGCTCTCCCCTTGCCAGCTCCGACTTATCTGTCAGGTTTAGCCCAAAAGATACTTCCTGTGGAGCAGGTGCTCCTGCATCTGGGTCTAGGTCGCAAGGGCCTGTGTTCTCCAGAACCCCGTGCTTCCCTGATTCACCTGTTTTACTATCTGTGTCTCTCTCTGAATGATAAACTCTCCGAGTGCAGGGCCAGGTCTGATGTGTTTGTCCCTGGCAGGTAACACCATGTCCGCATCGCACAGTGACTGTCTGGTGAGTGGATTAGGGAATGAAGGGGTGACTTTTCTCCAGCCCACCCCGGAGGAGTACAGCTATAGAACTTGGCTTCTAACTCTCTCAGAGGAGACAGAACTTTTGCTTGGCAACCTTTGTGTTCCCCACGACATCTTATTCAGGTCTTGGACGGGAAGAGAGGGGCGAGAAAAATGGCCAGGAGGAGGGAGGGGAGGAGAAGAAAGGCGGCCCTAGTCCATGGCCCAGAAGAAATGAACATCTTCAAGTTTCCCACATCTCTCATCTAAGTAGGTCACACGGAAGAACTCGGAGTCCCTGTCAAAGTTTCAGGCAAAAACAATAACTTGGTTTTGACCTTGCTCTCTTCAAAAAGCAAGTTGCTGCTGAGCTGCAACATCAAAAAGAATAAATAATTGTTTTTCTTTTTTGTTGTTATGATATGGATCATCTGAGCGGTTAGTGGTAAGCAAGCGGCTTTGATTCCACTCTGGCTCCCCAGCGCTCCAGCCTCTCTTTATGTCAGCAGGCTCCTGTTTCCACCCCAGGACAGCAGAATCCCTTGATTAAATTCATATTTGTTTTAATCTTTCCCTGTGTCTGATCTCCAGCTCAAAGATGGTCAGGGAAAAAAAAGCCCGCTGCCCTGCTGTGGCCACGGGAGGGCCCGTGTCAGGCCCCACGCTGTCTGCTCTGTCTGGCGCGATAAGGCAGCCAGCCTGCGGTGCCCGGCTGGCCCATGATGCCAGCCCTGGTCCTCACACTGCCGGTGGCTGCCGGGATGCCCACGGCACTACCAGGCTGCTTGAGACCGAAGGAGGCCGGGGCATGAAGCTGCTGGTGGTCTTGTGCAGCCTTGGATCAGACCCCTGTGCTGAAGTTGGAATGCCAGACTTCTCCTTAAGATTTTTTTCTTTTCTTTTTTCTTTTTGGAGGTGGTACTGGGGTTCAAACCTAGGGCCTTTGGCACTGAGCTGCAGACCTAGCCCACTTTTATTTTTTATTTTGAGACAGGAACTCATTAAGTTGCTAAATTGTCTACATCGGGCTTGAACTTGGAATACTTCTGTCTCAGCCTCCCAGAGTGCTGGAATTACTGATTGTACCACCACACTTGGCTTCCTTAAGATTTTTAGCTGAAAAAATTATGGCTTTCAGGTGCACAGAATGAACTTTATCATCCTGTGCAGTTCACAGCAGGTCACCACCATCTGTCTGCATTTCACTCCCGCCCCACCCCTGACACCCTTGCTCACCCTCCTGGCATGGAGGGAGCCTTCCATTGTGTTTGGTAAATGTCCTTAAAGACATAATGTGGCTCTGCAGTGGACACATGTTTCTTTTTATTTTATTGTGATAAAATACACACAACCTACAATTTACCTTTTATACCAGATGTGGTTTATACACAGAAAGGTACAATTACCTTTCCCTATCTGAAGGTTTCACATCCATAGATTCAAGCAATCATGCAAAATTTACCAAAAAAAAATCCAGAAAGTTCCAGAAAGCAAAACTTGAACTTGCAGAGCATTGAAGCCACGTGAATGGAACCATGTGCAGGTGTGGCCCGCCGGGGCCCCCACTGCTGCTCAGGCCTGTGGGCCTCTCACATCCTCCTTGTTGGAGCGTAGTGCTTCTCCAGCCTCTTGCACGCGCTATGTGGTTGGACCTACAGTGTTTGCGTCTGAATGGAGCATGTACAGATTTCTGTCATTACTCCCTAAAGAATACAGTGTAACTACTGTTTAGCAGCGTTACCTTGCATTAGGTAGAGATGATTAAACCTGTACTGGAGGATATGTGGAGGTTATCTGCAAACACTCTACCATGTTAGATAAGGATCAGTAAGTAAGATGCAGATAATGCATCCTACGAGGTACAGTTAAAAGCAAGGGACAAGATAGGTGCACGTACAACAGCAGGGGTGGCTCTCGACATCACTGGGCTGAGTGAGAGTGAAAACTGAGAACTAGAAGGATAAACAGAGATAACATTTTGAACATTTACTTTATGCAAGGCATTTTAAGTATTAACGTAGTAGTCCTCTCATTTAGCCAACTCTACAAAGTTGGAATAATTAGCATCCCATTTCAAAGATGGAGAAACTGAGGCACAAAGGCTAAGGAATTGCTAACAAAAGTCGGAGTTGGGATTTTGAACGCAATTGAGACCAGAGCCTGTGCCTTGATGTCCCGAATCTATTCCAGATGTTTACCTTTCATGGTCACTGGGACTCCGAGGAAGAGCCGGAAGTCACATGGTACCAGATGCAGTGAATACAGTAGGTGAAGACACACAGTCATGTTCTTACAACAGTCTGCCTTTCCGTTAGATGGCAGTCTGCAGCAGCATCCACTGTCTTTTTGATTATAACTTATAAAGACACTCGCAAAAGAGGACTTCCATCAAGATATATCATGTACAGGTACAAATTCCTTATGGTGAATGTTATCATTATGTATATCTAAAATATACCAATAAAATTAATTTTAAAAATACAGAAAACCCCTCCAAACCAGAAGAGGACGTCCAGAACTGCTTCAGTAATTGCCAAGAATGCTGGGATAAGTGTGTTCAAAGCAAGAGGGAGTATTTTGAGGGGGATTAATGGTAACATGTCTTTTACTGTAATACGTTTTTGAAATGTAAGCATCTGCCATATTTTCTGATCCCCCTTATGTACTGTACTTGGCTTCATGGCTGTACGGTTTTTGTTGAGAATACACAACTCTGCTGTTGTTGCATTAAGGTAGCCATAGATCACATATAAATGAGTAGACGCGGCTATGTTCCAATAAAACTTTATTTATAAAACCTAGTGAGCCTGTAGGTTTATGGGCCTGTGTGCCAGGCTGTAAGTGTACCTAATGTCAGTGGATACTGTCCATTGCTCTCAGATTGGTTGTACGGTCTAGTTTTCTGCCAGCAGTTCCCTCAAGTTCCTGTCTCCCTGTATCCTTCTAAAAGCGCTCTCCAAGTCACGGACTCAGAAGGCAAAGAGTAGCCAGATGGCCCCTCTCTGTTCTCACCTCTGGCTGCTTCTCCTGCCTTCACTCTCCAGGTGTGATTTTCTTTCATCATGAGGTGGGTGGTTTTGTATGTCTTGGTTGAGAACTTTTGCACTGGCATTTAAATTAATATGTACCTGGGATGTGTGAACCATTGTCACTAATGTTTACTGGATGATAGACGCTGGGCCAATCCATTACATGTATTCGGCCCTTTCTGGGCTCCCAGCAACACTGAAGAGTATGTAGGAGAGAAATTTCCTTTTCCAGATGAGGAACCTAAGGCTCAGACAGATGGGGTGACTAGTCCAACATCACAGAGTGGGACAAGGTGGAGCCAGTGTGTGAAACCACGTCTGTTTAAGGCCCAGCCAAATGTTGTTTCTAATCCCTCTCCTGGGACTCTGTGAGGGGGGCTGGACTTGGCAGAGGGCAGAGTAGGAGAATGGAGCGCATGGTGGGGCCTAGATAAAGAAGGGCAGGAGCTGATGGCCAGCTCGGCTGATTGTGCTTAGTGCTAAACAGGGTGTCTCTGGCAAAGGAGCCTACTCTGGTCTCTGACACTCCACCTCCTGGTGGAAAATCTGTCTGTGGAATCAGCGCCAATATACCCAGGCCTGCAATGAGGGAAGGTCTTGGGCCAGACAGGGTACATGTGAAAAATGGCGAGGCTTTATTTGGGCCCAGCAGGAATGAGCTTGTTTTGGGACCACCCTGGGTCCCTGCCTCTATTTAGTGCTGTGCCTGGAACTTACTGGGAAAAAGCATATAATTTGTTTGAAAATGAATGAGTTAAAAGTAACATTTTCAAGTCATTAAAACAATAAATATGGATGTATAACATACATATAAAAAAGTACACAAATTCTAAGTGTGCATGTATGGGTGTGTTTGTAGTACTGGGAATTGAACCCGGGGCTTTTGCACTGAGCTATATCCCCAACTCTTTCTATTTTTTTTTGAGACTAAATTGCTTGGGTGAGACTCAACTTGTAATCCTCCTGTTTCAGCCTCCCAAAGTGCAGATATTACAAATGTGTGTCACTGCACCCAGATGTGTGTCATACATTTTTACCAAGTGAATGTACCTATGAAGTCAGCACCTAGATCAAGAAATAGAGCCCCAGGAATTCCTTTTTCATCCCTTACCAGGCAGTCCCCAGCTCCCAAGGGCAACCTCTTCTCTGGCTTCTAACAAAATAATTAATTTTGCCTGGTTGTTAACTTGAACTTTATATAAATGGAATCATCAGTGAGTGCTTTTCTGTATTTGGCTTCTTTTGCTCAATATTTGGTGGGATCCATCCATGTTATTGGTTGGGTGTAGTTTTAGTTAGCTTATTCTCACTGCTGAAGAAGTATTTCAACACACACACACACACACCCACACACACACACACACACACACACAATTTACCATTCTACTCTTGCTGAGCACTGAAGTAGTTTCCATTTTTGGGCTACTTTGCATACGGCTCCTATGGGCATTCTTGTATCTGAGTGAACATGGGCTTGCATTTCTACTGGGTACTCTTAGGAGTAAGTCAGTTGGGCTCCCAGGGAGCAAAGGTGTAGCTGTTTTAGGCACTGCCAAGCAATTTCCATTCTCATCACAGTAATAAGAGTTCCATTTGCTTTGGATCCATGATTGCTTTAGGGCTTCCAATCCAGAGTGGTCTCCCTCACCTATTTTGTGGGTTTTCCCTGATGGGACAGCCCTCCCTCCTCTGTCTACAGACAGCAACAATGTTTATTGAGTTCCTGCTATACCTGTGACATGGGTACTATGGCAGAATTAAGTGCCTGGGTCCCTGCAGTAGCCCTTTGAGATAGATGCACTTACCATCATCCCATTTTAGAGAGCAGGAACTGAGGCAAGAAGTGGGGGAGCGACTTGTTCTAGGAAACATAACTGATGAGTGCAGTGCCAACAGGAGACTCTGGGAAGTCCTGCTCCGGAGGCTCCCTCCTTAACCTGCACTTCCCACCTCTATTGTCTCAGTCTTGTGCTGTGGGACACAGCTTCCTCCTTCCTGGACCCTTTCTCACAGCCACACTCTCACTATCCCGCAGGCTGCCACTCTCAGGCTATCACTTGCCCCCTGCAGTTCTGGTGCTGGTCTGGGCCACCCTCCCTTGGATCCCATTGGCTGCCATCTGGAGAGCTACTAATCATTGCTTCTCAGGTAAGGATGGTTGGAGGCCTGAGAGGGAAGTGCTCAGACCCCGGGTGTCTTAGTTCCTATTGTCATGGTGACGGGCCTGGGAAAACCAGCCAGGCAAGGACCATTAATCCTCTCTCACCCTCAGGCCCCTTTGCCGAGTTTGGTCTTAAAATCAGACTTCTCTTTCCTTCAAGAGGATTTGCACCTTAGGGGTTCCAGTTCAGTCTGGGTTCTGGTTTCATGCAACAGAGATGGGTAATGTGAACTTTAGCACGAGAGAGAATGAATAAGGAGTCTCCAGTAGCCCAAGGGATGCCAAAGGGATAGGAGAAAGAGGGAAGGAGGGAGAGGTAACAAGAGGGAAAGAGAGAGACAGAGAGAGACAGAGAGAGACAGAGAGAGGAGACCCATTCTATTTTAGGATTTGGATTGTGCGCTTTTCTTATATCCCAGCCTGAGGTCAATGCGCTAGTCCTAATGGGAGAAGTGGGAACGTCATTGCTGGCCTGCCCCAATTTTGAGACATTTTTATTTTCATGATAGTGACTTTGCTGTCTGAAACAAAGACTAGCCAAATGAGGATTTTTCCAATATCGATTCACCAAACTCAGTCACAGCACCGAATAGGCCTCCAACTACAGCTACTGCTATTCCTCTGATGAATGGAATGCTGAGCTTGAGACATGATTTATGTAGCTATTTCTCACCTCCGCATTCCACATTCCAGTCTTAGGATAACATTTAAAATCTTAACGTTGTTTTCAGAAATAGCCAATAAAAGAAAGTGGCCATGCCTTTGTCACCACTGGAATTTTTGTTTTTCTTTATAAAAACTACTTTAAATACAAAGCAAATATGTCATAAAAATGTGAGAAACATAGCTAAATGTATAAAGCAAGAACACTAGATTTAAATGAATTAATAACTTAAAAATAGAGAATATGATTATGAATAATAGACCTGGAAATAAATTTTTCTCTTTTTTACTTTTATTAGCACATGTTTGTAGGATGTAATGATTACATTCATTGTGAGCCTCCAAATAAATTTTAGAGAATAAAATTGTAGAGAGTATAAAAGAGCCAACACTGGGTACAAATAAATTTATTAGTAAAAATGTTCATTTTGATCTAATTAATTTTGGACACTCTCCTTTGCTCCATAAACATATTTTAAAATTCATGACAATGTTGTGAAGTCATTGGGACAACTAATAATGCCCCCAAATAATTTTGAAATTAAAAAAATTTTAGACACAAAGAAAAAGGGGTTCACCTCAGTGGTGGAATATGTGGTTAGTATGTGAGAGACTCTAGGACACAGCTTCTTCCTCCCTGGCCCCTTCCACAAAGGGTCTTCAGTGCACACGTGTGCATGCGCGCACACACACACACACACACACACACACACAAAGTGATCAAAAAGATTGATAGTTTTGAAAAATTGTATGAAGAAATCAAAAGTTCCCTCGAATCCTGAAAAGTAGCTAAAATAAAGTGAACGACAGTCAAACTATCCAATTTTGAAAAAAACAGATCCACAAGCTATTAAAGAAAAAGGAAAGGAAAGCCAGTGACTAATTCTGGCTGGTTTGTCCCTTTGATCATTATTCCATCTGCCGATTCTCCTGGCAGATGAAATGTACCGAAAAGATGAAGGATGCTGGCAGTGCTTGCGTGGCCCTGAGACGCACGCACACTTCCCCTTCCTCAGCTGGGTCTGTCCGGCTCTGCTCAGGAGCTGCTGCTGGTGCCCGACTTGGGCTTCTGGATATTCCATCAAGGTTACCATGTTTCAACATTTGTCCAGCTTTTTCTCGGGGAACTGTGTTTCGGTGTGGCTGCATAGCCCCACTTGAAGGGGCAAAGTTCTTCTTCACAGAACCAGGCCAGCTGTTACGGCTCATCTCTAGATGTCCCACCAAAGCCTCGTGCACGCATAGATAGGGCTTTTCAGAGCTGGCTGGATCTAGGGTGTGTGATACTGGGATTAAGTGTGTGTGGAACTAAATTAGTCCACCGATTGGAATTAGCACAGTTCTGGGTGGCACCACCCAAAAGGCTGATAGCCTGGATGGGATAGAAAGGGAATACAGTCCGGCTGCTGCTTGATGCTTTGCTGTCTCCTGCATGTTCTGCCAGGCCACCCTTCCTCAGAGTCAGCTGACTAGGGACTGAAACCTCTACAGACTGTGAGCCAAATAAACCTTTCTTCCTTAAACTTTGGGTATCTGGTATTTTGTCTCAGAGACAAGAGTAGTAACTAAGACATCAGCTGATACTTGAAGGAATGAGATGATTAGGAAGTGACCATTTTATTATTATCAATAAAATAATTGACTCAGGACAGGATCACAACTTGACCTGTCAGGTGCTCTTGCTAATGATGTTGAGCCTACCACTAACCAATCTAACCTTAGTTTTGTTTATAGAAAAGACAGAGGAGCCATGCTTGTGGCACATGCTTGTAATCCCAGCACTCTTCGAGGCTGAGATGGGAGGATCACAAGTTTGAGCCCACTCTGGGCAACTTAATGACTTAGAAAGACTCGGAATCAAAAAAATAAAAAGGGCTGGGCTCAGGTCAAAGGCTGTGGGTTCAACCTCCTGTACCTCCCCCCACCAAAAAACAGACAAACAACAAAGGTTGGAGGGATTAACTGATGCCACAAGAAAACAGTGAGATATACAAATACAAAAGGTGGGATGTTACTAAGGTAAAATGTCTAGTATCTTCAACAAAGTCAATGTTATGGGGGAAAAATAAGATGAGACTGTGAGATTATAGGAATTGTTCTAGACTAAAAGTGATCCAAGAGACAAACCAAATACAAGGTGAAGACTTTGGCCCCTAATTCAGACAACCATGAAACACATTTTCAGAACCAGTGGGGATTTGAATACGGACTGATTTAAGCATACTATTAGGGAGTTAGTGTTGATTTTGTTAGGTGGGATAATGGCATTGTGGAAACTATCCTTATTTTCTGGTACAGTATGCTGAAGTATTGTCAGGATGTTTACAATTTACTTTCTAATGATTTAGCCACGTTCATTTGCTTATCCTATTTTTCAGTCTATTTCAAACATATCTTCAAAAATACTTAAAAATTATATTCCAGTGCCAATGAAAACCTTTAAATTTCTGGATAGGCTAGTTGCAAACTGCAAAAATACAGAGGCTGTGACTGATTTAGAAATAAAAGGGGGGTGTGCTGTAAAATGCTGACTTTATGGCCCCCACAGCAACAGTAACCAGAACGAGATGCGAGTGGGTCTGTTGTGACAGGCCGTGATTCTGCCACAGTGCAGGAGGCCCTCCGTGCTGGTGGCCCGCCAGTCCCTGTGGGAGCCCTTGGCAGGGTTTATGGTCGGGTTTACGAAATTCATTCAACGCTTTGGCATCTGCACAAGAAATACGTGTGTAAAGGTAAGTGTGTCCCTGGAAAATCTTTAAAAACAAAAGAAAACAACAAAGAAAGCACTAGGCCCGTAAAATCCATGTGACATCTACCAACTGTCTCACCCCCCCCCTCCTGATTTTACTGTCTCCTCCTTGGGGCTGAAGCTGAACGTGTGCTGCCCTTAGATTCTGAAGCTGATTCTTGACCTTGGCTGCTAAGAAAGGCTTGTGTGACTTTGAACAGGTTACTTGCTTCCTGGGACATTAGATTTCTCAGCAGTGAATAGAGATGACAAAACCTATCTCCCAGGTTTTGATTTTTAGGATAAATTCATGTAACATAAATTAACCATGTTAAGCGAAAAATTCAGTAGCATTTAGTACATCCATAATGTTGTGCAAGTGTCCTCACCCTCCATGTGTAAAAGTTCCCATACTGAAACTCCGTGCCCATTGAAAATAACTTCTTATGCTCTCTCATCCCACCTTCTAGAAACACCTTTGTGTTTTTTGGCTTTATGGATTTATCTGCTCTGGATATTTCATATAAATGGAACCATACACACTTATAGTCCCAGAACTCTGGGTGATTGAGGCAGGAGGATTACAAGTTTGAGCCTATTCTAAGCAAGTTAGTGACTTGATGAGACCCTGTCTGAAAAAATAAAAAGGGCAGAGGACGCAGCTCAGTACGAAGGCCCTGGGTTTAATTCCCAGTTCTGCAAAACAAACAAACAGCCCCATAAGAAACAAATTGAAAACAAAACAAAACCAACAATGATAACAAAAAGCAGCCAATATGGGACTTGCGTGTGCTACTTCTGTCACTTAAAAATATGTTTTCGAAGGCTCATCCATGTAGTAGCATGTATGGGTACTTTATTCTTTTTATAGCTGAAAAATGTTTTATGTGTTTATAATCGTACTCTTATCCGAGTTTCATCTTCTGATGTTTCAGTGACCCTTCACCAACTCTGATCAGAAAATATTAGATGGAAAATTTTAAAAATGAGTCATAAATTTTAAACAAATTTTATTCCTGCATATTGTCATAATTATTCTATTTTACCTGTTATAGTTGTTAATTTCTTATCATGGCTAATTTATAAATTAAACTTTATTTTAGGTTTTGTACATAAAACAGTATATTTGGGGTCTGGTACTATCCATGACTTTGCATCCTGTGGGGGCCTTGAAATGCATCCTCCATGAATGTGGGAGGATTACGGTACCATAGTGTGATTAACCGTTCACCGGCTGTATTAGTTACCTTTCCAGAGTCAATGGTTTGTAAGACAGCAGATTTAATATGGGACATTTATAAGTTACAATATTCACCCATAAGCCAAATGTGGGAAGAGTGCCAAATGTCTACCTGTGCATTGGAGGCCCCAAAGGTCCAATCAAGGGCTGGGACCCCATAGCACTGTCCATGTACATCCGTGTCTGAAGAAATCTTTACTGGAACCAGCATATGATGCTTGCAGCAGAGATGAAGACCAGAGCTCCCCCGAAGCAACAACAGCATCCTCAATGATAGGAAGGCCCTGAGCTCCTTCCTTGACAAGAATAGCTGAGTTCCTTTCAGGAGAACCAGTCACAGCAGCCAACAATTATCTTCCGCTCCCGTTCTCCTTTATGCTGTGTTGACAACAATCCTCAGGTGGATCCTCTGCACCCAGAAACACACCAACTCAGTCTAGCTGGGTGTTTCTGGCTCAAGTTGACCACAATAATAAGTCCACTACACTAGCTAGTGGACATTTAGATGGTTTTCTCCCTTTGACTATTGGGAATAATACTGCTGTGAACATGTGTATATAAGTACTGGTTTGAGGCTTGCTTTCAGTTCTTTTGGGTATACTCAGGAGTAAATTGCTGAGCCATATGATAATTCTATGTTTATTCAAACTTTATGAAGAGGTGCCAGGGCTATTTTCCACAGCATCTGAGCCATTTCATATTTCTACTTGCAAAGTTTGAAGGTTACAACCTCTCCATGTCCTCGCCAACATTTGTTATTTCCCAATTTTTAGGAGGTAGCCCTACAAGTGGGTGTAAAGTGGTATCTTATTGTAATTTCTATTTGTATTTCTCTAATGACTACTGATGTTTATTTAATATCTTTTTGTGTGCTTATTGGCCATTTGTATATTGTCTTAGTTTCTTGTTGCTGGGACAAAATACTTGACACCCACAAGTTAAAGAAGGGAAGTTTATTTTGGCTCACAGTTTGTAGAGGTTTTAGTCCATAGTTAGCTGGCTCCAAGGCAGTCATGGCAGAGGGGCATGGTAAAGGAGAAACAGTTTACAGTGGGGCAGGCAGGAAGCAGAGAAGGCATCAAGGTAGGAAGAGGGATCTCTCCCTCTCTCTCTCTCTCTCTCTCTCTCTCTCTCTCTCTCTCTCTCTCTCTTTCTCTCTGTGTCTCTGTCTCTCTCTGTTTCTCTTTCTAGGCCACACCCATAGTGACCCACCTTTTTCTACCAGTCTTCATCTGCAACATCACACCCAGCTATAAACCCATCAGTGAACTAATCCAGCATCACACACCCATATCCAGTCACCTCCCCAAAGCCCCACCTATGAGTGCATGAGGATTTGGGAGAAATTTTAGATATAAATTACAACATCTATCATCTGCAGAGAAATATCTATACAAGTTCTTTGTCCATTTTAAAATTGGATTGTTTTTGTTATTGAGTTGTAGTTCTTTATATATTGTAAGAATGGCAAAATGTTCAACATGTGCAAATAAATATAATACGTCACATAAACAGAAGCAAGGACAAAAATCACACAATCATCTCAAAAGATGCAGGAAAAGCCTTTGACAAAATCCAACATCCATTCATGATTAAAAAATCTGAAGAAAATAGATATAGATGGACCTTATCTCAACCTGATAAAAGCCATTTCTGATAAACCTACTGCAACATCATATTAAATGGGAAAAACTGAAAGCTTTCCCTTAAAGTCAGGAACGAGACAGAAATGTCCACTCTCACCACTCCTGTTCAATATAGTACTCAAAACATTAGCCAGAGCAACTGGGCAAGAGGAAGAAATAAAAGGGATATAGATAAGAAAGGAAGAGGTCAAATTACCATTTGCAGATGACATGACCCTCTACATAGAAGACCAAAAAATTTCCACCAAAAGACTCCTAGAATCACTAACCAAATTCAGTAGTATAGCAGAATACAAAGAAAACACAAAAATCAGTAGGATTCCAGTACACCAATAATAAACTCATTGAGAGAGAAATTAGGAAAACAGTACCCTTCACAACAGCATCAAGAAAAATTGGCTTTCCTACCAAGGAAGTGAAAGCCATCTATGATGAAAAGTACCTTACTCTGAAAAGGAGATTAAAAAGGACATCAGAAAACTGAGAGATATACCCTGTTCCTGGATAGGAAGAACCAATATTGTCAAAATAGCTGTTCTTTCAAAACTAATATAGTACATCCCTGATTTAATGAACGTGTTCTGTTTCATGAGAATGTTCATAGTCAGATTCATTTATAAGTCTGACAAACTGAGTCTTATACACCTTTGACACAAATACGCAATGTAAAGCATAAAAAGCCCAAACACACAGAAAACTACTGTAAGTAAACTATTTTTAATTTTACAGTTACCTTAAAATGGTGGTACAGCACAGCACAACTCTAAATAAACTATATTTACTTTTACAGTTACAATACTGTACACTATCGCACTGTGCAGTGAGCACACAGCAGCACAGTTGTGGCAATGTCTGGCAGACGTGTGAGCTACTTCAGCAATTTGTTTATATCTGCGAATGTTTGTAACATGAGGTCCATTCATATCTGTGAGAGTTCACAACTCGAAGGTTCATAAATTGGGAACTTACCGTATACAGATTCAATGTAATCCCAAACAAAACACCAATAGTATTTCTCACGGAACTAGAGAAAACAATCCTAAAATTAATATGGAACCAAAAGAAAACTAGACTAGCAGAAGCAATGCTGGGCAACAAAAGCAAAGGAAGCGGCATCACAATCCTAGATTTGAAGTTATATTACAAAGCTGCAGTGATAAAAACAGCATGGCACAGGCACAAAGATAGACATGTGACTCAATAGAATAGAACAGATGAGCAGAAACAACCCCAGGCACATTCAGCTATCTGATCTTTAACAAAGGGGCCAAAAACATGCTAGAAGAAAGATTGCCTCTTTAACAAATGATGCCGGGAGAACTGGCTATCCGTATACAGAAGATTAAATCTAGAACCGTATCTTTCACCATGTAGTAATCTAAAATCAAAATAGATAGAAGATATAAATGTTAAAACAGAACACTTAATCTACTGGAAGATGAAATAGGTAAATCTCTTGAAGACAGAGGCATAGGCAAGGACTTTTTGAGCAGAACCCCAATTGTACTAGAAATAACATCAAGAATCAATAAATGAGATCACATCAAATTAAAAACCTTCTGCACAGTAAAGGAAATAACCAACAGAGTGAAAAGACAACCTACAGAATGGAAAAAAATTTTTGCCAGCTATTCCTTGGACAGAGGACTAATATCTAGTATATATAAAGAAGTACAAAAAAGAAAAAGAAAAAGAAACTAGATCTCCCAAAACAAAAGACCCAATCAAAAAATGGGCAACTGAAATGAAGACACTTCTCAGAAGAAGTACAAATGGCTAATAAATACATAAAACGGAGATCGAGGATTTAGCTCAAGTGGTAGAGTGCTTGCCTAGCAAGCACAAGGCCCTGAATTCAGTCCCCAACACCCAAAAAACAAACAAACAAACAAATACATAAAACAATGTTCAATATCTCTGGCCATTAGAGAAACGCAAATTAAAACAACATTGAGATTCCATCTTAGTCCTGAAAGAATGGCTATCATCAAGAAATCAACTAATAGCAAATGCAAGCAGTCTTCGCTGGTGTGAGAAGGGCTTCTACATTGTTGTGGGAGTGTAGTGGTACAATCACTATGGAAGTTAGTATGGAGAGTCTTCAAAAAACTAAAAATAGAAATTTCGTTTGAGCCAGGTATTCCCCTTCTAGATATCTTCCTCAAAGAGTTAAAAACAACATATTATAGTGATATATGCATGTTCATATTTATAGCAGCTCAATTCATAATAGCCAAATATTGGCAGCTATCTATATGTCAACAGATGAATGGATAAAGGAAATAAGGTATTTATACACAGTGGAGTACTATTTTGCTATAAAGAGGGATAAACTTGAATCATTTGTAGGAAAATGGATACACCTTGAGAATGTTAAGGGAAATAAACCAAGCACACAAATTTAAATATCACATGGTTTCTCTTATATGAAATACTCAAAATACAAATAAAAGATAGATAATAGGAAGTAAGAAGGTCTTTTGCTAAAGGGAAAGGGATCAAGAGATGGAGGGAGGGGGTAGGGAGAGGAGGGGAAGAGGAAGTAAAAAGAATCAAAATGTGTTATGTATGTGTACCAACTCCCCATGAGGAATGTAATTATCACGTACTAATGGAAACCTGTACTACTAAAAGAATTGGAAAAAAAAAAGAACAGCAGAGTATTTTCCACTGAGTGAGCTGGCGGCCCCGTTCAGAGGATTGGGGAGAGAAGACAAGGAAAGAGGTCAGCAGGAAAATAGAAATAGTTGCAACGCCAGAAGTGTGAGTTGCTGCAGATCAGGCCTGCAAGGACAGTGGGGGAGGGAGGGAAGGACAGTCACAGAGTACTGGGAGGAAAAAGCACTGTCAAGAGGCTATGTTTGCATGACCCTTCTCGATATGTTACAAACCACCTTGTGTTGACGGATCTGATCTCAACCTTCCAGGCCAGCCAGCCCACGCCCTGCCCTGAGCTCTGTCCATCTATCTGTGGCTCCCAGAGGTGCTAGTGGACTGGGTGGACTGGGATGGTGGTGGAGGCTGTTAGTGCACAACTTCCTGTTCGTTACTTCCAATTTCAACCCTGCCTGTGACCATCTCCTCTCCCAGAGTGCACAAAGGAAAGCTCCTCTGGGGCCATCCAAAATGCCAAGGGCAGGGGCTGGCAGCCGAGGCCATGCCGGCAGTGAGCCCTTCACTTTTAGAGTAAAGCCACTGGGTTCCCATGCACTGGTCTTGAGCACTCTGGGGTCGCTATCCTGCTCCCTCAGAATCAAACCTGTGTGATCCCTTTTACCAAGTCAGCTGAAAACTTTCTAATCTCTTTGCAAAGTGTCAAGTATCTTCCAGCACCTTGAAAGGTGATTTTCTAAAAGCAGATCAAACAGTTTTGACATTTGCTGTGGAGCCATTTAAAGTCCTACTCCAGGCCCACTGCTGGCTGTGACGGCGCATCTGGCTGCAGATAAAGGTTGGAGCAGCGTGTCTCGTCACAGACATGAGGAGCCTACTTGTGGGAGCTGCATCCTGGAGCAAAACGTATCCAGTTAAAGTTAATCTGCTGCTTTGTCCTGGCCGACAATTTATTCTTTCATGAAACCCTGTCGATGGCTCCCCAGTTGAATTCTGCACACGCTTTTTTCAAAAATTTTGCTGGAATTTGCAAAAACACATCAGTGGCTCTGCTGCTTTTGGGTTTTTATGTTGAGCAAAATAATCCCACGGCATCGCCTTCAAAGGGCTCTCAGCATCGTGCGTTCCCCGGCTCTATTCCGGCCTTCCAAAGTGGGCCCGAACAGAGCTGGAGAGTCGGGGTGGAGGCTGGGCCTGGGGCACACTTGTCCACTGTGCTGTGACGCCTGCCAGCCAGGACCTGCCAAGACTGGGATCCCCAGCGCAGGTGCCCTCAGGACTCAGGCCAGGGAAGTGAATGCACCCAGTGGGCTGGATGGAGACAGCAAGGAATGTGGAAACTGAGGCAAACTGCAGACTGCCTGACATATGGGCAGCTGGCCTAATAATTGTCACTGTGCAGCAATGTGAGCTGCACATCGGAGCTTTCCGAATTCCAAAAGAAGCAAGACATTTGGCATTTTTAAGATGCGAAATTGCTCCATTTTTAAAAGTTGGCCCAAATTCTCTTAAAACACTCCACAGGCCAAACCAAACATAGCTGCTGGCTGAGTCTGGCTTGGGCTGCCAGTCTGCAATCTGTCATCCTGGGGCAGAGATAAGAAGCAGGGAAGGCAGACTCACCTTTTTTCTTTAATCCGAGAGGTCATGCAGTTCAATGGCCTTATTTTACAGATAGGAAAACTGAGGCCCATCACGCAAAGATATCATTGGTCTGTTTCCTCCATCTCCTGCCTGCCTTCCCTAAGGTATAAGACTAAAATGTCACTTCCCAACATGTGAGACAAGGTGTGACATCTCCTAAGACTTGCATTTTAACAACAGAAATCTAAATCCTCTACAACTCAAAGAAACATCACTGTCTTTTTTTTTTATTTCCTGCATCATTGGGATTGAATTTGGTGCTTTTGCACTGAACCATATCACTAGCTCTTTTTAATTTTTAATTTTGTTATAGTGTCTTCCTAAGTCACAAAATTGCCCAGACTGGCCTCAATTTAAACTTGCAGTCCTCTGACCCCAGCAGGAGGAAGGTGGTGCCTCCCTGGTGTTCAGCAGAACAAATCCAAGCTGCAAAGATCTGTCCAGAATCTGATCTGGCCTTGGCCAGAGCAGAAGCTGTTTGTCACAAGGGGAAAGAGCATCCTCCCCTTCCCCGTCCTGCTGCTTTGGAGGCAGATGGTCATGGAGCCCTCTCCCCTGCCCTGGCTCCCCCATGTCCTCATCCTGCCCCCACATCTCCTCATGTGCACTCTGTCAGAGCCCTGACCACCAAATTAGCCCTTTGTGATTTTATTTGTCTTTTATTGGCTCAAGCTGGATGTTGGAGATGGAGCCAGATGTGAGGCCAGAGGAGCACTTGAAAGGCCAGGTAATTAATTGGCAGCATCTGCCTTTACCTTCTTATCTTGACAGGCAGACACACAGGGTGGTGACCTGGGAGCTGGGCAGCAGCTGCCTGCTCCACATAAAACGAGGCAAAGGCCAAAGGGGAGCTGTGCTCGGCCAGGAGTGCCACCATCTGCGTGCGTGTGTGTGTGTGCACACATGTGAGTGTGAGTGCGCTGAGGATCACTCCACAACCATCACTCTCTGGCCCCTAACTCCGGAAGAACCCTCTGCCAACTTCTTAATGCCTGGGGTGGGATTTGTATTATATTTGAATTGAAGAGTAAGTTCTAAATCTACAGCTGGAGTCTTCACAAATCAGTAAAAATCATGTAATCCTCCCTGAAGATGCAAAACACAGTCCTCACCCTAGAAAGTTCCTTATGGTCCTTTCCAGTGAGTCCTGCCCCCTCCCCTCTCCAGGCAACCACAGTTCCAGTGTCTATTGCCACAGAGGAACTGCTGCCTGTGCTTATGTGGCATGTAAATGGAGTCATAGATTATATAATCAAAGATTCATAATGCTTTTTTAGTCTAACTCTCTTGCTCAACATTACATTTTTGAGACTTATCCTGCTTGTTCCATCTTTTGTATCCTGAATGTACTCCATTGTGTGATGACAGCATAATTTATTTCTCTATTCTCTGGTTGATATTTAGGAGGTTTCAGGTTTTGGCTGTTAAAGTAGGATATTAGTTTTCGTGGTTATATCATAGATCACCATAAATTTGGTAGTTTAAAACAACACACATGTGTTATCTCACATTTTCTGTGGGTTGGGTGGCCATGCCTGGATGAACTGGGTCCTCTGCTCAGGGTGTCACTAGGCTTAAATTAAGGCATCAACCAGGACTGAGTCTCATCTGAGGCCTGAGATCTTCTGCTGAGTTAAAACAATTGCTAGCAGAATTCAGTTCCTTGCAGTCCATGCCTGAGGCTCTGCCTTCTACTGCTCATTTTCCATTCCCTACTACTTGCTGTCCATAACACGCCGGTGTGCTTCTTGCAGGCAGCAGGAGTACATCTGTTACTCCTTGCCAGCTCTCTGAACTCTGAATCTCTTTGGAAGAGCTCACTTGATTAGGTCAGTCCCATGCAGGATCATCTTCTTGATGAAAGTCAACTGATCAGGGACCTTTAATTATATCTGCAAAGCATCATTCACTTATGTCATATGATGTAACCTAATCATGGGAGTAGTATCTGTCATATTCACACTCCAGGTGTGCTAGTCAGCTTTCTAGCATTATAACAAATAGCCATTGAATAAAAGGGAAAGGTTTATTTATTTCACAGTGTTGAAGGTTCTAGTCCTGTTGCTTTGGGGTCTGTGATGGGGTAGCATATCACAGTTGGGAGTGTGTGGCAAAGAAAAACTGCTCACTCCAGGACTCAGAAGCAAAAATGATGAGGAATGAGGAGCTGGGATCTCACTATTCCCTTCGAGGGCAGAGGCCCAGTGACTTGAAGTTTTCTAAGTGGGCCCCACCACCTATGAAAGATTCCCCAGCCTCCCAATAGTGTCACAGCTGAGGACTAAGTCTTTAGCACATGTGCCCTGGGGGGACATACTAGATCCAAACTATAGCACCAGCTGTGTCCACCAGGGAATGAGAATCTTGATGGCCATCTTGGAATTCTATGTATCCCAAGTAACCATAAACATTCTGGAGCTATTTTGTCATTCAAGTGTGAACCTTTCAAAGATGAAAGCATTTCCCCAAATAACATTAGCCCGCTTAAAATAAACAATTATTTCTAAATGTCCCTTTACACCTGGTCCGTATTTAAAACTTCTCAGTTGTCTCAATGGTGTGTTTTAACATGGCAGGATCTGGTCCAGGGCCATGTGCTGCCTCTGGGTACTGTGTCCCTCTGGTGCTTTTCATCTAGTGTGGAGCCCTTTGTTGTGGTTGGAACAAGGGAGTGGATCTGTCATCCTGCAGGAAATCCCAGGATCTAGATTCGTCTGATTGTTTCTCTTCGTCCTCATTAGGCTGGTTCCTTTATTCCCTGCACATCTTGTGAAGTGTAAGTCAAATCTGAAAGTTGATGGATTGCAGGTAAACATTTTTGGGCTGGAAAAAAATCATGAGGGATGCTGAGGGCTTCCAACAGTCTCACTTGGTGAGACACGTGGTCCCCAGTTGTCCCACTGTTGTTTGTGCAATATCGACTCCTGTGTCAGGGTGGGCGTGATGGTTAATTGTGCTGAGTAGTTGGCTTGGGTAAGAACCACCCCGAAATTAGTAAAGATCTGGACGTGTCTGTGGACGATAGGCATGTAGACCACAAACTAAGGGGAGAAGACCCTTGCCAGATGCCAGATGCTGGTGGCACCAATGGGCTTGCAGCCCGGATAGAATACAAAGGGAAGGAAGAAGTACTCTTACTCTCTCTCTCTCTCTCTCTCTCTCTCTCTCTCTCTCTCTCTCTCTGTCTCAGATCTGTTCTCTGTCATTGCCTTTGGAGGTTGGTCTCTAGCAGAGACTCTTCGGCCTTCCAGTATAGACTCTTCAGGCTTCTGACGCACAGACTTGCATGAGTGATTAAATGGGCTTTCAGGTCTTCAGGCTTTGACCGCTACTGGATCCTCCAGCTCTCCAGTGTGCGATTGGGCATTTTGGATTCTTCTGTCTCTGGTTCTTCAGACAGCTGCTGGGACTCTTCTGCTTCTGATTCTGTAAGCCTACCTAGTAAATCCCTCATAAAATTATACATGTATTTTATATTGCTTCTGTTCCTCTAGTGAACCCTAACTAATACGGTGGGGATGGGCTGACTCTCCTGTTTCTTCTCACAAGGCCAGAAAGAAGTCTGTGGGCTAGACTTCAGCACCATTCAAATGTCCAGTTATGCACTGACCATTTACCTAATGGTCTGCTTTGGTGTCCGTGTTTGTGTTTTCCCAAAATTCATATGTTGAAGCCTAATTCCCAATGCAATAACGTTAAGAGGTGGGTCAGTGATTAGGTCATGGGGGCTCTTCCCTCACAAATGGGATTAATGCCCTTAGAAAGAGGCCTACAGGAGCGTCTCAGCTCCTTTTTGCCCTTGTACGCTATAAAGAAGCAGCAAGAAGGTGCCACCTATGAGGAGTAGGCCTGAACCAGACACCAAATTTGCTGGTGCATTGATCTTGGACTCCCTAGTCTCTGGAGCTGTGAGCAGTAAACCCCATTGCTTATAAATGATCCAATCTAAGGCATTTTGTTACAGCTGCTGGAATGGACTCAACCAGTCTTAACAAATCAATTGATAATTCTTGCCTGAATCAATGATTTTGTTAGGGCCCCAGGTGGAATTTTGACCCACTATTTCCACTCTGCAAAATTAAATTTTGGTCTGGAATCTGCCAGGGTTTAGTCCCTGGGGGCCTGACTTCCCCTTAGGTCAGATCACCTCGCTTAGATCCACTCCCACTACACCCAGGGCAGAGTGGTCTGAGTTGGAAAGGAGTTGGGACTCAGTTCTACAGCAGCATCGCTTGGCTGAAACCTCTGGGAGCCAGACCATGTATCACTGCTGAGTGTCTAGTCTCTGAGGCAAGTTTCCCCTCAAAGTTTCCATGGAAGCAAACTGCGATGGTTTGATATGGTTTGTGCCCCAGGGATTCATGTTTTGGAGGCTTGGTCTCCCATACATGAATGAGGGGCGATGGAACCTTTAACAGCTGGGACCTAGTACAGTACAAAGTGATTAGGTCAAAGTGATTAAGTTCTCATATTTGTCCTCAGGCCAGAGTTCATTCAGGAGGCCTAGTTGCAGCTGGTCTTGCTGTGCACTGTGAGACCTCTCAGTGGATCTCGGACTGGCACCTGCTCTGAGGAGCATGCTGCCTTGGTGTATTGATGCCTCTCCCTCTACCCAACACCCCCACAGCTCTGCCTGTCTACCTGCTGATGTGGCCTCCCCAAGAGTCTATCTTGTTCTCCGAGGCCCCATCATAATGAATTAGCATGCCAGACTGCACCTGGAGATACTGCTACACAATGCTGGCACCACTACCCATTCATAAGGTACCCGTCAGATAGCCAACCCAAGGACACTTACATGAGTCTGGGTGAGTGATCTTTCCCCCTCTACCCTGGCCACCATCCCAGAAAATGACCCAGCAGCTGGGCCCTGACTCCAGGACAGCTGCTTGTCCTGCAGAGAAATCTGCCTTTAATTCAGCAGTTCTATTTCTTTCTCCCTGGAAAAGTCTTGGTGGTACCAATTAAAGAACTCTTTTATCCCCTCCTGGTTGAAGAGTGAGGAATCTGGGGACTGATTAGGAAAGAAGGGCTCCTTTTCTCTCTGATTCGTAAAACAGTGGGTTTTTCTTGGACAGGGTACATGGAAGGAGGCTTTGGAGAGTTCTCTCTTGTGTTTTGGAGGCTGAAAACATGGGAAATAAGAGATGTGGCAAGCACTGTGCCTAACATGCTGCATGGGACCTTATTGTATCCTCACAGCCATCTAAGGTCGCAAGACCCATTCTAGTCCCAAGGCCTTTGCCAGGGTGTTAAATTTGGTCACGGGACAGTGCTCCTGTACAATGTATTGTCCATTATCTGACCTCATGGTCTGTTCTTTCCTGTTCCTTAATTCAGAATACTCAGGATCCAATTCCACATATCTTCTTCTAGCTCCTTTAGGGGATAGTCATTCCCCTCACTTTGAGGGATCCAGCACCCTGGTCAGCTTGGGACTTGACTCTAGTTGCTCTGCCGGTGAGGACAGTCAGGATAAATCCTGACGGGCAGTGTGTGGCCTAACATGGTAGAGGCCTTCGTCCGTTGGTGAGCAAAAGAGAGATTCTAAAAGAGGTCATTATTTCAGGGTCAAGGGATTCAGGAGGCTCAAGGTTTCAAGATTCTTGGACACATTGACCCCATCCCAAATATCAGGGTCCCCTTTGTCTCGATCAGAGATATCTGGCATCAGCAGATTTGTTGTGGTTGAGACTTCGACTTTCATTGGAATGCTGCTAGTTTTCTAATTAAACCTCGGGCTTGACCCTGAGCCTTTTATGTCCTCTGGCTATAAGAGATGGGAGTCTTGTACTGTATTTCCCTTTCAATTGTTGATTCAGCACCTTCAGCATTCCATTTCCTTTGCATTGACAGTGTTCGTCAGTACCTATCCATAGTACTTCACAAATGCCTGAGTGATTCTACTGGTCGGTGTGTTCTCCTCCACCCTTGTCCCACCCCAGGTCACTCCTGGTGAAAACTTTAACCATTGCATCATTTCCACATGCCAGGTACTTTTTAACTCTACCTGCCACGAGAGATGGGTCTTCATTGCTGACTGTCCAGTAGGAGTTTTGTTAGGGGCTTCAGTTGATCCAATGGAGGACTTTGCAGCTGGGTAGAGTCCTTCTGAGTTCTTTGTATAAAGGCCAAATGTCTGGGCCTTTGTCCTGCTGCACTGATCTGTCACTGCACATGGGTTCCCCTGGGTAGGGTGTGTCACCTTGGGAAAGGCAGCTGTCTTCTAGTGAAGGCTCAGCTGCAAGCCATTAGCACTGAACAAAGCCACCCCAAGAGAGAGGTCATGACAGCTACGACCAGCAGTGCTGTCGTCAGAGAGGGTCATCTGCCCAAGTCTTTTGGAGCTTATGTCTCATCGTAACATCTTGGCTGGGTGTTGGATTTGGAGCTACAGGATTTAATGTTTGCTCTACTGGGTTTTGGTCTTGCTCTGGTCCTATTCTTTTCTATCTCTCTCTTTCTCCCTTTTGGAATGGGAATGTTTACCCTGTGTCATTGTATGTTGGCAGTGTTTGACTTTCTTTTTGATTTTATAGGAGCTCACAGCTAAGAGTTTGCCTTGAGCCTCAGAGGACACATGGACTTGGTCTTTTCAGCAGTGCTGGAACTGTTAAGACTTTGGGGCCTCTTAGAAATGAACTAAATACATTTCACATAAAAAATGCATGTGAGTCTTTTGGGGGCCAGGGCAGAATGTTATGGTTTAGTTCAAGAATGTTCCCCAAAGACTTCATGTGCTTACAGGTGGGACTTTTGGAAGGTGACTGAATGGCGGGAGTGATATAGCTGACTTGCTGTTAGGAGCTGGGTTCTGGTTGGAAGAGGTGGATCATTGGGGGCATAACTGGAAGGGAATATCTCCACCCTTAGCTCCTTCCTTCTTTCTCTGCTTCCTGGCCACAATGACACGAGCGGTCCTTCCCTCCCCCTGACCTGCTGTGCCTCTTTGCCATGCTGGTTCTGCCTGGGAGCTGGCTGACCATGGACTGTAACTGTAAACCAAAATACACCTCTTCTCCTTTAAAATGTGGGAGTTGACTATTCTGTCTCAGTGATGAGAAAATGACCGAGACATATTTATGCCCCTTTGCTATTTACTATTGTCTTAGTTACTTTTCTCTGATTGCTGAGACAAAATACCTGACACCCAAAGTTAAGGAAGGAAAGGTTTACTTAGCTCATAGTTTGTAGAGGTTTCAGTCCACAATCGGTTGACTCCAAGGGAAGGTGGTGTGGCAGACAGGCAGAAGGCAGCAAGGCAAGCAAGGGACCTAAGCAGCTTCTTTCTGCTGCTTATATCTTACCCAGGCTGCCAGGATTAGGGTGGTGCCAACCCAATCAGTGGATTGACTTAGTAATTACATACTCTTAATCCCAGCATCACACTCTCTAGATTCAGCCACCTCTGCAAAAGCCCCATCTATGACCACATGAGGCTTTGAGGGGACATTTAGGCACAAACCATAACAACCAGTGTAATTGTCATTTCTTTGCAAGTTTATTGGCCATTTTCTTCCCCTTTCTGTGAGTTGCTTACTCATTTCCATTGCCCATTTTCCTGGTAGGTTGCTTGTCTGTATTGATTTGTGGGACTCATTGTTTGGCTCTCTCGGGATGCCTTGTAAATTCAATATCCTCACTGCTTATGGTCACTGCCTCCATCTGCCACCCACCAGAGGTATGCCTGGCTGCCCAAGGCAGTTCAAATCAAATGCTGGTACCTTAGCTGCAAGAGAGCCTAGGAAGCCAAGCAGCTGGCACTTTCCACTTATGAATGGGAGGTGGGCTCAGCTCCTTACCAAGTCATGTAATGTGGGGAATTACTTAGAAGAGCATTAAACTTGTGAATTTCTCCTTCAAAAACTGATAACATCTATCAAGTGTTAATGAATCTCTACTTCACAATGTTATGGAGGTTTTAAAAGAAACAATGTGCAAGAGTATCTGGCCAGTGTCATAAGATATTAGTCTCATCTTCTTTTCTCTGGTCTTTGCTGGGACAAATGTCCATTGTGGAGCTAGCAAATTAAAAGGACTTTCAGGGTACAGGCATCTAACTCACGTGCATTCTGTGCTTTCCACCGTGTGCTTGCAGGTTGTAGGGGAGAAAATGAACAGTTTGCCTGGATAGCTGGTTTGATCAGACAATGCATGTGCACTTACCAGGGAGTAGATAGGAGAAAGCAAGGTTCTATTTCTGCAGATCCTCAGTAGAGCTCAGCGCCTGTTGCCCCTCCCACTCCCCTTAGAGATTCTAACTTTTAAAGTCTGGCCTTTACACATGGCCCAGTCTCAGTTAAATCCATGTTTCTGTGCTCAGCCAATGACACAGTAATCTATGGCACAGCAGGAAGAAAATGGCCTGACTAGATTCACAAAGAGTCTGAGCTATTCCCATGCTTTGAGACTTAAGAGACTTTTCAAGGATGATCTTTGACTTTATGTAGTTTTCCTTCATCTGAGGACTTTAAATCTACCTCCTAGATGGTAAAGATGTCCACCTAGGGCGGTGGCTCACTCGGTAAAGATGCCCCCATGGGGTATCAATGCACAGCTCCAGAGCCATGGTTCACAACATAAAGGTTGTCTTCCAAGGTCCTTGGTGCACATCCACAAGGCGCCACCGTGCCACCATCCGCAGGTGCTGGTGATGGAACTCAGGGCCTTGGGTATGCTAGAGAAGCATTCTGCCACTGACCAACACCCTCCCAGACCCAAAATACCTGCTTTTGAGATCTTATTTACAGATGAAAGTCCTGAGGTTTCAAGAAATAAGGTGGTGGGCCAGGTCATCCAGCTGGAACAGTGCTAAGTGGTCATACCGAGCAAGTTCAAGTGCTCTGGGCTGACTCCGTACCAACTTGTCCCCTGTCAGTCTGTGCTACACCATGACAGGACTCCAGCTCATCAGCATCAAATTCAATAGCATGGTTTCCCAGACAGCCCACTGTGGTCAGCCACCATCTTTGCAGCAAGAGGAGGCTGTGCAGCTGGCCAACCCCATACCCCAGGAGGACTCCATTTACATGCAGCACAAAGATGTAGCCCTTCCTATTTCTCTCCCTCTTCCCTTACCTAGATCTTACCCCTTCCCTAGTCGCCTTCCTTCCAGCCAGAATAATAAAATATCAAGCTCCTAAATCTACCTCCTAGGGGAGATGCCACTCTTGGCAGAAGATGAAGGTCTTATTTCAAGTATTGTGTGTGATTGATCGATTACGATGGTCTGGAGGGCTAGAGGGAAGTGGGTGGTGATTGAATAGCAATGTCTGCCAGGAGCACAGGAATGAGTGAGTATGCCCTGGTGCTGGATATTTGAGGATCTGATTCATCCTCTTTGAAGTATGAAGCTCTTCATCTCCTCCTCTATAGAATTGTGTCCCTGATTCCTTCAATAGCACATCTCTCTGCTCCTAGGTTAGAAACATTTGAGGTACAGGGAGCCCTCTGTTAGCTTAAGGTTAACACCTATGTGTATCCCTGAACATAAATGTGTTTTGTCTTCTCTGGGACTTGCGCAATGCAGACATTACTGGAAACTGGAGACTCAGGAGTAACTGATAAAGTTGGGATCAGTTCCTGCTAGGTTGAAAGATGGATAACCAGCCAGGAGCTAGTGACACTGACCACTTGGGGACTGGCCACTGCTAGGCACTTCCCTGTTAACCCCACCTGGAATCCTGCAGTGTCTTTGCTGCAAAGGCTTGCAGAGAGCTCGAAATATAACAAAAAATATGTTTCTTCTTTATCCCCAGTTCTGGGCACAAGGCTCCTGGAAACCCTTGGAATTTCTTTGCTGGTAGAAATGTATTTTGTTGTTCACAAGGAGACCCATTCAACACCAGAGTTTATGCCAATGAGGTAACCCGGGTGTGGCCCTAGATTGCACAAATGGGGCTAGTGCACCAGAATTAGAAGGTGGAACTTTCAGCTCCACCTTGACCTTGGGAAGGGAAGAGGAAGATTGGATTATAAAATCTGTGGAACAAAGACATATGGAGTGTGTTTGAACACATGGAGGTGCCAGAAGTACAGTGTGCCCAGAGAGGTCATGGAAGCCACCGATCCCTCTCACCCCGTAGCCATGCGGCTGCATGACTTCCTGAATTGTGTCCTTTAAAACAAACTGAGTGTAGGTCTATTGTCAGTGAAACATTTCCTGTGTTCCACGAAGTGTTTTAGTGAGTTATACTTGGAGGGAGGGAAGTCATAGCTGCCTGCCAGAAACACGGGTTGTCTGGGGACCCCACTTCTTGCTTGTGTCTGAGTGGGACTGAGCCCTAAACCTGTGGACTTGGACGTTAACTCTGGCCAGCAACACAGCATCAGAATGAAGCTGAAGTTTGGAAGCCCTGGCCTGTTGGAGGGTTAAGAATTGGTGTTGGAAAATACCACATATGAGCCCTCAGTGAGTATTTGCTGAATGAATAAAGAACAAGAGCTAACATAAATCAAACACTCCATCTCACGTCATATGCCAAATACTTTACATTCAGTCGTTCAAAAAATTACTTTTTGAGTAAGTATTATACGCCATGTCTCGTCTTGGGGTTGGTACAGCTGTGAACAATTAAGCCAATTCGACAAATATGATTTTAGCACCTAGTACCTGTCATGCATGATTCTAGGCAGTGGGGATAGAGCTGAGAGCAATTTAAGTTTATTTAACCAAATTTATTAGGTTCTTACTATATGTCAGACACTGTTCCAGGCCTGGAGAACATAGTGGCGACTCCCAGCATGCATTCTGCGGGAGCTATAGGAGTCAAGTTCTCTTATTCTGTTCATTTTGCCCTTGAGGGAATTGAGGCTCAGGGAGGTTAATTGTCTTTCACAAGGCCACACAGCCAGGCGAATGAGGTAGACCTGACTCCTGCCCGGGTAATATCATTTCCTGTGTTCTCACCTTCTGGCCTAGGCTGTCTTCACGTTGGGGTGAACCCTGGGGTCCAGCTTGCTGAGCACTTTACAGGCTCCTGAGTCACCCACATATCTCCCTCTTCTGGGCCCCTCAGTCTTACTGCCTACTCTCTGGTACCCCAAACCCTTGAGTGACACCTTCTGAGTGCTGTAATGTGTTTTTGTGCATAAAACCTCGTGTTCAGCAAATTGCTGTAACCAAGACCCTATCCAGTTACCTGCCGCATCAGAGGTATGTTCTGGGAGCTGCCAAGCAAAGCAGAGAATCATGCTTCTAAGAATTTTAACCATTACATAGAAAAAGTGTAGCCCTAGGAGCCCTGGCTGGCGTTGCTAAGTGGGACCAGATACAAAGCAAACAAGACGGGCTTATGCCACATGTGGGCTGCTACTTTCCCTGGTGGGTTGGCTACCTGGACCTCTGATCACATTGTCAAAGCCATCTGTCACCTCTGGCCGCTGTCTGGATGATGAAGGTGGCGCCACGTCGCCACGTACCAGGTTGGAGCTCTGAGCTGAGATCTGCCTCCCGGGCTGGGCTCAGTGTGGACAGCCACTGAGCAGAGGGCTCCGTGCAGTGATCTAAAGCCACACAGGGCTACTTCTGCTCCTGGCCCCCACCTTGGTGACCAGTGAATTTGGGCAAGTGCCTTGTCCTGCCTAGCTCACTGGGAATGGTAATCCTAATACCTGCCTCAGCAGGGAGGATGAAATGAGTCCATGTAAGTTCAGAGAACAGCACGTGGCTCTCCCTTGGGGCTCCGTCACTGCTAACCGTCTTCCCAAAGTCTGGCATTCACGTAGTAAACATTCACGGGGTGTCAATGGCGCTCGGTGGTGGTTACAGCAGACAGAGCGCCTGCCCTCGCTGAACTTACACTCCAGTGTGGCGCTGGGTGGCTGAGGAGTGCCACCAGCAAATGCGACATTGGAATGGGGTCCAGCATGGGCAGAGCAGTCCAGGGTGCTATGGGAACTATGACAGAGGTTTCTAGGGAGGAGTCGAGGACCGTCATTCCAGGTGACTTGGGGTACTTCAGCTGAGACTTGAAAAATGAGGAATGATAAGAAGCAAAAGCAATATGATGGAAAAATGATGGTCCTTTCAACAAACAATGCTGTAGTAATTGGACATCCACATGCAGGAAAATGAAGTGAGACACACAGACCTTACGCCCCTCACAAAAATTTACCCAAAATAGGTCACGGAGCTCAGCATAAAATGCAGAGCAATTACGCTCCTCAAAGGTAACAGGAGAAAATCTAGATGACCGTGGATTTGGGGATGACTTTTAAAATGCAACACCAAAAGTATGACCCAAGAAAGAAACAATGGATATGCTGGACTTCATTAAAATAAAAAACTGATATGACAAAAGGAATGTCGACCAAATAAGAGGACAAGCCCCAGACTGGGAAGAAATATTTGCAAAAGATATGTCTGATAAAGACTGATAAAGGAAACTTTATCTATTTGAAATATTCAAAGAACTTTTAAAACTCAACAGTAAGTAAACACACAACCCACTTAAAAATGGGCAGAAACAATTTGTCATACCTAAGTTCTGGAAGCAGCCTGTATACCCATAAACAGATAACTGGATAAACAAAATGTGGTATTCATATATAATGGAATACTCCTCAGCTATAAAGAAGAACAAATTAGAGTCTTTTATAGGAAAACAGAGGGATCTGGAAAATGTTGAGTGAAATAAACCAGATATGCAAGCTTGAATACCACACAGTATCCCTCATTTGAGTGAGGCGAAGTACAAAGAAAATTACAAAAGATGGATATGAAGAGACAAGGGGACAGATCTTGTCCAATAGGGAAAGTGTCCAAGGGAACAAGAAGAGGAGTAAGAGGGAGGGAAAAGGGAATTCAGAGAAATAAACATATGCCCAATACAGGAACTCAATAACTGCCCCCCCACCCCCAAAAACAAAACAAAACAAAAAAAACTACAAGCTCACTTCAGTAGCAACAGGAAGTAGCTAGGACATTACAGTGACACATACAGTATGTACTACAGTTAACTGTATGCAGTTGCAACTTAATACTGCCTCTGTGTGTTTGTTTACATTGTTTATTGTTATGTGCAAATGGCACCATGTATTATGGTCTGTAAATTTTCATAAATCGGTATGTTTTAATTTTTATAATAAAAATAGAAAAAAAAATGGGCAGAAGATGTCGCCAAAGAAGATATGCAGATGGAAAACATTGAAGAAGATGCTACATGTCATATGTCATCGGGGAAATGCAAATTAAAACAGCAGCGAGGTACCACCACACACCTATTGGAGGGGCTAGACCCCAGCGCGTGGATGACTGTGAGCGCTGGGGAAGACGTGAAGCAGCAGGGACTCTCTCTCATTGCTGGTGGGAGTGCAAAGTGGTCCTGCCACTGTGGAGGGCGGCTTGGCAGATTCTCACAAAACATCCTCTTTTCATGTGATCCTGTAATTGTGCTCCTTGGCATTTGCCCAGAGAAGCTGAAAACTTCTGTCTCCACAAAATCCTGCACGTGGATGTTTAGAGCAGTTTTCTTCATAACTGGCAAAACAAGGGAATTTGGAAGGCAGTGGCCTTCTGATGTCCTTGAGCAAGTGAATGAAGAAGTAAACTGTGGTGTAACCAGAAGGTAGAATGCTATTCAGAATCAATGAGGAATGAACTAGCAAGCCTCGAAAAGGCACAGAGGAAGCTTAATGCATACTACTAAGAGAAGCTGACCTGAAAAGGCTACACGTGTGTGAGCCCAGTGAAATCACAGGCTGGAGAAGGCGAAACTATGGAAACAGTCAAAAGATCAGTGGTCGCCGGGGGTTAAAAGGCGGGGGGATGGAGAGGCAAAGTGCAGAGAATTTTAGGACAGTGCACTACTCTGTGTGACACTGAAATGGTGAATATATCTCATTGTAAATTTGTCCAAACTCATGGAATATGCGACACCAAGAGAGAACTTTAATTTAAACCGCGGACTTTGGGTACTAAGGGGATGTCTATGTAGGTTCATCAATGGTAACAAATATACCATTTTTGTGGGAGATGTTAATAATGGCAGAAGCTATGCACATGCAGGGACAGTGAGTAGATGGGAAATCCCCATATCTTCTGTAGAATAATGTGGTGAATCCAAAATTGAAAAATAAAATCTATTAAAATAAAAAATGAGGAAGTCATCAGGGTAAAGAAGGGAAGAGCAAGCTTTTAGGCAGAGAAAATAGCATATGCAAAGGCCCAATGGCCGGAGGAAGCCTGAATCCAATGAATTTGGAGATGACACTAAAGATATGGGCAGAGACTAAGTAACTTGGCACTTTGTAGGCCAAGTTCAGGAGTTTTGTCTTATGCCTAAGAGCCCCAGGAAGCACTGAAACATTCTAGCCAAGTGGTGACTTGATTTGATTAAATCACTCTGGCTGCTATGTGGAAAATGGGACACAGAGAGCTGGGAGAGGAAGCTGGGAAGCCAGCCGGGAGGTCTTAATGGGGGCTGGGCAAGCAGAGATAGTGGCAGGGGCCAGAGCTGGGTCCCTCAGGGTGGTGGGGGGAGAGGTGGGCAGATTTGTCAGACCACAGATTGCTGCTATGGCCCGTGCTGGCCACACGCACCTCCCAGGCGAGAGGAGCTGCTCCTGATTCTGTCCCCTAAAAGTCAACAAAGGCCAAAGACCGAGAAAGCTTGTGCTGCGCTCAGCCCTTCCCACATCCCGCCTCCCAGCCTCTCTTCAGAAGCCTGGAAGGGCGACACAAGGAGCTTGATGTGGACCTGCTGCCTTCCCGCTGGGCTCTGCCGGAGCTTGGGGCCTGGCCCTGTTTCCCCTCCTCTCTTGGGCTGGTTCTCCCTGGTGAAGTCAGTCCTGAAGCCCTGCAGAGAAGTGGTTGCAAACCCGGTTTTAGAGTCAGGCAGACTTAGGTTTGGGTCCAGATTTGCCAGTGTACTGGTGACTAAAGTCCCTGGAGGCAATTATCAGTCTTTCTCTGCCTTGGTTTGCTCATCTGTAGTGTAAAGGGGAATGGCAAACTCATAAATTGTAGTGAGGATTTGTCAGTTATTCCATATAAGGCACTCAGAAAAATACTGAGCACTTACTAGGTACTCAATAAATATTAAGTATTATTATTCATAATAGCCATAAAAGAGAACAATGATCAAAGGGCTGTTGACAAGACTATACATGTAATGTAACCATTACAACACTCAATGACTTGTCAGCTAGTCATGGTGATGCATTCCTGTAATCCCAGCATTCTGAGAGGCTGAGGCACGAGGATGAAAATTTCAGTCCACTCTGGGCAACTTAGTGACTTAGTGAGATCCTAACTCAATATAAAAATTAAAAAAGGACCAGGGATGTAGCTTGATGTGAAAGCCCTACATTCAATCCCTACTTACACACACACACACACACACACACACACACACACCCCCCACTGGTTTTCTGAAAGTGCTAACTTGGAAATAGCATCAAAATTGAATAGTGGGAATCTTTTGTAGGTCTATTCTAGATAACCATATAACAGAATGGAAAAGGACCTTACAGTGTTACAGAGTATTTGATCATCTGTGAATCTGATTATCTGAGGATTCTCTAATACTAAGTGAAAAAAAAAAAAAAGAAAACAGGGTTAAAAATGTGTATGAAGTAGGTGAGATAGTGGAAACTTTTTAAAGAATTTTTTCAAAATTAAAAAAATTTAACCACAAACATGTACGTCTTTTAAAGCCTAAAAATTATCAGAATATGGTGTTTATAAAGAATTTCTAAGAAAGGAACATGTTTACGATGCAATCTTAAATTGAAAAAGAAATTAAATCATAAAATTCTTTCCACAGAGTCACCCAAAAGGAAATAAAGTTGTCCTCTGATCAGCATATGGTACCTGGGAATGAGATTGCAGTGGTTTTAAAACATAGCTTCAGATCCTTTGAAGTCCTCCTATATGGAAAGCAACAGAACTTATGGCCTCTTCCCTTGAATAATCCACATTATGTAACTTCTAGAACATTCTCTTGGGATCCTTGAAGTCCTCATAGTGTTAGGAAACCTAAACCACATGGTGAGGCCGTGAGGAGGCACTTTTGTAGTTTTGGCCGATTCATCCTAGTCCATAAGCCAGATATATGCACAAAGAAGCTTCTAGAAGTGTCTAGTCTCTGGCTGTTTGGGTCTTCCAAGCAGGGGCGTCAGACATCATAGAGCAAAGGCAAGCCATCTCTGCCATCCCTGTCTCCACTTCCAACACACGGTGTCTGTGAGCAAGATTACATGGTGGTTCCCTGCCTGCAAATTTGGAATGACTTGTTACATAGCAATAAATAAAGTAGAAAAGTAGAAGTTACAGGAGTTTTTTATTCTTCTAATTCCAGCTTTCTGGGATTTCAAATTTTTTATTGTGAGCAGGTTTTATGATGAAGAAGAACTTTATAAGGAGATCTTTATTGAGTGACTCAAGAGAGAAGAAATAAATCAATTGCAGAATGGGGAGAAAGGAAGGGAGGGAGGGAGCTGTTTTTGTGGGAAGGCTGACTTCAACCCTCTCAGGAATCACTAACCTCAGGCAAGTTTCCTTGGACCTTGTTATAGTTGGGATCAAGAATGACCCACAAACTCATCCTCAGAGGCAGGACTTATGGAAGGTGATTGGTTATAGGGTGCCATACTTATCAGTGGGCTCACCCAAGGATGAGTTCAGAGCTAAATGAGCTGTTGGGAGGTGGGGTCTGGTTGAAAGAGTCAGTAACCTGGAAGGGTTTATCTCCTTCCTGGGCTCTTCTCTTCCCTCTGCTTCCTGGCTGCCATAATGTGAGTAGCTTTCCTCCAAGGAATATTCTTCCATCATGCCATTTTCTTTTCTTTTCTTTCTTTTTTTTTGAGACAGGGTCTCACCATGTAGCTCAGGTTAGCCTTGAACTCACTATATATCCCCAGCTGGCCTTGAACTAGTAGTGATCCTCCTGCCTTAGCCTCTCAAGTGCTGGGATTACAGGCCTGTGCCACCACGCCCGGCTCCATTGAGCCATTTTCTTGTTTGGAGCCTGCCAACCATGGATTAAAGCTTCTAAAACTGTGAGCCAAAATAAACCTCTCCTAAAATCATAGATGGCCAGTATTGTGTCTCAGCAATGGGGAAAGTGACTAAGCCAGATCTCTCTTTCCTTCATGACCCCTTCCCTTGAGTCACGCTCCCTTAGACCACAACCAAAAGGCACAGCAGTAAACTGCTCTGAGTTGGACAGAGCTGGCTTTGAATCAATGACAGTCTTAGTCTCTTTTGTGATGTTTCAACAAAATACCTGAAGCTGGCTACTTTATAAAATAATGAGGTTAATATGGCTAACAATTCTGGCAGCTGGAGGGCCCCAACAGCATGAGGGTCTCTTGGCTGTGTCTCAACACAGCAGAGAAATGCAAAGTGAATCAGCTGTACAGAAGGGGCCAGGCACTGTGGTGGCCTTGCTTACTAACCACCCACTCCTGAGACAACTGACAACCTGTGCTGAAGGGCTGCCCAGTGACTTTGCACCAGGTGCCACCTTTCATATAAGTTCTACTACTTCAACACCTCCATACTGGGGACCAACCTTCCAGCACACGATCCTTGGGGGACACACTCAAACTGCACCCAGATCTCAGCACTGCTGTGTGTCTTTGTGCAATTCAACCTGACTGTGCTTTGGAAGACAGAGTGTGCACGCTAGCAGAACTGGAATGTGGAAGAAGCGGGATTCGGACTCAGGGCTGTGTGCTTCCTTCCAGGCTAGGAGACCCCGGGAGACCCCTTTCTCCATGAAGGGGGTCCAAGAGCAAGGCCTTGGTAGACACTGGGAGAGGGGAACCCAGCCCGGGAGCTCTCTGCCTGGGCTGCCGCAGGGGCCATGGTGTCAGGCGCAGAGTAGTGAGGCTGGGGGCTTGGGCAGAGACCCGGGCTGCTCCGTCCCTCCAGGAAGTCAAGTGATTCCTCCCATAAACCTTTCATCCCCGCACACGCTGAAAGAAGCCATTCAGCAGAGGAAACCTGACCGGCCGATGTTTTATGCATGGTCCAGCTTGCCAGTGAGGCAGGTCTCCCGGGGAGGTATTATTTTTAGCTGAAGCCTGGAAGAAGCATGCTGGTCACCCACCTGTCCACCACCCTCACCCTTTAGTTCCCTTCCATGCTGGGTGGCCAACGGCAGTAGCAACACAGCGTGCGCCCAGGACTGAGGGTCTCATGGATTCAGGCCAGCCCTCTCCCACACCTGCACGGCCACCTGCATGGGGAGCTCACTCCCTCACCTTCACAGGGGACAGCGCTGGATAATGCTAACCCCTGGGAGGGGACCAAGCCCGTTTCCGAGACTCCGTGAGAGGAGCTAGCTTTGTCAGCCTTTTGGGTTCCTCTGCTGCAGCAAAGGAATGCAGGGGTTGCCCGGTGCCACCTCCCCAGCTTCCTCCCAGGCAGTGCCCCCCAGCAGGTCATGGGTCTCTTTCTTGCCAGCGGGTTCTGGGTCAAGACACCTTTTTTCTCTCAGGTTTCCACTTGTTCCTCGCCCCTCCCACCTTGCTTTCAACCCCATTTCCATGGCAGCATAGCTAGCGTTTATTGAGTGCTTCCTGTGTGCCTGTTGACTTTTAAACATTTTATACATTATCTCTGCACAGTCCCTGGCGGGGGGTGGTCCTGCTGTGGGCTCATTTTTCTCATGGGGAAACTGAGGCTCAGAGTGGGAGTGTGGCTTGCTGGAGGCCGTACAGGGAGTTGTGACAGAGTGTCAGACACAAAGGGGTGCTCTCTGCACACAATGCGGCTTCTGACCTGGTGACTTCTTAGGTTCAGTCACAACCCACAGCTAGAGGCTTAGAAGGGTCTATGTTCGCTCTCTCTTATTTTATTTTATTTTTTTCCAGTGCTGGGATCGAACCCAGGGCCTGGTGCATACTGGACAAGCACTCTATCCTGAGCCACACCCCAGACTTTTTCAAAAAATTTTATTCCCAGGGAGGGTCTCCCTCAGAATAAGTTGCTCAGGCCAGCCTCAAACTCGTGACCCTCTTGCCTCAGCTTTCTAAGAAGTGTTCTTTCCTTTGGGCGAATAACCCAAAGCTCCAAAACGTAGGCAGCGGAGGCCTTGCAGATCAGCTCTTTCAAGCTGTTTCTTAACTGGCGAAACGAAGTGGAGGCCAAGAGAGAGGAGGCAGTTACTCAGCCACCTGGTGTCGTGGGCCAACTTCTGAGCCAGACTCCTCTAGCTCCTGCACAAGACACCTCTGCCTGGCCATGCACAGGGCCAGCCACGCCAGCTGGACTCGCAGGCCATCATGGCTGTGACGGTGCCTGGCACGCAGACTGGTTCTGTGCTAGCCGTGTGAGCCTTCCATCCCCCTTGGCGCATGCTCAGGGTGCTCTTAGAGCCCGGCCATCTTGTAACTCTAACATAGGCGCCTGTCTCCCAGCACTTGCGAGTGAGGTGGGGGAGGCGTGTGTTTGGATGTCTGTGAGGCTTTGGACCTAGCCAGAAGCCGTTGCTGAACCATCACCGCATGCCTGAATGATCAAGGCCACACGGGTGGTAGAGGGCCTTGCCAGTCACAGTCTTCTCTGGATCTCTAATTAGAGGGAATTCAAGAAAGGGACTTGCTTATACAAGAAGGTGGAGAAGCTGGAGTGAAGACGATGCAGACATTAGCTGCTGCTGGCTACCCCCACCCCACCCCACTGAAGGGCACAGAGGAGGGTTTGGAGGGCCTGAAAGCCAGGCTGGGCGCAGGAGCTGGAATCTTGGCGGCCCATCTGTTCCCAAGCCGACACAGACTCTGCTAGAGACACCGCAGGAAACACCACGAGGGGAGAGAGACCTTGGTCATTTCTTCTCACCCGCCTTGGTGTCTCCATTGGCCAAGCCAACCTTGAAGCCGGGTGGCCAAAGAATGTCACCCCTGTGACACAGAAGAGCAGAAGGGCAGGTGACTGGCACATAGTCATTCCGGCTGAGGATTCCCACTAAGGAGGACAGAGCTGAAGGACGCGTCACTAGGGCTCTCGGCACACTGACTCTTTCTTGTCTAGGAGCTCTGTGAGAGAGTCAGGCACAAGGTAAGGAAGAACCTGCCATGGTGGCCCAGCTGGAGAGTGGGAAGACGGGGCTTCAACCTGGGCGTCCTGGTCTGCACTCCATGTTCCGCCCTTCCACACTGCGGACAACCCCAACCCCGAGGCTGTCTCAGTCATGCTTAGGAGCCAGGCGCTGGGGTGAGACAGCCCAGAGCCTGGCCCCTTACCGGTCTTCTCATAGGCTGGTTGTCAATGCGATCGTCTCCCCAGCTTACAGCAGAGGAAATGAAAGTGCAGTCAGGTTACAGGACCTCTGCCCCTGGTCACCTCTCCGGTCAGTGGTCATGCTGGGCATTGAGTCCCTCTCTTCCTGCCCCACGTCACTGGGGACTGCTGAAGAGGGCAGTCCTGGACCCTGCCCTCCCAGGGTGCTCCCTGGAACTCTGTCTGGAGGCCACTGTTGGGACACCCCAGGTCCCTCTCTGGCTCATTAACTCTGCCAGGACAGCCAGGCCGCTGCAGCTCAGGCGTGACTCGCATGCCCAATTAGAGGGATTCAAAATGCCGTTTATTTATCAATGGCCTAAGCTCATTTGATCATGAAGGATGGAGCCCGAACTGTTCTGCAAAACCACCATCATCCCTCAGCTGTGCCAAATCCACCTTTGATCTGCTAATCCTGAGTTTATAAGGTTAGGAGATAAGCGGGCGGAACGAAATCCTTTTCTCTTTGGGTCCACCGAAGTGGCCATGAAACCCCCAAACATCATAGACCTCCTGGGCCCCTGAGGCCTCTTTGCCTGAATAATTCAGATAGTGTGTAAAGGGGGCCTCCTTCATCCTGGTACGTACGGGCCATCTGGGGTGGCAGGTACACCCCAGCGGATCTGCCTTGTTCCTCCTCCTCCTCCTCCTCTTCTTTCCCTCCTCTTTTTTCCTTCGTTCCCCCTCTTTCTTAGGTCAGTCTCCTTGTGCTGACCTCAGGCTTGGGAAGAGCAGGAAGCCAGCCCAGTGGCAACTCTGCCAAGCTGCTGGAACCTGCTCCCCCTTGTTCCTCCCGTTGGTCCATGCACAAATACACTGTCCCATTTTGAGCTCTGCTGCGTCAGTATTCACCCTGCGGAGGTGACAGAGACCCTGTCCTAGGGCGTTTCCATTTTAGCGAGGAAGAAGATTTTAAGCCCCATCATGTTTCCTGGGCCCTTGCAGGGAAAGATCCCAATGTGTAGAAGAGCTAAGGGATCTGGAGCCAGACAGTGGAGCATAAATCCAGCTCTCCGAAGCTATGGGACCTGGCCAGTCGAATGGCCTCTTCAAACCTACAGTTTGGTGCAGAACAAGGTCTAAAAAAAGGGTGCATGTATTAGTTACCTTTTGTCTTGGTTACTTTTCTCTCATTGCTGAGACAAAATACCTGATGCCCAGAGTTAAGGGAGGAAAGGTTTATTTGGCTCACAGTTTGTAGAGGTTTCAATTTGCAATCGGCTGGGTCCGAGGCAGGGTGGCAGGGCAGACAGGCTGACGGCAGTGAGGTAAGCAAGGGGTGTAGGCAAGCATCTTTCTGTTCCTTATTTCTTATCTAGGGTACCAATTTTAGGGTGGGTAGCACTCCCACCCTTAATCCTAGCACCTTAATCCTAGCATCATATCCTTGATCCCAGCAGAACTGTACCAAACTAATCAGTGGACTAATTTAGTAATCACACACTCTAGAGCCAGCCACCTCTGAAAAAGCCCTGCCTGTGACCATATGAGGCTTTGGGGGGACATCTAGACACAGACCATAAAAACTTTCTAGAGCCAGCGGTTTGTAAAAAAGAGCAGATTTAATACAGGACATTTACAAATTACAACATTTACCCGCCAGCCAAATGCAGGAAGAGTGCTGAATGTCTGTTTGTGCACTGGAGATCCAAAAGATCCAGTCAAGGGCTGGGAGCCCACAGCACTGTTCCATGTATGTCCATGTCTGTACTAAATGGCTGAAGAAATCTTTACTGAAACCAGGATACGATGCTCGCAGCAGAAATGAAGACCAGAGCTCCCCTGAAGCAACAGCAGCCATCCTCGATGACAGCAAGGCCCAGCCCTACACGACAAGAACAGCTGAGTTCCCTTCCGGAGAACCCGCCACAGCAGAGCTTCTCCTGGGAAACAGCCCACAACTATCTTCAGCTCCCGTTTTCCCTTATGTTGTCTCTGCAACAACCCTCAGGTGGATCCTCTACTCCCAGAACACACCAACTCGGTCCAGCTGGGCGTTCCGGGTCACATTGACCATACCGGTCCACCCATAGTCCCTGATGAGCTGCGTCTTGTCCTGCTCTATAATCAGGAGGGCCACTTGCATCTGCACGGTGTGTTCCGCTCATCCATCCCACGGTGGTTCTGTGGAGGCTGTCTGTCCCCACGTATGCCAGAGATGAACTGGGTGATCCCTGCTGTGTCAGGCCCATCTGGGTGAGAAATCCAGAAAAAGGGACTGAGATCCACATGATCAGTGTGCCGAGGGAGACAGGGACCTCATTACTCAAGCCACAGACTGCTGAGGGTGGCAGGAGACAGCTCAGAAGAGGCCAGGGCCACCTGGAAGTGGACACAGTATGAGGTCTGTGAGGGTGGGGTTGCCCTTCCGCTGCAGAAGGGTCTCAGGGGCAAAAGTGGACCAGGGCTGGGAAGGGAGAGGCTGAGGCAGGGCGGAGAGAAGGGCAAGGGAGGACTATTGCTCGGGGGCTGGAGACCCTCTCTGTTCTTGACTTCCTGCTGGCTCTGAGTGCTTGGCCAAGTCGGTCCATGTGAGTGACATTGCCTGACCTTGTGCCTGCCTCTCTGTCTTTCAGTCTGGCATTCATCCCAGCTAAGACTGCTTCACTTGCCTCCCACCTGTCAGCAGAGGTCACCTCATGTATAGAATGTGCATAAAATAGACTCAAACGGCTCCCCCACCTCAAACTGGCTGTTCTGCTTTCTGTAGTTTCAGTTAATTGGAGCCAATGGTAGTCCAAAAACGTTAAATGGAAATCCCAAAAGTAAACAAGTTTATGTTCATGTAACAGCATATTGTTATAACTGCTCTAATTTATTAGTGTTGTTAATCTCTTTCTGGATCCAGATGATAAATTAGACGTCATCATAGGTGTGCACATTGTCTCTGCTCCTTTTCTTGTTGCTGGGAAGAACTACCCGACACATGCGACTAAGAGAAGAAGAGGTTTATTTTGGCTAACGTTTCAGTCCATAATCTGCTGGCTCCAAGGCAGGATGGCATGGTGGAGGCACCTGGCAGAGGAGAGCAACCTACCTCATAGCATCCAAGAAGCGGAGAGTGAAGGGAGGAGCCGGAAAGGCTGGTAAAGTCTTCCCGGTGTCACCCCATAGTGACCTGCCTCTTCCAAACAGACTCTTAGCTATACCACCCCCATAATCCAATCACCTTCCAAAAGCCCCACCTACATTCACATGAGGCTTTGAGGGGACATCTAGATATAAAAGTGTAACATGTACATAGGGAAACATGCAGGTAGGGTTCAGTACTACTCAGCACTTCAGGCGTCTACTGGGATCTTGGAAGATATCCCCCATGGATCAGGGGGCTGCTTTTCCTGTATCTGGGGGTGGGGTGTCTGGATGACCATGCTCTCCTTTGCTGTGAACATCTGGGTGCTAACAGCTTCACACTTACTTGTAGTTCTAACTGCCTGCCCTCACACCCCACCTCACCTCTCCTCCATGGTTGTCTCTTTTCTCCACTCTATACACAGCCCCAAAGTGAACCCTTTCCCCACATTTCCCCCCCATGCCCTTTACACAATCACTCCTTTGCACAGTGGACTTTGCTGAGGGTTGGCGGTATCGGGAGAGTGTTATGTTCCTGAAGCTGATGCATTAAGATCAGTGTCACCCCCACAGACACTCTTCACTCCATTTTTGTGGGGCTCCTGCCACATCACCTCCAGTTCTGTTTTCTCCAGTTCACTTCAATTTCCTGCCAAACTCTTATAGAGAGCAACTTTATCATCACTGCTATAGTGTGGATCTGGGATGCTTCCAAAGGCCCATGTGTTAAAGAACTGGGTCTCGGGTTGTGATGGAACCTTTGGGAAGTGGCCCCAGTGGACATTTTAGATCATTAGGGGCGTCCGTCCTTGAAGGATTCATGGAGACTTGATCTCTTCTCCTATCTTTTGCATCATGGGCTGAATGGCTTCACTCCAGCATGCACTCCCCATTGTGGTGTGTGGTCTCGCCACAGGTCCAAAAGCCGATTGACATAGCCTGAGACCTTTAAAACTGAGCCAAAAGAAATCTTTCCTTCTTATAAATTGATTAGCTCAGGTATTTGCTGCAGTAATGGACAACTGACTGACACAATCATGTCCAAATACGCCTTCCAGGACCCAACTTCACATGCCAAAGTATTCTAACAAGATATTGTTCTAAACACAATTTTCCCTTTAAAAGGGACTTGGGAACCAACTGTCAAATAGCACCCCTCCCCCACACACCTGCAACATAGTTGGTGCATTACATTCTCTGAGTCCGTTTTCCCTCATTTGTATATTTTGTTTGTTTTTTTCTGAGAGGACTTTTGCTGTGTTGCCCAGTTTTGCCTTCAATTTGGGATCCTTCTGCATCAGCCTCCCAATAAATTACCCTGGTGTGTACCACTGTGCCCAGCTCTCCCTGATTTGTAAATTGGGTGTGTGTGTCACCCTCTCAGCCTTACCATCTCACAAACCTAATTTTTTGGGGGCTGGGGGATTAAAACAGAATAATGCAAAGAAGCAAAAGGGCTGCAAAATGCTCAAACCCTCACTATAATAAATATTCTATGATGATAAAAAATGGCACTGTAAAACTTTGCAAGAACTTTGCTTTCTCCAGCTTGGATCTCCAAGTAGGAAGTTTTTGACCTTGCTAACAAAATAGCTATTTGCTCTCCCCACCACTGAGATTTGCCAAATGCAGGAAAGAAGGCAAGGATGCTCTGAGTTTCCCTGCTAGAGGAAGAGAAAAGATGTCCGCTTCCTCTCATTGCTTGGTCTCTCTGTGAGACGGGGGTCTGTTTTATTCTTTCTTCTTCTTTTTTTTTTTTCTTTTACCATATGCAAATCTTCCTCTCAGCTTCCCTCACAGCTTGATAGATGATTGGTTCTTGCTTTCAACATCAATAGCAAGGCGTATATTTTTTTACTTATGCGCAATTCTATGTCTAAGTTCTCAGGCACTGAGAGAAAACAATATAGTTCTCCTGCAGGAGGTAGACTGTGTAAATATATATTAGTTTGGGGAGAAGGAATGAGGAATGATAAAATATTCAGAAAGCAGTCTGTTCTTGAGGGATGTTATTCTGCACAGCCAGGGAGCAGATTAATGACATCGTTTTCGAGAAAGGGAGAGCGGCCCTATAAAATATGTATTAGTGGGGCTGGTGGTGGGATGGGTGGGGGTGCCCAGGGTTGGCCAGGCAAGTCCCAACCACAGGATCTGGTACCCACTCGAGGTCTCATTCACTGGAGTCTCCAATAGCCAGCTCTGGGGCTCTGGAGGGCAAAAGCTCCCATGTAGGGTGTGCTGGCCTTATCCACCCAGACTGAAGAAGTTCTTTGGTAAGAGCACTGACTGGGGAGTCGGAAGGCCTGCCCCTGCCTCTAACCTGCTGGGTGGCCTTAAGCTAGTCACTTAACCTCTCTCCATCTTTGTTTTTTCTACTATCAAATGGAGATTAGACGCTTCTTAAAAGGGTTTGAGTAAGTGGTAGGAAAGGCGAAGAATTACTGAGAAGGAAGCAAGATTGAAAAAGGTAGGATTTGGTAGGCCTCATCTTTGAGAAGTGCACTGTATATGGTTGGAATAAATTCTTTGGTAAGCCAAGTTTGGGGTGAGGTAAGACCCCCAAGGACATGCATGACTAACAAGAGATAATTTCCAACTTGCCTTCTAAGTGCAGATGGTCCTATTAGGGTTTTGTTTGGTGTCATGCAGCATGCAAGCTTGGGGCCAGAGCTGAATTGCTGGGAGGAATTGCAGAGGAGGGTGGCTGAGGACAGTTCGCATAGAGTTTGGCTTTTCCTCAAAGTCAAGAGTGAATCAGCATTTACATTCTAGATCCTTCCAGAGAGGCCTTGGTCAGGTCCTGCTCTCTGGGTCACTTGTCCTATCCCTCCCCACTCCCAATTACCTGAGCCTGACGCTGCAGCCTCTAGCTTTGGTTATACAGAGCAGACTTTGGATTTCACATAAAAACACTTGCATGTGCTGGCATTGTGAGCAGGTGTTTTATTGTATTTCACCTAGAGCAATGCTACCTTAGGAGGCAAGTACTAGTAGTGGCCTGTTTTACAGCTGAGGCGGTTAAGGCCCAGGGAAGCCAAGGAACCAGGCCAAGGTAATGTCGCTGGTAAGTCTGATGGAGGCTAAGGCCTTAGCCACATGTGGACTGCCTTGCCCCATCTCTGACTCCTCTCCCTGCATAGAAACTTCTCAGAGCACACTCCTAATTCCACTGTGCTCTGTGAGGCAGCATAAAATAGGACTGTGGTTCAGGCTTTCTAGTGTATAGCCCAATTCCATGTGCTTTTGACAGTTTGGTTTTGTTTCTGACTCTCACAATGTGTATTTTTGGAAGGAAGTGCCTCTGTACTTAACATGTACAGACTATTTTCTTCTTGTTACTCCCTAAACTATCTAGTACAGTAACTATTTTCATAGCATTTACATTATACTATTATAAGTAAAGATGATTTAAAGTATCCAGGCAGATATGTGCAGGTTGTTTGCAAATACTACCCCATTTTATACAAGGGACTTGAGCATCTATGGGCTTGGTATCCACAAAGGTTTCTGGAACCTGCGCCTGTGGTTGCTGAGGGAGGACTGTAGGATACGGTCTCACTGACAGCTCACTCACTCTGTTTCGTTAGCTGTTCTCCTGTTTTTCCAAATAGTTCCCTTTTCCTCTTTGCAACTCCACCAAGCCGCTCTTCCCAGCTCTGGTGTGATTAAAGGCAGTCATGTGAGTGAGTTCTGGCACGGGGAATGTGGCAAAGGTGATGTCCCGTCTCCAGGTTTGCCCTCAGCCCCTCCGGGCATAAGTTGTTGTCTCTTTCATCTGCAGCTGAAGATGGAAGGAGGTGGGCTCTGGAGTTGGGGCTCAAGGACAACCCCAGCTGGGGACACCACCAGGCAGAAAATGGCCTTTCACTGTGTTAAGCTCAAGTCTTAGGACGCCGAGAGCATTTTGTCCAACCCAGCTATTGTGCTAATCTTTAAAAAGCGACTATCTGTATCAATGGGCTATGGCCCACAGGAATGCTACAAACTGTCTAGAAGCTGCCTTCCCTTCCCCTCTGGGAAACTCTATGGTGTCTAGTAATGGAGAGTGATGTCCACAGCACGTCCAGCTTGCCATGCCACGTGTCAGGGAGTGTCAGATGGGTCCTTAAGTCAAAGGGGCAGCGATGTGGAACAACCAACAGACTCGGCTGGGACCTGGTCAATTTCTGCAGCTGAGGGATTGCTGGAACCTGGGCGTGTCCTCGTGAGCCTGTGTCTTGGCCTCTTCATTGGTGACGTCTCTACCTTCTCTCATGTGGTCCTCCTTTCTATTTCTCCTGCCTCAAATATGTATTTCAGCAGGGCATGAAGAGACCCGCTGACAACACCATGACCTCAGGCACAAGCAATTTCTTAAGCACTTACTAAGAGGCAGACACTGTGCTAAGCACTCTCCAGGAGCTTTGTCACTGAATCTCTCTAAGTGGGTTCTCTTGTTATCTCCATTTTAAAGAGAGGTTCAAAGAGATTAGTTAAAGTCATACAACAGGACGAGGCTAGGATGAACCAATCATGGATCATGTGCTTGTAGTCCCAGCCACTTGGGAGGCTGAGGCAGGAGGATCACTTGAGTTGAGGATTTGCAGATTAGCCTGGGCAACAGAGTGAGACCTTACCTCAAAAAATAAAAATAAAAATAAAAATAGAGGCTAGGAAGTTGGGGAGGGGCAGCGGCTGGGAGTGAGCTGGATCTGTCCTCTGCTACAGGATGCAGATGTTGCTTCTGTAACACAGCAACCAGACGTGGGCCATGCCAACCATACTGACCCTAACATTTTCATCCCAGGCCTTGGGCTGAAGCCTGCCGTCTTTTGCCTTCAGGATGAGAAAGTCCCTGGCAGCCCCTCCATCACTCATCCTGAAGTCTGGCCACCTTCCCTGTCCCTGTGCCGGCGGCTGGGAGCTTTCATTCAAGTGGAATGTAGCCTCGGACTTTTGTAGCACTTCATTTACATGTATGCCAATAAGCCCAAATGTGCACAACCTTGGAGCACTTTCAAAGGCGGGAATAATTCCTCTGAAACAGGTCTTTGGAAAGCTTTATCTTGTCCTTTCTTTTTTTGTTAATCTTGGCGCCCCTTAGCATGTCAAAGCAATTTTCCTAATGTCACATCTCCTAGACATTAGCATGAAAGGGCTTTAAGAGATGATTTGAGAAAGAATAAATGTTGAATGAGCATTTATTATAGAGTCGTTTATGCTACATTTGCATTTTGACTCTATTTCTGCAAGGCGGATGGAGAAGCAAGCTGATTTGAAAGTCAATGGTGTCTAAATAGGCGATGCTAAGACTCTGTTTACACCGGGCTGTTTCCTCCTGTTTCCTCCTCGCATTCATTTACAGAAAGAGAAAATTTCATTGGGCTGATTTGTTTTTGGAAATGAGATTAAGTGGAGCTTGTGTGCCTTAATGCGGAGATGGCATCTCATCAGAATTGACCCAGTAGTCGGAAGGTCGTGGGGTAAAGACTGGAGAAGTCGCTCCTAAGTCCCAATTCCTGTCTCTACACCTCTAAGGAAACTAATCAGCAGTGGCCGGCCTCCTCCAGGAAGCTGGCCTGGCCCCAGGGTGTGCTGTGGGGTGGAAGGAGCCCAGGGTGCCCGGGTTTGACTCCAGCCTCGGCTAGGTCCCTGAGACCCAGGGAGGGTGGATTCCACCCTTCTGTTTTGTCACCTGTCACTTGGTGAGGACACCGGTCTGCATCTCCTAGGGTTGCTGAGTGGTGGACACATCTCCACCCTTGGAGGAAGCTCATCCAAGGGTCCCCGTGACAGGCAGGTGGATGTGAGTGGGTCCTGGAGCTGACGGGCAGTCGGAGTGACTGCTCTGAGTCTGTGTGTGAGGCGGGGAGACAGCAGCCCCAACTCCCCAGGCCCCCATTTCCCCAGAGGTCCTCTTTGGGTTGTCTGGGCATCCTCTTCCTCCAAACTGCCACTCACTCAGTGCTCCTTTCATTTGTGTATCATATCTTGTGGCACTTCTTCAAGCTGGTTCTCATGTTTCCTTGAGTGAAGGTCTACTCCACGTGGTTCAGGGCCCAGAGCTCCGTTCCTTTGACAGCCCCTTCACCCCAGATCCCCAAATGAGCTCACCCCTTCATTCCACAGGTGAGGGAAACTGAGCTCCAGAAGGGCAGCTTCGCTAGCCCTGGGTTACACATCCAGGGGCTCTTGGCAGCCCACCCACCTCCTCCAAGCCCATCGACTTCTGGGCTGTGGGGCTTTGCCTCTCCTGCTCTTGCTAGAGCTGGGATGGGACTCTTTCCAGAGCTGTCTTTTGGGCCTCTGCGCCTGAGCATCTCCCAGCCTTCCTGTGCCCCCTGACTTCTGAAGGTGGAGTCAGCCCTGCCTGCTCCCCTCCCCTGGAGCTTCTGAGCTCGAGGTCAAGGATGCCGCCAAGTCCTCAATTCAGACTCACTGACCTGATCTGAGGAGGTGATTATTTCACCCTTCCCCTCACCCCCTGAAGGGACCGATCCTGCAACACTGCACACTGTGTGCCCAGGACCAAAGGACAAAAGTCATTTAATGTCCCACTGAGTCTGGCAGAGCTGGATTTAAATCTCAGCTCTGTTACCAAACCTGAGACTCCGGGAAGTTACTCAGCCTCTCTGAGCCCGGGTCTCTTCGCTGAAATGGGAACACTAGTGGTGTCTCTCCCCCAGGAGTATTAGGTCAGGTTAGATGCTTGTCCAGTGTGGCAGGAGGCACCCGAGTCCTGGAACGACAGCTATTAGTACTAGTGTTGCTGTTAACATTCCTGCTGAGCAGGGCTAATCTTTGTCCCTCTTGCTTCCTCTTTTCTCTCATTCTCAGTCTCCTCTGCCACATGGCCCTTAGGCCCCAGGAGACAAGTGTGTTGTGATCTGCTTGTTTGGAGTGGTCGCCAGACCTGGTTCTCTGAATGCAGAGTGCTCCTGGCAGCCTTCCTCCGGAGGGGCAGAGAGCTCAGAGCCTCATGGCTGGGTCAGCCTCTGATACTGTACCCCTGACCCTGTGTGAGTACACTCTGCAGCTGGTGGTCTTTTCCCCAAGGCGACCTGCTGGCCCACCCATAGCCAATGCCTGGCTCAGGGCCCTTTGCCCAGAGGCCAGCCCTGAGGCTGGATCTCAGGACACAGCTGAGCACTGGACTAGGGGTCAGGACACCTGGGTTCCACCCAGGTTCCACATCTGCCTCATCTTGAGGTCTGCAGCAAGTTGCTCTCCGTCACTGGGTCTCAGTTTGCTTTTTTATGAAATCGAGGTTGGATACTCTCTAGATTCCCATTTACCTCCCCAGGTCTCAGGCCTCCTGGTGCCAGGAGTGTGATTCACCCCTCTCCATACCATGAAAAGCTAAAAAAAAAAAAAAAAGACTCATCAGAAGGGAAGTGCACTACACCAGCTTCCTGCCCAGCAGACCCAGAACCCTGCTTGGAGAAATCAGAGGGAAAGGTTGCCGGTAAGGGGCTGCTTCCAAAAGCAATCTGGGGTTTATCTGGGTGGGGCTGGGGGGAGTGCAGAGAACGGAGAAGAAACCCACTTCAAGGCCAGCTCCCTCCCTGGCTGGAAGCCTGTGTGTGTGTGGATGAAGGGAACAGCGCCAGGCAGAGGCTGCCCTTCTGATGGAGCGTGTGGTGCCCACTTTGAACGTGTCGCCTTTGTGCCTGCCTATTCAGGGCGACCTCAGGACAATGGGGGGCAGACACACAGGGGAGGACAATGACGGGACATCACTGTGGCTTTGCATTCCCTTTGAAGTGGCTCTGCCCTGGACCCCCGCTGGCTCAAGAAAGAATGCTTTTGTTGCCTGCTCCAAAGATGCCGTAAGATGCTGGGAAAAAAGTAACAGGGAGGGGGGGATTTCCCGATTAAAAACATTATAGATAAGAAACAAATCAAGCTGGCCATGTGGGGGCTGGCAGAAGCTTTGAACCCTGACAGGAGAGGGGATGCTGTGATCCAACCTGTTCTTTCCTCCAGGAAGAGATGGATTGGGGGAGGGGCTGGAGAGGGAGGCTCTCCCTGGGAGCCCAGGCCTGGGGGTGGGAGCCAGAGGCCAGGGTGGGGATTCCCAGCCTGCTAGGGTCTCCTGAAGCTTCTCCAAAGCTGGGGCTGGGACTCTGACAGCCAAAGTCCACTCCAGTGCTGGAAGCCAAAATCAAATCAGTACTATTAATTGAGTTCGGCGTGTGCCGGGCATGGGCTTGCTTTATGGCCTGTGTGATGACCTTAAAAATGTTCCACTATTAACCATGTGATGGATGTGTGTGTACTAGATAATGCTGTGGGCTGGGGGTTGAGGTCAGCATCTAAGCCGTTGGAATCAGGAATCCACTTTACTGGGTTCAGGCCTGCAGGGAGCAAAGTAAACGGCTGGGCACTATCTGCTCCATGGCGTCTCCTACGTACTGTAGTTTTGTCATAGTGCTTCCTGGAGTCATCCAGTGTACAACCCGTGCATCGGTGTGTGGTAAACCTGCCAGGGTGTTTAAACTGTAGGAAGGGTCCTTATCAGCATTTCACACCCTCAAACATTGTTAACAAAGTCAACACCAGGAATCGGTTCATTAGCATAGAGATTGTTAAAGTAGTTTTTCACTGGTGACAGGAATGGAATTCGAGAGGAAGAGGTGGCTAGTGGGAAATGAAGTACAAGGTCCTGTCCAGTGGAAAGGCTCAGCAGTTGTAATTATCCCCATCCCACCGCGGAGGCAGTGGAGACACAGAGAGGTGACACGACTCACCCAGACCCAGGTGCCACGGTGGTGCCCGGTTTCGTGGTACTGTTTAGGCTCTCTGGTTGTGGTCTGCCTGGACTTTGAGAGGGAACCCCTTTCAGTGGAACAGGAACTCGGTCAGATGATGCTTGAACCACTCCTCACCGTCAGGGTACACGTGCAAGCCCGCCGGCCGGAGGCTCAAGTGCCCTAACAGCGCCCGGTCCAGCGCACCTTTCTGACCCGCCCTGGCGTCCCATCTGGAGCTCTTCAGGTCGGCCGCACCGCTGACTGTCCCCAGGGGGCGCTCTCGCAGACCGCGATCCAAGGAGCAGGGCCGAAGGCGCGGCTCTGCGCTGGGCTGCACCCGGGCCTCTAGACCGCAGCCCCATCCCCCCGGACCCTTTTTCTTCCATTTTAAAGCATCTCTGAGCGCCCAGCCCCATTTCCACGTGTTGTCAAGGGCCAGCACCCGCTGCCGCTCTTCCTTGGAGCCCTCCCAACGATTTTGCAACTTGCTCGGCCCACATTGCAGAGACTGGTGCTTTTGATTTACCACCTCCCACTTGTGCAAGATCAGGAAAGCCCAGCTCCCTTCCTTGCCTGGAGTTGAGACAGTTCGGAGGTGACTCCGCCCTCCAGGGCTCCTGCAAGATCAGGCTGGAGTCCATCTACCTGCCCTGAATCTACACCTACTGCCCCATCCATGGGGGCGCTTCATCCATGCCCTGGAACTCTTCTCAGTCTGTGCTCCTGAGATGGTGACCTGGGACAGCTGCACCCCTAGAAAGCCCACTCTGCTGGAGAAGGCTCCGCAGGAGGTGCTGCTCCATCCAGGGAGGGAACCAACTCACCAGAACCAGGCCCTCCCTGGGGGTGTGAGTGCCATGGCTGCCTGACAGGGTGGCAGAAGCCATGTGCTCTGCCTTGAGGGACCCCAGAAAGACCTGCTGCCTCACCTGCCTCTCCTGATCCCTCACTGCTGTGTTCGGGGGACTCCTCCATTTGCTCTTGCTAGTAAGTGGCTGCGTCAGGCAGGAGTCAAACTCAGGCCACAAGTTTATGGTTTAAAAGCAAGTATCTTCCTTTTGCCCCTCCACACCCACCACCCACTTACTCTCTGCAGGCCCTGTGCTTGGGACCTTCCCAAGTACCTGTCTTCCAAGCTCCTTCCCACGGCTCTACAGGTGACGAAGGGGCCAAGAGACACAGAGGCCACATCAGGGACAGAGAAGGGCCTGGGAAAGGCCTTGGCCCAGAGTCCAGAGCTCATCCTGTCTGGCTGGCCCTGGTGGCTCTCCTTGCAGGCCTCCTGGACAGGTGTCCTGGGATGGCCTGGGGAGAGCCCTGGGTTCCAGGATGACCTCAGAGCTAAAGACCTGGTTGTCTTTGGCTCCTTGGAATGCAGCTGGGGGTATGGCAGGCAGCTGAGCTGTCACCCTTCTGTGGGTGAAACCACCTTAGGTGCCCACCTGCACCCCTCTGGGCTACAGCTGAGTACCGAGTGCTGCCTACCTAGCCCAAGCTCCCTCTGGATAGAGCAGGGCCCTGGGGAGCTTTGACGGTGGATCCAGGGTGTGCAATGAGCTGGGCAATGTGCTGTCTCTGCAGGGGAGGAAGGCGATCCCCAGGGCCAGCTGGTTGCACCCCGAACCTCAGCCCTGAGCGGCCAGGAGCAACTGAGGTGCCAATGGCCAACAGGCTGCGTGGGAGGGCAGGATCTCAGCAGAGGGAGGGGAAGCCCAGGAGGGGCTGCCAGGGCCGAAATCCTACAAGCCACTTTCTGGAGCCAGAGTGCTGCAGAGAGAACCAGGCAACCGGGGCTACTTTCTACCAGGCGCTTGCCCTGGCCTGGTTTTGTGTCTGACAATTATTTCCCACACCGTGAAAAGGATTTTGTCCTTTTTCTTGATTCCATATGAGAAAACCGAGGCATAGAGAGGTTACAAGAGCCAGCAAGCTGCTAATTGGTAGGATCCAGACTGGGGCCCTCAGTAGGCAGGAGGCACACAGACCCTGCAAAAGAATAAATCACTATCATCTCTGTGTTCGTTAGAGGGAGGGAAGCCCCACACCGTTTAAGGAGAGCTAGTGAAGGGTTCACAGCAGAGGGAATTTTGAACTGGGCTTTTGCAGAATATGTAGGAGTTTGTCCATGGCAGAGCAAAGCAGAGAACAAGTACTAGAGCTGGAGGGAGAAAGCAAGCCAGGCGGCGCTTGGGTGGGTGAGTGGGTGTGTCTGGGAGGAGGAGGGGAATGACTCTAGGGGCAGGAGGTAGCCTGGGGCAGGCCCTCCAAATGGTTTCCCGACTGACTGAATGGGTGCATGAATGAATGGTCAGCCTACAGTAGGAGCTCGGCGTGTACCCGGTGAGTGAACCGACCATGCTTTCTTTGCCCAGCATAGACGGCGGCCCGTACCGGGCACCGGTGCAGGGTTGCGGAGCGAGCGCGCGCACTGTGCGGCGCGGTGCGCGGAGCCGGTCGGCGCGCTCCACCTAACGCGGAGCAGATGGCGGGGCGGGCGAGGCGGCTGCAGCAGGGCCTGATTAGGCCCCTCCCGCGGCGGCGCTGTGCTTTGAAGTGAGCCGCTGCCGGCCGCGGGCCGCCTGGACGTCCCTGCCGCCGGGCCGCCGGTCCCGGGCTGGCGGCGCGTGTTTATCCAGGTGCGGGATGGGGGCTGGGCGCGGGGCTCCTCTTTCCTGCGGCCCATCTGGGACTTCAAAGCGGCGCAGGGCTCAAAGCGGCCGGGTGGGGGCGGGGCGGGGCCGGGCTGCGCGGCTGCAGGGCCGGGCCACTGGGGCGCACAGTCCCCGCCGCAGGCCGGCGCAGCGCTGGGTGGGGCGCCCGCTGCCTGCGCAGCCCGGACGTGCGCAGCTTCGCCTGTGCGACCTCCTGACCTCTCGGTGCGGCTTCGGAAGCGGCCAGTGCTCTGCGCCCATTGCTGTCCTCACTTCAGAGAGGGCAAGAAACTAGCCCATTGCAACCCGCTAAAAAATGCCAGTCAAAATTTGAACTCAGGGCCCGCTGGCTCCAGAGTCTTCCCTGGGACCGCCTGATTCCGGCCCATTTCCCCCCTGACACGGACTCTGCTCAGGGCTCTTCCATCGGCAGGAAGGCCAACAGACTCGCTCTTGTCTACCTTTGCATCTGTATTTGCTGCTCGGACAGCAGTGGCGCCAAGCAGATTTGTAGAAATTCAGACTCACAGGCTCCTCTCCAGACCTGCAGCATGAGACTGTTTTCAAAGATCCCCAGTGATTGGGAGGCCGAACTGCTGGGGCATTTTAGCTAAAAGTCTGCTCTTGGCACTGCTGTCTTTTGACACCGAGCCTCCCTCATCAAACTGGGAACTCCAGTGGGCAAGAGCTGAGCCTTCTCCATGTGGTCAGAAGTGCTTCGCCCCGCAGACTGGCACCTCCTCGTGGACAAGGGTTGGGCCTCACCCACTAACTAGGTGAGCGGGAAGCAGATAGCGCCCCGTGTCCCAGACTAGGGGCTTGCCAGACGCCCCTGGTGCCTCCCCACGTGAGGGGTCTGGGGGCAGTAGTGGGACCTCTCTCAGACTGGCGTCCCCGGGAAGCTTGGGGCAGGGCGCAGCCTGAAAGGAGAGGTGGCTGGTTCTTGCTGTCCTGCCGGTGCAGAGGCCGGGTGATGAGCAGTCACCCCGGGACCCTCCTAACTCCTCTGGCCCTAGTGTGCCAGTCAGAGGGACCTACAGGAGTGAGGCTGGGGAGAGAGCTGATCCACAAGCTGGGCCATGTGCGCTGCCTGACACCAGACCTCTCTGGGCAAACATTTGTCCTGTGTGTCACCGAGGGACCATTCAGACTGCAGGAAGCCCTCAGGCGGGTGGGTGCAAGCCGAGCCTGTCGGCTGCGGGAGGGTATTTTTAGCTGTGACTGACAGCCTTTTATTAAGCAGTTGCTGGCTGCACCCGGCCCCCAGCCCCTTCAGTCCTGGACAAAAAAGAAAGCACATTGTCATTTTGTTAAGAACAGGGTCCCGGCAGCCCTTCGTTGGTCCCTGGCCGCCTGGACAGGTTATTTCTCGCGGTGGCTGAGGTCCAGGCACCCCCCGCTGACACTCCCAGCATGCCCTGCAGCCTGACCCTTCACACATCTGGCAGTGATAAATGGCTTCGGCGTCGCCGCCATCACCTTGCACACTCTGATCCCACTCACTTTGTTCTCCCTTTAAAGCCAGTGGGCGGGTGGGGGAGGGGGCGCTCTCTCTTCTCCTCCATTGGCGGCGTCTCCTGGATACTTGCAGGCCTGTGCTGTGATACAACTTGAAAGGGCCGCGACACTCAGTTATCTGGTCTGGGAAGTCCAGCCTGGGAGTTGTCTGTGCTGACTGGAGTGTGGGGAGCGAGAGTGCTTGCCCGTGTGTGGATGTATGTGCATGACTGTGAGTGCTGGGGGGGGGGGGTTAGGTTTGGGGATGTGTCAACGTGTACTTTTTGGCTACTGTGGCTTTAGAATTCCTTTTGATCCCTAGTAGGGCAAGACCAGCCCATTCTCACTCCTTACACAGACACCTCTGTTCTTGTTAAACATTTTCTTGATGACACGGCAGTTCCATTCTTAGGAATACACCCAGCAGGGCTTGTACATAGCTGGGCACAGTGGCACAGGCCCGTTGTTCCAGGCTGCGGCGGGATCGAAAGTTCAAGGCCAGTCTGGGAAATTTGGTGACACTCTGTCTCAAAACAAAGCCCAGAATAAAAAGGGCTGGGGATATAATTCAGTGCTTCCTGGGTTCAATCCCCATTACAGAAAGCAAAGAAACAAAAACAAAAAACCCAAATTTAAGTGCCAGAGCGCCTCTGTCATGTCTCCAAGCGGGAAACTACTCAAATGCCTACGAACTGTAGACTGGATGAATGTGTGTTGAGATTCTCATACACTGGGTTATTACACAGAAATGAGAAGAAACAACCAACCAGGATCATGCAACAGGATGAATGGGTTGTATGGTCCTGTTAGGTAAAAGGAACCAGACACAAAAGAGTACATGAGGTATGATTCCATGGACAGAAAGCTCAGAAATGGGCAAAACTAGTCAACCGAGATAGAGACCTAGAGAGTGATTATTTTTTATTATTATTATTTTTTTGAGAGTGATTATTTTTAAAGAGTGGAGTGACTGGGGGTCGGGGAGAAGAGGGGCTTCCAGGGCAATATTCTCTTTCTTGATCTGGGTCTTGATTAATTGGGTATGTCCCCTTTATAAAAATTCAGAGCTACACATTTTTAATCTGCATATTTTCTCTCTGTGTATGTTGTACTTCAATAAAAAGTTCAAAATCTTGTATTTTGTTTTTCTTGTATTACAGTCCTCCATAAAATTTTTAGAATTAGCTTACTGACTTCAATGAAAAATTCGGTTGGGATCTTGGTTGGAATTACAGCATATTATAAATGTATTCAGGAAGATTCGCCTGCTTTATGATAATTCTTTTTCTCCATGGACATGGTATACCTTAGTTATTCAGATCAAATTTTAAGTCTTAGTAAAGTTTTATGATTTTCTCTAGAGTCATGAGATTTTCTGGCTGAGTTTATTCCAAGGTTGCAAAGTAACTTGCAGATTTTTTTTTTATTGTGAAGGAGTTTTTTTTTTTCTCTTATGTTTTCAGTCATTTTTATTGTGGTAAAATATACACAACATACAATTTACCATTTTTAAGTCTGCAGTTCAGTGGTATTAAGTATATCCACATTTCCATGCAACCATCACTGTGTCCAATTTCAGAACTTTTTCATCTTCCCAGCTGAAACTATAGTCACTAGTATAAATTCTCTTCCCACCTCCCCTTGGCCCGTGGAAACCATCATTCTACTTCTGTCTCCATGAATTCACTTATTTGATGTATCTCATATAAGTGAAATCACATAATGTTTGTTCTTTTGTGACTGGCTGATTTCTCAGCATAATGTCGTCAAGGTACATGTCTGCTGTAGCATGTGTGAGATTTTCATTCCTTTTTAAAGCTGAATAATTCTATTTTATTTATGCCACTTTTTGCTTATCCATCCATTCATCCGTGGACATTTAGGTTCTTTCAACCTTTTAGCTATTGTGACTAATACTACTACCAACACTTTGAACATGGGTGTGCGGATGTCTGTCTGAGACCTTGTTTTTAATCTTTTGGGGTATGTACCAGGTAGAGAATGGTTGAATCATATGGTAATTCTATGTGTGATTTTTAAAGAAACTACCTTCCTGTCTTGGACAGTGATTCTGCCATTTTATTTCCTATTGGTGTTTTACTAGTGTATAGGAAAGCTATTGGGTACTTAAAATCGACCTTGCAGGTGTATGGACATTCTGCAGGGGATGGGAGAGTGGGGGGGGGAGAGAGAAAGGAGTATGGCTAACAAAAGCATGACCTTTAGATCTCTCACAGAAGCCCATTTCAAGCTGATTTAAACAGTGAAGAGCATTATGATCTTGCCCAGCTGAGGCCAGAGGTAGGGCGGGCTCTGGGCATGGGAGCGAGCATCATCTTACCGTCTTTCTCCTCAGATGGTGGTAAGATGGGCCACAGGCTTCCTCAACCATGTCCAGCAGGGCACAGCCACCTCCTCCCAGGCACGCACTGCCGCTGTCTGCCTTCGGCAGCAGAGGACTCAGGAGCTCCAAGCAAGGCCGCCAAAGGGTCCCAGGTGCAGGCCCTTAGCAGCCCTTCATCCTAGAGCAGGGGCTGGGTGCACAGAAAGTGGAGAGGCGACTGCAGGACCTGTCTGTGGACAGTACAGGTGCACCCTGCAGATGCAAGACATCAGGGCTCAGAGTCCTATTGTCTGTTAGTCTGCATGCTTAGGCCAGCTACTTCTGCATACACAAGGAACAGTTACGGGCCCTGGGTGATTTCCAAAATGAGACAGTAACTGGCCCATGATGGGGGGCTGCTGCATCTAGCACATCTCATTTTCTGGGTGGGAAGACTTCTCACAAAAGTTCCTTTGGCCAGAACCGCATCCCAGGTGACTCTCAGGTGTGAGCGCATCGTAGTGGGTTGGGCTCATCTAGCCCCTGCGTGCTGGGAGGAGCACTGTCCCTGGTCGCAGGGCAGGTGGATGCCGGTGGAAATGGAGGCCAGAGGTGTAGGGAGACTCCAAGCTTTCCTCCCAGCCTCTCTGTTCTGACCTGCAAGGCTCATGTGAGAGAGAGTGGGAGAGAGAAAACATGTGGGACCATAGAGTCATATAGTCAGGGAAACTTCCTGCAACGAGTGAAACTCAGCATGAAAGGCGGGAGACAAGGAGCTCTGTCTGGGGAGAACAGGGCCAAGAGGAGGAGAAATATCATCACATCTGGCAGTGCAAGTGCGGCTTGTGCCACTTGTGTCTTTTGTCCATACATTTCCCAATGAGCAAAGCAGCCCTGAAAAACTTCTCAAGCCCAAGCCAGTCTCAAGTACTGAGCTACCTCCCCAACTCTTTTTTACTTTTTACTTTGAGACAGAGTCCTGCTAAGTTGCCCAGGCTGGCCTTGAACTTGTGATCTTCCTGCCTCAGCCTTCCAAGTGCTGGGATTACAGGTGTGCACGCTATTCCCAGCATGGTGCTGCTCCTCCATGCACTGTACAAATGCACCTTGAGCACCTTCTATAAGCTGGGCCCTGGGCCAAGTGCAGATGATCAGCCTCTGGAAGATGAGGCCCAGGCCGGTGCACGCTCCCCTCACAGGACTGTGCTGCCCTGCTCCACCCTCTGCCATGGTGCATGTTGCAGACTGCCCCGCTTCACGTGATTTTCCAGGCCAGAGGTCCTCAGCCTGGAGTGCTGGTGCCTGCTGGCCGTAGAGTCTCTCTTAAGAGTGTCCTACTAAACTTGTCCTCTCTGGGTGCAGCCACTCTCAGGGATGCTGCCTCCACCAGGGATGATGCTGAAGGACCTTCAGATTCCAAAGACCCCAGTGGGATCAGCAAGGCTTCTCTTCCCCCTCTTGATCCCTTCACCCTGGGCCAGTGGTGGCAAACCTAAACCCATGGCACGCGGCCGCTGCAGGCTGTTTGTATCGCTGAAGACTCTAAAAGGTTTGCCATTGCTGCCTAGGCCACGGTCCCAAGAATGCCTCACACCAGTCCTATATGCAGATCTCCCTTCCATCCACTGGATCTCCTGGGAACCCATGTAAGGGAGATCATCTCTACTAAATCTGAAGGCAGAAGCCATTTCACAACTTTCAGATTTCCACATGTGTGGGGGCGTCTAAAATACTGCAGTGAGGACAAGGCCTTGTTAATTCAGATGACAAAGGACCAAGCTAGGTATACTGTTAGTTCATTTCCTCCCCAGTGTTATAGACACACAGCTCCCATTTGAAAATGTTGCTGCTTTACGACAGATGGCATTTGTACCGTGCCAGGCACTCTGCTCCGCATGTTGCCTGCCCATCTTAGCCTCACTCCAGCCACATGAAGCGTCATTATCATCGGTGTCTTAAGATGAGGAAGTGCAGCTCAGAAAGGTTAAGTAATCAGCCGAAGATCACAGAGACAGTACCAGCCAGCATGGCTTGGGGATCCCCAACCTGCAGGGGAGACACAGGACAGCAGCTGTGTCGGAGCATTAGAGCTTTTGCAAGTGCAGCTATTGGTCTGTGTGGACTTGGGCCCGCGCTACTCCAAGTGGCTGGAAGGCAGCCGCGCGAGGGTGAGAGTGGGCCGATGGGAGCAGGACCTGCCTCCTTGGTCCTCTGCCTCTGTGCCCTGGTGAGGCTGGTGCACTTCCTCGTGGAGCTGCAGACCGCTGGTCCAGGCCTGGGGGCTCGCGGGACATCTGGGGAGGAGAGCTGGGGAAGCTGCTTGCTGTCCCCAACTAGGTCAGCCAGCAGGGTGGGGCAGTACCCAGAAACTGTCCTGGGGCTGGGACCCTGTGCTCACATTGACCTCCAGCCCCTGGAGTTCAGAGTCTGTGTGTGGGCACATGAACAGGGAGCCACAGGGCAACCCTAGGGAAATGCGGTTCCAGCCCAGCTCAGCTGGTGCCGTCGGAGCATCACAGATCTAACTGGTGGAGCCAGGATTTGGGCTTGGCTGTGCCGAAGCCCTCCGAGCTGGATTTTCACTTGGTTCATCAGGTGGATGGATACAGCACTGTCGAGGTGTGCAAGGTGACTTTCAGAATTATGAAGATGCATATTAGACATGACCACGTCCTTTCACTATCAAATATGACTGGGGCCAACAAGAACTGTCTAAAGGGAGCGCTACTCCCCACCTCCAGCCAGTTGACAGCTGTAAAGGTGGAGTTACAGAACCTGACTTTTTTTGTCTCCGTGATCTGGAAATATTAAATTTGAGGTATGTGTGTAAAGTCTGCCAATTTGAATAAAGGAGCAACCAATTAAAATTTTCTAGCCATCACTGTGCAAGCCCAACAAAATCTAACCATGGATTAGATTTGCTGCGGGCTTTTCAGATTGTGAGCGGCAACCCTGGAGACGCGTCAGGGTCCTTCATATCCTGATTGTCCTCCCAGTGTGCCTTCAGCCTGAGAGGCTGCTGACCGTAGACGCCTCCTATTTTCCCAGACTGGGGGACAGCCCCACCCTCTGGTTCTAGCCACCACTTCTGTGGTCGGGAGAACCTTCCTTCCCTTTGTAGCCACCTTTCAATGCAGGAGGGAGCTGTCCAGAGCAGACTCAGCCAGACAGAACAGTGGCCCTGGGCTGGAAACCAGAACTGGATCTTCTCCCTTCTCTCCATCCACCAGTTATGTGACGGCCTTTTCTGCTCTCACGCTAAAGATGTATTTTAAGCTGAGCGCAGTGGTACATGCCTGTTAATCTCAGTACTCTGGGAAGCTGAGGCAGAAGATTGCAAGTTTGAGCCCAGCCTGGGCAACTTAGTGACTTACTGAGATCCTATCTCAAAAACAAAAAATAAAAAAAGGGCTGGGAGTGTAGGTTTCCAATAGGAAAACTTTTTTATGTTTACACCTGCATATTCATAAATGCAAACATGTGCTGGTGTGAACTGTTGTTGCCGATATTCTCTTTCAATTTTACTGCTTGGTTCCTCTCTACCTGCCTTTCTCCCTCTGTCCCTCAACCCACGCTGGACGGCTGGTAGTACATGTCCGTGCTTCCATCACACGACACGTACATGTCACACATGCACATAAACACAGTACATGTACTTTCACAGGGTCTCTCTGGTCATCGTTTAGATGGCCCAAGTAGGTGTGCTTTTCTGCTCTTGGCTTTTCTTCTCCCACCCCATGGAAATCCTCGGTCCAGCCCCAATTCAGTCTTTGTCCTGTCTGAGTTGAGGTCACTTCCTACTGCTCATTCATTAAAGTGAGTGAAGGCGACCCTGTGGTCACCAGGAAGCCCTGAAATTGCAGTGTTTTAAAAACAACAAGGGCGCTGATGGCTTGTTCCTGTCTCAGCACTGTGGCGGGCTGCCCTTGGCTGGTCTCCTCCCAACACTGTTTCAGGGATGAGTTCCTTCCACTGCCGTCCTGGAGTCTTGCAGGCACCACGGAAGAGCAGGCGCGGGACAGGCTTCCTGGCCACGTGTCACTTTTCCCCAGTCTATTCACCGGAACCAGTCAGGTGGCCTCAGCCCGACCTCCGGGAGGTTGGGAAGAAGGTGGAGTCTGTGTGCTGTCTCTGTCACGATTCATTTCAAGATTTTTTTTTGCCATTGAAAACTGATTCAATCAACCTCTTTCAACATTTGTCCTTAGGATTTGATGGTTTCATTTCTGTCCCAGGGATTTCTGGTCTTAGGATTTTGGGTTCCAAGGAAATATTTTACATGCAAAATTTATATTTTAAATAAAAACTTCAATGGAACTGAAGTTACTAGATTTACTCTCAGAAGTTCTGAAATAACTCTCATTTTCAGCAGCTGCAGCTTCCCCCCCACCCCGTCCCGTCCCCACCAGCCACTGTCATTGTTCTTTTAAATTTTCCTCTGCGATATTTCATTGTCAGTTTGATTTGCATTCCCCTGACCACTTGTGCGTGTGAGCATCTTTGGCCTTTGTTTGTGTCCACTCGGCTTCCTTCTTTTGTGAATTGTCTATTCATGTCCTTTGCCATAATTTCTTTGGGGTAGTTGGCCCTTTTCTTTCCAATTTGTAAGAGCTCTTTGTATATCATAGATTTAACCCTTTGTCCTCTACATCACAGAGGTTTCCCCCAGATTCACTGTCACCTCTACCTCTGTTTGTGGTATCTGTTGCCTTCCAAGGGATGAACATTCCGTGTGTCAAGTGTGTCTTCTCTGTTTCTGTATTCGGGGTTTCCATTCCTGGAGGGGCTCTCTTTACTGGCGTCCCTTATGGAGCTGCTCTTCCTCAGGGGAACTGTGAGACTCCCTGCTCCAGGTCCTGGGGATCTGCTGTCACCCTTGCTACGGCTGGCCATGGGAGGACCAAAGACCCACACGCGATTCCTTCCGAGGTTTCCAGGCCTTCGGGGGCCGAGGTCTCTGACTGCACAGTGGGAGGTCAGGGAGGCGGGCTCGGAACCTGAGACCCGGGTACCAACACTGGCTGTGAGTCACCTGTGCGGCCTGAGCCGCAACGCCAGACCTCTGCCCTTTAACTGTGGCGTCAGAAACAGGGTCATTACGGGGCTTATTTACCTGCCGGAGTGCGGAGGCTCAGAGTGGGGCTGGCGCTATCTAGAGTGGAGACACAGAGGCGCGGTGATGAGTTTGACAGTGAGTGGTTTCACACACACCCTCTCAACTACACCCCACCAATTCTAGGACGTAGGGGTCCCTCTCCTTAGAAGTAAAGAAGCATAGGCCCAGAATGGGGGAATCAAATGCTCAAAGTGACACAGCAGATAAATGGCAAAGCACAGATTTGAGTCACCTGTGTGTGTGTGTGTGTGTGTGTGTGTGTGTGGGAGCCTGGTGGGGAGGACTTGACTTTTGTTGTGGTTGTTATTGTTGGTACTGAAGATTTTACTGAGGCCTGACGCTGAGCTCTTTTTAGGGTGTCCCTAAGTCAATAAGTTGCACAGGTGGGGTTTGATCTTGTGATCCTCCTGCCTCAGCGTCTCAGTCCTGAACTTATAAAGGGCACCAACATTCCTGGCTGATAGTCTGAGAGACTACGCAGATCTTAAAGGTTGATATGAAAAGTGCAGGAAATTCTGCAGAATTGCCTGGCATTTCCCGGGAGGACTGGACCATGTGAGAGTAGACAGGATGGCTGCCAAGCAAGACGGGGGACAGAGCTTCTGAAACGCTGTGTCCCAGGTGGAAGGGGCAGCCCCGGGGGGCCCGGTGCCTGCGAAGGGGGCTGGCTGCGAGCGCCGCAGAGCTGTGGGTGGGGGCTTGGTGGCGGAGGCGGCTCCGAGGAGTAGTGGCAGGAGTCCGGCTGATTCCGTGGGACTGTGGCTAAATTCCTAAGGTGCGGACTGCCAGGTCACAGGAGATGCTGCTGCCACCTCTGCAGAATCAAAATCCTCAGTTCCAGTGGCAGGAATTGGTCACCTCCCCAGGCTGCCCCCTCTTCTTGCTCCTAGAACTCCCATCAGGCAGGCGTGTCTTTAGGGAGAAGGTTCTTCTTCTGGTCACAGAGTTCGAGCTTGGCCAGACGAGGTCAACTGTACCCAGCAATGTCTTCTCCTGGACGGAAATGGGCCTATGATGCAACTTTGGACAAGGAAAGTATTGTGCAGTGTTGTGACTGTCCTAGGTCCTTGGTATCTTGAACAGGGACTCGAGGAGGATACATAGAAGTAGAAGTGAAAGGGCAGATTGACTGGCCAGGACATGCTCCTGAGGGTGGGAGTGGGCCAGAGAAAGGAGCTCTAGGCCCAGGAAGCCGGGCGTCAGAGCCCGTATGTGGTTTCTGCAGGCAGTTCGCAGCTTTTGCCTGGTGCAACAGCTCACTCAAGTCAGGAGCAAGTCTCCCCCTTTCTGTTGAAGGGGGCAGTTTTTGTCCCTACATGGACCTTTGAGGAACTGTCATGGCACCCAAAGCCCGTTGGGGAGGGAGGCCAAAACCACAATGTAAATGAGATTATAATTAATTATAATTGAGTTGGGTCATTTTTGATTGTTTAGGATATTCTATAGCAACATATGTCCCCACGTGTGGCTTAATTGTTAGAAGTGGATGCTCTTTGTGGTTTCCAGAGAACTTACCTTGGCCCCTCAGAAGCCTATAACACATGTGCCCTCTTGTCTTTTCCAGCTGTGGTCCAACTGTCAGAACCAGGCCTTCTATGGTTTTTGGAGAACTAGTTTCTTTTTCTCCCTGGCCTTCAAGCCCCTTCTTTCCAAGAATTTCTTCTCTCTATTTCCTCCCTCAAAAGAAGATGTCAATGAAGACAATGAGGCCTTTTCTTTCTTTGGCTAGTATTGAGTGAAGATGTGATGCATGGCACAGCTGCAGCCATCCTGTGACCACAAGGATAAGGACTGTCTCAGAGTGGCAGAACAGAAGCAGCAGAAATGTAATAGGAGGATGATGTGGTGGAACCAATGAATTAACCAAACCCCAAAAGCCCAACGCTTGGACTCTTTAGGGAGCAGATATATTTTTCTGTTTAACAACTTTGAGCTGGTTTTTCTGTTAATTGCAGTCAAATGTACCCTATCTTGGCACATTTTACAGGGGTAGAACCAGAGTCAGAATGAGGAGGTGAGAGAGATGTTGCCTAGCTCAGCAGTTCTCAAATATTTTAACCTCAAGATCTCTTTATGCTTCTAAATCTACTAAGGACCCCAAAGAACTTTTGTCTGTGTGGATTTTAGCTCTAAATATTTATTATACTGGAAATTAAAACTGAGAAAACTTAGAAACATATACTTGATAATTTTTAAAAGTCTCATTTTATTTGATATAAATAATATTTTTAAAGTGAAAAAGAACTGGATTTTCCAAAACAAAAAAAGATTCATTTGAAGAGTGGCGTTGTTTCTCATTTTTGCAAATCTCCTGATGTCTGGCTTAATGGAAGACAGCTGGATTCTCATATCTGCTTCTGCCTTTAATTTGTTCTAATGTCACATGTCTTGTAACCTTGGGAAACTTCACTGTACACTCCAGAGAGAATGCAAGGAAAAAGGCAATGATGTCTAGGTATTCATGGTTGTTTTCTAGCGACTGCCGTAGCTGATTAACCCAAACATGATGATGTCTGACAACAGAGCTTTATTCCTTTATGGCTCGGAGGTCAGAAGTCCAAATTCTAGGTGTCAGCCAGCCATGTTTCCTCCAGAGATTCTAGGGCAGATGTGGTCTTTGCCTCTTCCAGCTTCTGGTGGCTGTCTGCATTCCTTGGCTTGCTGCTGTGTTACTTTGGTCTCTGTGTTCATCTTTACATCACTTTCTCCTCTGTCTCTACCTTCTACAGACACTTGTCATTGGATCTAGGGCCACCCAGATAATCCAGGCTGACCTCACCATCTCCAGAGCCTTAACTTACTTGGGTCTGCAAATACTCTTTAGCTAAATAAGTCCACACTCTCAGTTTCTGGGAATTAGAACACAGGTCTATCCTTTGAGGGGGCACCATTCAATCTACTACAATATTATTATGAAAATGAGATTGACTTGGATCCCCTGAAAGGGTCCTGAGGACCTGTGGAGTCCCCAGGTAGAAATGTTGAAAACCAGAGATCAAGCTCCACGGCTTCCACACATGCGTAAGTAGGTCCCAAGGCAAAGAATGGAAGGAGGCCAAGTACACTTTGCCTGATGAACTGGTGAAAACAAAGGTCCCAGGTAGAGTCCTTTGAGGAAGGAGCCCAGAAGGGAATGGGGAGACATGTTCGGAGTGTGAGAGAGGTCCAGGACAAGGAGATGGGAGGTGAGGAGGAAGGTGGCGTGTTGAGGGCCTTGAGGTTTAGGAGTGCACAATTTGGGGTTGTTTCTGTAGGAGCCTGTGATAACTTCTCCATCACTTTAGAACTGGTCCAGGCTGATGTTCACAAAGCTCTGTGTGAGCAATGCTGCTGGAGATAGGGGCACTCAAGCGACAAGAATGCCTCTCCTGGGAATGGAACAGGACTTGGAGGGCAGCCTGGAGTAATGACCCATCACTTGACTGGTCAGATTGGAACTCGGAGGGCAGGGGTGATGGGGACATCCCAAGAGAACCCCACAGATTATGAGAGGTGGCGTTCCCAGGGGCGGCAGGGAGAGCAGCCTGGCTGCCCAGCAGGCAGAGCAAGTGGGCTGCACATCTCCAAGGGCACATTGGTTATACCTTTGCCAGTGCCCAGACTGGAATGGGATTGGGGACCCGCCTCCCCAAGAGGGCCCTCTGGAGTCTCAGGAGCCCTATGGCATGTGGATCACATTGAAACACCACAGATTTAGTTTGTTCCCTCCCCTATGTGACACGTGAGGAATCACAGAGAAAACAATTGATGACTATCATGTCAAATAAATTCAACAAACAAAGGAACCAAAAAAACCTACCAGATTCCACAAACTCTTCTACATCATAAAAGTTACCTATAGTATGAAGAAAAAGTCCTGGATGAGATCTGGGGTATAGATGAAAGACAAAAGGTAAATACCTTTAGTATACAAAAGGTAAATCCAGGATCTCTGGTAGACAGAAAAGTAGGCAAAAGTGTCATTTGAACAGGCGATTTAGAAAAGAGATTTAGTTCATATGAAGCAAGATGTTCAGTCTCACTGCTATGGTTTGAACACTTGTGTCTCTCTGAAAGTCATATGTTAGGGGGCTGGGTTGTAGCTCAGTGGTAGAGCCATGCGCTCAGCATGTGTGATGTCCCAGGTTCAATTCCCAGCACAAAGCAACAAATTAAAACAAAATTCATAGGTTAAAACCTAATCACTAATGTGGTGGTAGGAGATGCGGCCTTTGGGAGATTATATTAGGAGGTGGGGGCTCAGAAGGGCGGCTCCGCCCTCATATTTGGTATTTGTGTCCTTATGAAAAAGAGTGCAGAAAGCCACCTTTTTCCTTCCATCCCACGAGGCCACAGTAAGAAAGCACCATCTATGAACCAGAAGTGGACCCACACTAGACTCCAGACTTCCTGGCATCTTGATTTTGGCTTGCTTAGCCTCAGAACTGTTAGAAATAAATTTCTGTTGTTTTTAAGATACCCAGTTTATGGTATTTTGTTATAGTAGTGTGACTAGACGAAGATACTCACTTAAAAAATGAAAAAAACTGAACATCTATTTATAATGAGCTATAATTTTTCACATATCCGTTTGGCCATGACTGGCAATTAAAATAATCAATAGTATCCAACTCTGGTTAGTGTGGGAGCAAAACTGACCCTTTGTACTGTTTGCAGGGAGCATTCATTGGTACAGGCACATGGGGGGCAGCTAGAAATGTACATCAGATGAGAAACACAGCTTGGCCTATGACCCAGTGACCCCACTTCTGTAAGATGGAGACAATAAGAGTCCCCATTTCACCGGGTTGTTGAGAGGCTCAAACAAGCTAATCTCTGAAAATCATTTAACTCAGTGCCCAGCACAAAGTTTTCTCAATGCTAACCACTGTTCTTAGTACTGATCCTAGAACAAATGATGGGTGTACAGGGATGTTCTCCAGACACTGTTTTCAGTAGCAAAAACTGGACACAAATCAATCGCACACCCAACTTTAAGGAGGTTCGTTCTGGGGGCAGGGCAGGTCTGAAGTCCTGACTGACGCTTTCTGCTGCTTGGGTCGGAGCCCCCCTCTATCCCTGGAACATCAGTTGCCACCAACTATTTAGTTCTCAAACCCGGCACTGATGACTTTTTATATTCATTTTTTATTCATCAACACTTAGAAAAATACTGAATGACTATCACAGCAGTGTTTATAATAGCAGAAAAAGTCTTGTGGCCAAAAGGCTCACGAGAGAGATTGGCACAATCAAAGATGATTCCTCTTTGCGGGAAGAGAGTGTTGGCAAAGAACAGCGAAAGAATTGGAATGTGCTGGTGCTGTGGGAAGGTGAGAAAAGCAGGTTACAGAACCAGATTCACAGCGGAAATGCAGAGAGAATGAAGCCCCAGACTGAGGAGTGTGTTCATTTCAAATCCTCCAAAAAAAAAAAAAACTTACTGGCCCAGTGACCTGCACTGGCCAATCACTGTGGCCAAAGGCCGAACACTTTGATCGGTGATTCCAATCTCATATGTGATGCCACATAAAGTATAAAAATCGGCCCCGTCGGTGTGTAACCTGTAACATGGTGGTTAGTTTTGGGGGTGGGAATTAGCACAGGGCCCAAGCCACTCCCTAGAGAGGTGCTACTATAGAAATTAACATCACGTTTCTCCACCAAAATGCTAATAGCAAAGGTTGGCTCACTCTGGAACTTATCAAACTGTACCTTTGTGGTGTTTTTCTCTTTTTTAAATTTTTATTTATTTATTTTGAGGGATGCTGGGGATCAAACTCAGGGCCCTGCTACGCAAGCACTCTACCACTGAGCTAAATCCCCATCCTCAGTGGTGTTTTCTTTACGTATGACCCACTTCAACACATCATGAAAGACAGGCACCCAGCTTACAGTATGATCTCATCTAAGTAAACTTGTAAATGTGTAGAAACATGTTTAAAGGGGCAGTTACTCTATTACATCTAAACTTGTTTCTGGGTGGTGAGATTAGGAGTCATTTTTATTTTCCTGTGTGTGTCAGTATTTTGTACTTGTCTTCAACGAGCATCACCTTTTCATACATTTAAATATTTATTTACTTATTTATTGTAGTACCGGGGATTGAACCCAGGGCCTTTGCACTGAGCTACCTCTCCTAACCCTTTCTTTATCTTTATTTTGAGACAGGGTCTCACTAATTTGCTAAGTTGCTCAGGTTGGGCCCAAACTTGTGATTCTCCTGCCTCTGCCTCTCAGAGTGCTGGGATTACAGGTGTGCGTCACCACCACACGCAGCTGGATCACTTTAATAATTACGAGGAAATGTGCATCATTAGGACTCTTGGGCTTTAAGAATCAGAAAGCCAACACACGATCTTACTTTTAAAAACTGTAATTAATTGCAACATATGACCGAAATGTTTAGGGATGGATTTGGTTCAGGGTTAGAGTCTGTGTCATAACCGAAGTTTTAGTGAAATCTCTTTAAATAGCATGTGATACATGCTCAGCTCAAATTGGTATAAACAAAAATGGGAATTCGTTGCCTCACGTAATTAAAAGTCTGGGGGAGAATTTTATTCCAGGTATGGCTAGATCAACTCCTTAAAAGATGCCATCAGGCCTCTCATTCTTTCTGCCCAGCACCTGCAATCTATTTTCTATACTTTCTTCAAATTTGGCCTCAGTTCCGAACAGACTTTCCCCAAGAGGTGGCAAACACCGCCCCCAGCAGCTCCAAGCTTACATCCTTCTGGCCTAACAACCCTGATGGAGCCAAAAGTCCTGCAAGAGTCTTATTGGCCCAGAGTGGGTCACATGATACACTCTGCACCAATCAGTGGGGCCTGGGATGAATACTCTGATTGGCCAGCCCAGATCCTACGCCTTTCCCTAAAGGTGACTGAGGTTAGTTTTTCAAGGAGGGTAAAAGTGAAGTCATGGAAAGTGAATGTTACTCAGGTCAAATTAATAGGTGTATCCGTTGCCCAGGGCTGCTTGGTACTGCCCATACTGATGCCATGACTTCAGGTTTCCCTGGCTTGGGGGAGCAAGCAGAGCCCATATCTCTGAGTGAACAATGAGCTCTTTGTAAAGTTTTCGTTTACTTTTAATATATACTTTTGTTTTTAATCGATACCTAGTAATTGCACACATTTATGGGTAGAGTGTGACATTTTAATATATGCATCCAATGTGTAATGATCAAATCGATGATTGGTATAGCTCTTACCTCAGGCGTAAATCATTTCTTTGTGTTGGGAACACTCAAAATCTTTTCTACAAAATATTTTAAAATATTCAAATAATTGTTGCCTACCATAGGTATCCTACTGTGCTATAGAAGAACGTTACAAGTTATTCCTCTAATCCAATTGCTGCAGTGTACTTGTTAGTCACCCTCTCTCCATCTCCCCACCCTCACACCTTTTGTAGGGTCTGGCAATCACTATTTTACTCTCTATTTGTATGAGTTTTTTTTTTAGCTTCTACATGTGAAAACATACGGTATTTGTTTTTTTGTACCTGACTTATTTTGCTTAACATAATATCCTCCTGTTCTATCCATATTGCTGCAAAATTTTCATTTTTTATGGCTAAATGATATTCCATTGTGTTTATATACCACATTTCCTTTATCCATTCATCCATCTGTGAACACCTAGGTTGATTCCATACCTTGGTTATTGTGAACAATGTTGTAGTAAACTTGAGAGTGAAAATGTCTCTTCTGCATACTGATTTCAGTTCCTTTAGATGTATACTCAGTAGTGGAATTGTTAGATCACACAATAGTTCTATTTCTAGTTTATTGAGGAAATTAATGCTGTTCTCTATAGTGGTCATACTAATTTATATTCCCGCTGACAGTGTATGACAGCTCCCCTTTCTCTGCCTCTCCCTCAGAATCTGTTATTTATTTATTTATTTATTTATTTATTTATTTATTTATTTATTTTCGAGACAGAGTCCCACTACTCCAAGCTGGCCTCAAATTCATGATCCTATTTTTTTTTTAGAATAGCCATTCTAACTGGGGTGAAATGCTATCTCATTGCTGTTTGACTTGCATTTCCATAATGGCTAATAATATTGAGTATTTTTTCATATACTTTTTGGCTATTTGTATATCTTCTTTTGAGAAATGTCTATTGGGTTATTTGTCCATTTTAAAATTGGATTATTTGTCTTTCTGCTATGAAGTTTTTTGAGTTCCTGGAAACTAATCCTTTGTTGGGTAAAGAGTTTGCAAATATATTCTTCCATTCTATAGGCTGCTTCTTCACTCTGTTGATGTTTCCTTTGCTGTGAAAAAGCTTTTTAGTTTGATGTCATCCCCTTTGTCGATTTTTGCTTTCATTGCCTGTGCTTTTGGGATCATATCCAAAAAATGTTTGCCCAGACCAATGCCCTGAAGCATTTCCTCTATATTTTCTTCTAGCAGTTTCATATGAACATCCTTTTTAGGAGGGACCATGGCTCCCACTCCTGAAGATACCCTGAGTGAGCTCTGAGAGAGACGAGTGGGGGAAACTAGCCATCCCTCCCCTCTGGGGCTGCTGCTGCCAAGTTTCTGGCTGGAGCTTGTCTTAGAAGACTGGATCATAAAGCTCTGCAAATGGGCGTTTGGGATGGAAACACAGACACACAGTTAATTAGAGCATCATGCTTGGCGCCACCCTAATTAAGGCCGTTCCCCAGTGGAGGCCAAGATTTAAAGTTCTCTCTTTTACAGAGCTTGGTGGCAGCAGGCGGCCTGTCCTCTCCCTTCCCTCTGATGCATCCCCTTCTGCCTGCTGGGAACGGGGTGGGGAGGGCAGCTCAGCTGGCTGACAGGAGGTTGAGAAAGGTTGTCCAGGTCGCATTGGAGGAACGTAGCCGTCCTCCTGGGACCAGGTCAGGGGAAGTGGGTACAGTGCATAAATCCTGGCTAGAGGTGATGCCTAGAGGTGATGGGCAGGGCTGTAGTGTCCCACCTTATCTTGGATTAGGACCTTTCAGAAAGTGGAAAATGCCTCTCAAGGTACTCAGTGGCCTGGCTGGCCAAGAACACTGTCAGATCTCAATGTCTGCCTTCACTGGGACAAGGAACCTGGTGTCCTCAACCAGACTCCCAGCGTCCTTGGAGCCCACCATTTCCTGACTCACCTGGATGCAATAGGATACAGAGGGCACATTTACAGCCAAAAAATGTATTAAAAGATTCATAGAGTTTCTCTAGAAACCAACAGAATTCCTCCCATTATCCACAGTATAGAATCGTCCAGTTCTGTACCCTACAGTGCTATTGGGGAATTCATTGGAATGCAGTGCTGGCAGAGATATAAAAATCATTTTATATAATAGGTGAAAAACTTATGGCCAAGAGAGATTTTCCCAAGGTTCTAAAATGTCTTAGATTAGTTGCGATGGCAGCTGGCAGAGATCTCGCCTTGAGTGCCAATGGGAATGACTTGCTGTGGGTTGTGTTAATAATGATTCTGAGGTCTTTATCTTGCTCCAGGTGGAACAGACTCTTGATTGATTAGTTATGTCTGCCACGGGCCCTGGATATGGGTGTGGTTACGCATGTACCAAATTTCTGCTAGCCTTGCCTGGATGTCATAGGAGTGCTCTGACACAGGCCCTGGAATCAGGCAGAGCAGATTAATAGGGAGAGGCATGAAATCCACAGAGATCATCAGTTGTTCTGAAGGATGGTGGTCAGGATTATGCAATAGGAATTCCTAAGGATTTTTATGTTGGGGTCTTCTGGCAAACTATGGGGTGTGTCTTCACAGCCCCCATGCTACCAGAGTGTGAGGTCCCTAGCCCGCCCTTGGTGAGGGGCTGTGGGTCAGTGGTCCTGGTGACCCTAGGAGAAGGTGGGTCTTATCTGCAGTGAAAGTGACTCTGGGGTACCAGTTCATGGAGACTGCAGTGCTGGAGTTAAGACCGCCCCTGAAGGCCTGAATATTAGGACACCTAGTTCCCTCCTGCCTGTGCTATCATTGCTGAGTGACCAGAACAGCCTCTTCCTCTGCCAAGCCCCAGCCACACAATGCTCCCAGGGAGTCCTGCAAGCCCTCACACTTAGCCACCTAAGTAGTTTAGCTTTGTGTTGTTGTTTTTAATTGTGGTAAAATACACATATCATAAATTTTCCATTTTAACCATTTTGAAGTGTGTGGTTTTGTGGCATAACCATATTCACACTGCTGTGCAACCATCACTACTATCCATCTCTGGAATCTTTTTGTCCCCCCAACTCTGTACCCTTTGAACAACGATTCCCCATCCCTGTCCACCAGCCCCTGGTATCCACCATTTTGCTGTAAATGGGGAGTGGGCCCTGCTGGTGGGGTCTCTGAGGATCATTCCAATGTAGCCATGGAAATCACAATCAGAGGCTTAGGAAATTAAAGGATTTATTATACACACAGGTCTTAGAGCAGGAAGTGTGTCCATTCCTTCTGGGTGCCACACTGGAAGAGTGACAAAGGAGTAGGTTTAACCAAGCAGGTGGGGCAAGGGGCGAGCCTGCCCACAGGCAGGCACCTTCATTCATTGATGTCAAAGTAGAGTCAAAGGAATGAGAGGATTTCACGAGCTCACAGTCAGGGGAAGGCAAGAAGAGCAAAGTGTGGCAGGGACCAACCTTATCGCACTGGGCACCTGGTTGCCAGGGTAGGATGCTCACAGTTTGTTCATGAGGATGTTAAAGTATCAGCAAAACATGAAGTTTTAAAAATTTGCATTACAACTTTCTACTTTCCATCTTTGAGTTTGCCACTCTTGAGTATCTTATATGATTGAAATCATACACTATTTGTCTTTTTGTCTACTGTCTTCAAAGTGCATCATTGCTGTAGCTTTGTAAGGATGAAGAGCACCCCATTCTACGTACACACCATATTTTCTTTATATCCATTTATCCACCGACGCACACTTGGGATGCATCCACATTTCATCTCTTGTGTATAATGTTGCTACGAACATGGGTGTACAAGGATCTGTTTGAGTCTCTGCTTTCACTTCTTGTGGGTATATATACAAAAGCAGAATCACAAACATTGTATGTTTAATGTTTTGAGGAAATGCTATTTTCCATAGCAACTGCATTTTTACATTCTTTATGGTAAGGTACAAAGTCTTTGATTTCTTTACATCCTCACCGATACTTGCTGTTCTCTCTCTCTCTCCTGATAGCCACCCTAATAGGTGTGGAGTTAGTTCTCATAGTTTTGCTTTGCATTTCCTAATGACTAGTGATGTTGACATCTTTTCATGTGCTTACTGGTCATTTGTAGATCTTTGGAGAAATGTCCATTGAAGTCCTTTGCCCGTTTCAGAATTGGGTTGATTCTGGTTTGGTGTTAATCTCCCATTATGTCCCTGAAAGACTGGTAGTGAGGAAAGGAAATTTGGATGGAAGGAGGAGCACAGAAGGAAAAGGGCTTAGGGTGGCACCGTGTACCAGGCCTGGTTTCCGTCCGTCTAAGCTGCCTCTTCATTCTACCTATATGGGGTTAGCTTCACCCTGGGGTCGCTGCTCTTATCTGTCCCTCACTGCAGCATGGCCTTCTCCTCCTTGTTGCCAGAATAGAGGGAGCCGCATGTGGATGAACCAGGCCTTTCCCGGCCGTCCTCCCAGTGAGAGGGCTGGCTCTCGCTGGACGCAAGCAGGTCAGGGCGGAGCTGGAGAGGCCTCCTCTTCTTGCAAAGCTGTTCTCAGCAGGAGAAGCAGCTCTCGGGTGACTCGGATAAACTCATTTGAGACTCAGAAGGGGGTTGGTCATTCGGAGTGCAGCCGGCTGTCCCCACAGGTCTCACTGTCCCCTCATCTCAGAAACAACCTGAAGGCCTCTCATTGTGCCACCCACCACCAGTCAAGCCCTCTGCCCTCTGTTGGGTTTCTCTCTGACTCACACCAGCTTTCTCCTGACTGCTGTCCACTTGGGCCTAGGAGCAAAGTTTGAGCTTTGGACTAGCCTCCACTGTACCTACCCGGCGGGACATGTAGCAGCTGCAGCCACCAGGACTGGTGTGACTGGGCTCACGGAGGCTCTGGCTTCTCCAGAAGCTGCCTCGAGGGGTCAGTGACACACCCCGTGAGGCAAACCCCGGCCAGCGAGAGTCAGGAGGGGGAGTTTCTCACCTGAGCTCCTCCCTCTGGTGGCCGCACCTGAGGCGTAGCATTTCTGTGCGTTCTCTGTTGTGGTGTCCTGCCAGCTGGGAAATGGAACCAGCCTGGAAATGCTCGTACTCTAGCTCTTCCCTCGGAGCTCCCCGGAAGAGTGTCTGAGGTGGAGCTCAGTGTACAGAAGGTTAATGAGGTGCTCTTGGGTGGCCACCTGTGGAAGGGCAGATGCCAGCAGCACTGGGCAGAAGGAGAAGTAGCTTGTGCCATAGTCTCCATGGGAGCCCTGTAGCTGGGACAGCCCTTCACAGATGTCCTGAGCTGAGGCCTCTGTGCTCCTCTGCTTATCGGTCATGGCTTCCTCAAGAGAGGGTGGGACCTGGGACATGATGACTTGCTTCCGAGAAAGCAAGTCCAAAGAGGGATGTCAGCTGGGGGCTGTGTGCCAGCTGTACTCCAGGGAGGTGGGGACAAGTCCCTCAGTCTGAAGGGGACCCTACTGCGCCCTCCCTCCCTGCCTCATTCCTGTTTCTCCTCGCTTTCCCCAGGATACATCTGCCAGTAAAGTATTTGCAGGTAAGCTCTTATCAGGCCCTGCTTTCTAGATAGTTTGCGCTAGGACACCCCCTAAGCCAGCACCCTCCTGGTTAGAAGGAGATCTCTGGGTGAAGAGGCAGCACAGGCTCCCGGTTAGCCTGTGATGTAACTACCCTCAGGCTGCCCTCTTGACTCTTGACCAGTTACTTCCGGCCAGAAGTCAGATGGCAGAGACATTACCCACCCGGGCCCCGAGGACAGATTGTTCCCCTGGCCTGTCTAGTGTGACTGATGTGCCTTCGATGTGATGGTACCTACAATGTGATGGTGCTGTGGTCTGATGAGTGTTATCCCCTCAGGTTCAAGTGCTGGCCCTTGACCCCCAGAGGGCAGTGTGGTGGTGGTGAGGTAGTGGGACATTTAAGAGGTGGGGCTGTTGGAGGGTGGCATTGCTCTCAGAAGGAATTACCACTGGTCCTGTGGGGTGGGTGATTTCCTACAAGAATGTGTTGGTATAAAGCAAGTTTGACTTCCTTGGCTCACTGTCTTGTTTCCTACCTCACGTGTGATTTCTCACATTACGTCACATGCATGTCCAGCACAGCACCATTCACCATGTTGTGATGTAGCCAGAAGACCCTCACTAGAGCTCAGCCAATGCTGACACCATGCTTTTGGGCATCCAAAAATGTGAGCTAAGTGAACCTATTTTTATACACTTCCCAGCATCAGGTCTTTTGTTACAGTGACAAACAGACTAAGACACTAGGTCTGGGGGCAAGGAGAGTAGGATGATTTAGACTTGATTTCTATCCAAGGAGCTCACAGTCCAGGGGTCAACATCTCTTCCTCTCACAGCCTCTGACGGTGACAGAGCCAAATGCTCTTGGCTGCCTGCCCCTCAGCAATTCCTTGCTATCCTTGCAATCTCAGGAGGTGAACCAGGAATGCTCTAAGCCCATTCTGGTGCCCAACGATTGGCTTGGGTCTGGACATGGGGATCACTTTGGTCACTGGCCCCAAGGGGCGACTCAGAGTTATATCTGCAGAAAGATTTCCTCATCAGTGGTGTGCAGCATGTGGAAGAGATGTCTGGTGTGGTTGAAGTCGGCGTGATTGCCTGAAAATGTTGCTGCCACAGCATGACTACAGGGGTGGGAGGGTGTGCTGGGCATGGTGAGGGTGGCATCTTTGATAATATCATGGAACCACAGAACTAACCAACACACAACAGCTCTGTCTCTGAGCTTGTAGTTATAAGGTGGGTAGTGTTCCTACTGCACAGCACCTGAGAAGTGGGTCTCTGAAAGCTTGACTGTCTTGTATTATGGTTTGGATGTTTAGTGTCCCCCAAGGGCCCTTATGCTAAAGACTTGTTCACTGTCTGTGGCACTCCTGGGAGGTTGTGGAATCTTTAAAAGGTAGGGCCTAGTGGAAGGAAGTGAGTCACTGAGGATGTGCCTTTGATAAAGATATTGGGGACCATGGCTCTTTCTGCCTCTCTTTTCTCCTTCCTGGCCACCATGAGATGAGCAGCCATCTCCTCCATAAGTTCCTTCAATGATATTCTGCCTCATCACAAGCCCAGAGAACCATGGCCAAGTGGCTATGGACTGAAGCCCCTAGAACCGTGAACCAAAATCAAACTTTCCTCCTTTTAAAGTTGATTACCTCAGGTATTTTGTCACAATGTTAGAAAGATGACTGACATCCCTAATTAGCAGTGTAACCCTGGGCAAGATGCTTAGTCTCTGTGTAAAACAGACATAAAATAAGACTAACCTCATAAGGCTGCTGTGAGACATAAATGTATTTTATATATATGAAGGGCACAGTCGCTGGCACTCAGGATATACGTAAGTATTGGTCATTATTTAGTTCTCCTTTAAATTTAGATCTTAAGTGGACAGAATTGAATTAATCATAAGCCTTGATTCATGCTGTGCCACTGGTATAGTAATTAAAACAACACCTGTGGGCCTGTCAGTTACCTGACGAACTATTGCCAGTAGTGGTGCCTTGGCTGTGTGCTCTCTCAAAATGGCCTCCTGGCCACGCCCATCTGCCCCCTAGGGCAGCACCACCATCCCGAATTCTGTTATCATTCCCCTCTGTGTGCAACCTTATCACACGTAAGTGTTTGTCCAAACAACATACAGTTCTCTTTTGCCTGCTTTTGAGCCTTTTGAAGAAAAGGGCACAGGAAGATACTATTGGTATTTCTGGCTCCCCACACATGAAGGCAACATAGTCACAGAGTGCTTCCTTGAAAGGAGGAAGAAGAAACACACATTTGCACTTTTTTTCTTACTCATTTCTTGCATTTCCTTTGGCTGAGGTGTTGTCCTGTCCCGCCTAAGGATGCTTCCAGAAACACCTTTCTTCTGATTCAGTGTGTGGGGGGCTTCCTGGCCTTCTGGCATGGCTGCCCCGCGGAGCCCAGGGTTCAGGTATGAGGGACTAAGAGATGTGACTGCTCGGAGCCTGGCCCACACAAAGAGGCTTTGGCCCCTGTGGAATTTTTCTGATGCTTTTGAATCTCCACTGGGAATAATTTTCCCTTTTCCATCCCAAATATGGGCTGGGGCTGTGGAAGGCGTGGGAGAACTAATCCAAGGCGAGTGTAAACACTTCCATGCCAGTGGAACCCTGGCCAGCAGCAGTTCCAAGCCATCTACAAATTCTGCCAACCTACAGTTGGACTTTGGCTGGGACCTTTTGGTGTAGCTACTTTTAGCTGGGAACATTTTTTCCCAGGGTCTGGGAGGCTGCATTTGAAGGATTACGATTTACTTAGCAAAGACCCCACACTGACCAGAGGCATTTCTACAGTGAATTACCATTTACATCCTGCTTACCTAATTTCCTCTTCCTGGGTGGTTGAATCCACCTAAGTATTTAGACACGGAGCTCAGGTAGGAAATAAATCTGGCTTCGACCTTGGGCCTACTTTTACCAATTTGGGGCCAATGACATAACATGTCCATTTCAACTTTGTTCTCTGGAACGTGGAGATAATAGTAATTCCTACCTCCCAAGTGAAGGCGAGGACCAAATGAGATAATAACATATAAAAATACTTCCCCATGATAGTGCTTGTACCAGTCAGCTCAGACAAGGCTATGCTGGAGTAACAAACATCTTTCATAACCCAGAGGTTTAATGCAAGAGAAATTTATTTTTTGCTCCAAGTTTGCTTTGTATCGAGACTACTCTCCAGGGTAGCTTTCCACCCTTGTGACAGTGGTCCAGAGGATCAAAGTCCTGCCCCACCATTTTAACACAAAGCCTCCATGTTCACTGTGGCAGAGAAGGAAATCAACTAAAGAATTGTCCAGAACATTTTTGTTCTCAATTAACTGGTCCAAACTAGCCCCATGGCTCCATGTCACATCAAGGGTGCCAGGATACATAGTTTTCTGTATGTTCAGGAAGAAAAACGGCTACAGATATTGGGGAGCCCTTGTAATATCTACCCCAGTATTCAGTAAACATTAGTTTCCTGCTTTTATTTTCCACCCTCAAAGAGTTTAGGACCTATTCAAGGTGACAAGGCATCTGTAGAAGAAAAGATCAACATGTTTTTTTAATTCCTTAGAAACACGCAGTCCTTTGCGTTTCACAGGCTTTTCAGCCTGGTTTCCACTGGTCTGCTTTCATTTTTTTCTTTTTTTTCCCTGGAGCCCCAGGGGAGGGAAGACAGGGAATAAAGGGCTGGGGCTCCTCAATGACCTGACAGGCACTTGTCAGAACCAGCTGGCTTTGCAGGGGAGCTCCAACAGCACCAAGCCTCCAAGATGGGTAGGACACAAGGCTAGAGCTTCTCTGTGGGCAGAAGAACAACGACAGGCCTTCTCGCTTGCGGCTTCCTTACTATGCACCAGGCATCAGCTCAAAGCTTTAGGTTTGTCACCCACATAGTTACTAGCAAGACCCCGGTTTTCCAGATGAGGGAACAGAGACTCAGAGAGGAGATCTAACCTGCCAAAGTCATGCCGGAACAACACGCAGGTGGAGATGGGACAGTCTCTGAGTGGAAAGGGGCTCAGGGATACTGGGTCCTCCTTTATCCCTTCAAGGTTATGTTGTGCCTGAACGTGCGACTACAGAGGGAGTTATTTGCAAAATACCAAATGTGACAATATGTGAGGCATCCTTTGCAAAAACCCAGGATGTTATGGAAATTTCTCACAAATCAATAAGATTTAACTTTTCAAGGTAGGAACAGTCATTTACTCTTTTGGGTAGAAGAGATTTCGGGTGGAAGAAAGAAGAGAACTCTTCCCATGCTGGGATCTTGGGCTGGCTGAGATCAGAATCAAAGTCCGTTTTCCTGGAATGGTGGGAACTCCAGACGCAGATTGACAAAGAGTTTGTTTGGGGTCGCACAACCAGAAAGCAGCCAATGCAGATGACAACTCAGGTCTCTGAGGTTCTGGCTCCACCCCCGAGTCCCTTCCACCTTTCCTCTGAAACCCAGAGAGGGAGGCTCTGTGGGCACCGTGTCAGTGAGGAGCTCCCACCAACCCCGTGGTGGTGGGGTGCTGCCCCTGTCCAGGCAAGCCTGGTCTATTGCTGCAAGCCCGGGACAGAAGGGAGGGAGTAGGAGGAGTGACACCCACTGCACTTGTCTCCCCAAGTGTCCCATTTTCCGTAAGGGGGACAGGCAAATACATCGTCGTGACATTAATTAGGATTATGATAAGATGGCAGAAAAGAATCGAGACCGAGAGGCACAAAGAGATGGACAAAGAGAGGGATATCCTTCGCTTGTTTTTAGCCTCCAACCCAACCAGTGTAGCAGCCTGCCCCTAGCTCTGTCCTGGCCCTCCCCAGTCCTGCCGTCCCAACCTTCAAATTGGGCCTACTCCCTAGTATGGAGGTGATCTGCTGCCCAAACCTGGACCTTGGTTGTGCCAGGAAAGCTTTGGAACTTTCAAACTTGAGTGGGCTATTTGCATGTGCTCATGGGGACAAGCTTCCCGTCCCTGGATAAGCACAAACCAAGGTTGGTATTCTGCAGGGGTGTGAGGGTCACCCACTGTTCCATGGGGTGCTGGCTGTTCTGTTTGCCCCTCTAGGCTTAGCTCTATTTTCTGGGTAGCTCGATCCCTGTATCTGCTTCATCCTGATCCTTCACCCTCTGGCTTTTGTTGGGTTTAGCTATAAGGGGCACCAGCAGGAACAGAAAGTTGTAGGAAAGAGCAGTCAGGCTGTCCATCCTCTGGTCCTCCCTGCAAAGCTGCAGCCCCTATCAAAGGACCCTCTCCAAAGGCCACCAGCTGTGGGTCCTGGTACCTGCTTGGCCTTGCTCTGTGTCTTTCAGACATAGTGGTGGTAAGGGCTTCCCACTGGCACCAGTCCTAGGGCGCCCTTTCGCCTATCTCCCTCTGTAAGTAACTCAGACATTAAACTCTCTTCAGTCACCCCTGGGAATGTGCCACCAGTTTCCTGCCAGGCTTGACTCATGCAAACAGGAAGGATGGGACGTTAACCTCCCAGATCTCATCTTTCCCAGATGCCAGGGTTCCAGGATCCCTGGGGTCATCTCGCCATCCCAGCACTTCCGACCGCCTGGCCTTTTCTCGTGCCAGGCCTGCGCCGAGCTCCCACTGGCCTTATTTATTTATTGAGCGACATGCAAGCCCAGTTTCCTTTCGTGTTTAATGTGTCCGAGTTTCGGCGGATTCGGACTTCAAGGCTTGGATTTTGTTGACAATAATGAGATCACCCAGACAATTATCGTTTGATTTTTCAGTTTGCCAGAGAGGGGAAGATTAAAGAAAAGTTAAGAAGCTTTGGCTGTTTCCTGTTATCCATTTGCTGGGAGGGGTGGGGGTGGGGCTGAGGGGCTGGAAAGAATAGAACATCTAACTGCTTAAAAATGTCCACAGCAGGAGACACTCGGGCTGTGCGCTGGGCGGGTTGCAGATGTGCACGAAGGTGCCTGTGTGGACAACCCCAAGGCACCCAGAATGCTTTTCTCCCCATGCCCAGCCAGGGTCTGAAAATCCATCAGCCCCAGCATCTAGTGCTCCTGCAGAAATCCTGGAGAGAGAGCAAAGATAGAACGCTGGAATTCAATAGGTGTTTATTGTTGTTATTATTAACGGGGTTATTGTTGTTTCAGCTCAGGCATAAATGGGTTGACATGGATGGCTTCCCTTCTCTGGCCTCAGTTTCCCTCTCTGCAGAGTGAGGGACGATTGAATGAACACATCCAAATCCCCCTCTGCCGTGTCTCCTATCACCCGCTGCCTCCTGCTAATTCGCGTAGCTGCGCACTGGAGACGGAGAAGGGCCCGCAACCTCGGGAGCAGCTGGAGGTGCTGGAGGGAAAGCAAGTGCCAAGGAGGCCCTCTTGGCTCCTAATGAGTGCCAAGCACTGAGCCCCAGGGGGACAGGCCAGGCCTCTGCTGGTAGCTTTCTGAACACATCTCAGGGGCCCATGGGGTGCCCAGCAGGGCAGGGCAAGGCCACAGGCTCCATCCCTATATCTGGGGCTCCTAGATGGACCCCTCCTGTGAATGAACCCCACTGACTGAAAAGATGTATCTTCTGCTCAGAAAGAGCATCGAGAAATGATTCTACCTCTGGGCATGTTCTCAACACCCTCCCATACACCAGGCCACCACAGAGACCCTCCCCAAGCAGGTCAGTCCTGCTTGTTACCTCCTTCCACCTCACTCCCAGCAGGAAACTGAGGCTCTGGGAGAGGAAAGAACCAGTGTCTCCCAGCTGGCTCCAAACCACGGCCTTCATGTATATGTGTCCCCCACAGAAAAATAAGGCGCGCGAGGGCAGGATCCTCAGGTTTTATAAAGCTTTTATTCCAAGAGGCAGACTTTCCTATTTTTGGTGTTCAAATGTTCATTCTCTTATGAAATTCTGGTGATAATGAATAGTTGCTGATTTCCTTTTTAAATGTCCTTGCTTGACCTAAAACACATTTTAAAAAAAATTGGCCAGTATTGATAAGCTACATTTTTGAGAGGATTTGGCTGTCATGCCTGAGATGGTATGACATTTGCTAAACTCCTCTTTTGATGGTCGATCCCAGGCTCCCCTGAAATGGGGTTTGGGGGAGCTTAGGGTGAGAACGGCCCTCACTCAGAGCCCTCACTGGTCCAAACCAGAGCCCCCACCACAGGAGAAAGCTCACAGTGAAGCCCCAGCCACTCGAAGCTCCTTTCAATTTTACACCATTGCAGGTCAGAAAAAGAAAGCCAAGGATTTTCCTGCCCAGTCAGTGCTTATGGGTGGCTTTTCACTTTCTTCACTATTTTTATCTATTGTCTGAATTTTTACAATGAGCAGAATAATTCTTATAAACACCTCCAATAAATCATCTCTGTATTTAAAAAATTATAAGCCAACAAATCAGTGATGACAAAACTTTTAGAGCTTTCGATGATGATAAACAGTCCACTGTGGCCCACGTGCTATTGGTTCACCACTTCTGCACTGTTGCTCTCCAATTTCAAAAGTAATCGCTGCTCATGGCACTAAATTGGAAAGCCCAGAAAAGGACAATGAGACTATCTCCCTTCCAAAGTGCTAGGACAATACTAGCTAGCACTTTGGGGTTTGCTTTCCACCTTGGGTCTTACAACCACTTTGAAATGAAGAGTGTAGTTACTGCTTCGTGGAAAAAAGCCTTTCATATTGCAGATGTCAGACACCTTTGCTCTGAGAAAGCAAAGTTGCTCTAATGGGGACTAAATCCGCTCCCTCCAGGGGCTCCCGTCTCTCTTCCCCACCCCCCACCAACACCCCTAGACACCAACACCAGCCCAGTAGCAGCTCCCTGGATAAATATTTGTGGAGCTGAATGAAAAAGAGCCTGAGGAACAGCCCCTTGAGAAGTGTGTGGTGGCTGCTCGCCTCCAGGACAACACCCTTGATGGACTTTGACAGACAAGGGTTTGTTTCTTCAAATTGTTTAGCTCTCAACAGAGTTAAGACTGCGTGGTCTCAAATGACCTGAAATGGTTTCCCAAGCAACTTGGGCAGACTCTGGGGGCCAGAGGGCATTCAGGGGCCCTGGGCCTCTGGGGTTGGAGGCCTGCCTGCCCCAGCCCTGGCTGTCACAGATTCCAGAAGGGTAGCAGATGCCTGATGAGGAAGGGCTGGGGGAGGAGTACACATGTACATGGAGTGGGGGATGGGGGAGGGCTGAGCAGGAAGCAGGGGTTTCAGTTTGGGCCCCTGAGCATCATTTGCAGGGGCCCACAGGAAGGTCAATGATGAGCAAGGAGGATGAGGTCATTCTTCCAGAAAGCGGAGTGCACAAATCTGGGGTGCTTCCCCAGGGAAGGCGTCCTGGCTTCTGTTTGCTCAGGGCAGAGTGGCCCTGGGGGTCAGTGCCAAAGCACAGCTGAGAGGTTCCCTGTGGAAGTGGCCAGCCCAAAGTGGCTGGAGCTGAGTTACGATGAAGTTCTGGGATTTTGGGCTTTAGGACCAATGATACCTTTCAGGTATCAAAATGGGGAAACTGAGGCCCAGAGAGGAGCAAGGACTTTCTTAAGCGGCCTTAATGAATTAATGGTACCTTAACCTGGGTGACTATGGAGACTCGGAGTTTGACTATCAATCAGTCACTTGTTAGGTGTCTGTGTATGAACTGTGGGACCTCGGCTTCTTCATTTGAAAAATGGCATTCATCTGTCAGCTTTTTATTACTATAATAGAATACCAGAGGCAGGCTACTTTATAAAGAAGAGAGGCTTACTTAGCTCACAGTTTTGGAGATTGGAATCTAAAGAGCATCGCACAGGTTCTGACACAGGTCCCCTTTGGCTGTCACATTATGTCAGGAGCACGTGTCTCCAGTATTTTTCTGTCTGTGTGGTCCACCCTCCCTCTCCTTTTAAAGCCACCAGGATCCAATCATGAGGCCTTCACCCTTATTACCTAACCTACGCTGATCACTTCTTAAAGGCCCTACCTTTAAAAATTAGAGCGTAATTCAGTTTCTACCCTCTAAATCCCTTAGGATAAGACCTCAGAGATTAAACTTCTGTGTAAGTTTAGGAGAGAAACCATAATCAAACCACAGCATGATGACAAGTGCCACCCCCGAGGAGAGCTGATGTGAGACTCAGTGAATGTGAACAAGGACACTTGGTAGCATGCTGTTTATGACAGACTCTCGGTCTGTGTCCTGAACTCTCTGCCACACCAGTCTCCTGCTCCTGGCTTATCCTTTGGGGGCTTGATAACCGCTTCTCCCTCCTCCTGTTCGGCTTCGTGAATCCTCTCAGCCTTTCCCTGTGCTTGGCGTTTCGTTCCTGTCTTCTGGTAGAGGCCGGCCTGGCTTCCCTTCCTCACCTCTGTGTGATTCTCTGTGGTTGCCCAGCTATGGTGGGTGCCAAGGACTTGCTTCCAGCTCTGGGCAGAGGAGGAGCATGTTCCCGGGGATGGAATGATTTGTTTCTTGGACTGATGGCTGCTGAGAGTGGGGGAGTCTTAACAAGGAAGCTGCCATCTCTGTGCCCCAGGCACGTGCCTGGCAGATGACAGTGCTGTAAGCCTCGAAGAGCCCTGTCATGCTGATGTTATTTATCCCTATTTTTTAGTGAGGAGACTGAGGTCCAGGTTGCCAGGACCTCCTTCTTCCGGCTGTCCTGCACCTATTTAGCCAGAATCCTCCAGGCCTGGGGCGCTTCCTAGTCTGGGTAGCTCAGGGGCAGGGCCAAGTCATCCTCTGACGTGGGGGCTGACCAGCTTTGTAGAGTCTCAGGGAGAAGGGGACCAGGTCAGGGCATTTTAGGCACATCGAGGCACAAGGAGCACGAAGTTACCTCTGTGAGGTGTGTTGTTGCTGTGTCTGGGGCACCTCTGTCCCCAGACTGGCTCTTTTCCTTACAGAGGCTTGCTGGATTCTCCAGAAGGAGGGGCTCCCCTCACCTGTGAGCTGCCAGATAGACCCTGGAAGGCCCCCCTGCTCTGAGCTCACACAGAGAGTGGAAGCGGAAGTGAGCTCATGAATATACTTAAATTCACCTCTATTTCCAGAACACTTTTATCTTTAAAAAAAAAAAAGTTCGGCAAAAAAGTCTATCTGCTTCAAGTGACATTTTACAGGTAACCGGCAAGTAGGAAAAAGAGAATGGCTGTGGCCACAACAACACAGTTTAAACCTTGCATCTTTGTTGTTCCACGTGTTGAGGGCCTGGGTGACAGTGTCCCATCTGCTGTGGTTTTCATTTGTCCCCCTATATTCCTGTTGGAAACCTTGTACCCAAATTCACACGCAGATGGGATTTGGAGATGGGGCCTGTAGGAGGTAATTGGCACTAGACGAGGTCATGGAAGCAGAGGCCCATGATGGCGGAGGAGAGGGTCAAGCCAGCGCACTCGCTCTGTCTCAACGAGATGACATGGGCCTTGTCACGGTACAGCACAAAGGCGCTCACCGGATGCCAGCGTCATGCCTTTGGGCTTCCTGGCCTCCAGAACTGTGACCCAAGTAAACACCCATCATTTACGAGTTACCTGCTCTCGGGTTTTGTTATACAACAGAAAACAGACTAAGCCACCCTCCTTCCCTCTTATCCTCTGTCATACCCAGAGCAGGCCAGACCACAGCTGGAGTGTGCTCTCAAGGCCATTTTGTTTGACCCGCAGCATGATTTTTATTTTATTTTTCATTTTTATTAAAGACTAATTTTTTTAAATTTTATTTTAATGGTACATTTTAGATACACATAGTGATAACATTCATCATAGGGGATTTGTACCTGTACATGATATATCTTGCTGTTTCTTTTTTATTAAAGAGTAATTTTATTGTGTAATTTACATATAGTAAAGTTTGCCATTCTTAATGCCCTGTCCTGAATTTTGACAGGTCACCACTGCAGTCAACTGATACAGCCTTCCCTTCACTTAGCCACAATGCCCATCTGCCCCCACCTCCAAAACCTGGTAACCACAGATTTGTTTTTCATCCCTCTAGTTTCACGTTTTCTAGAATGTCATAGAAATGGAATCTTGCATCACAGAGTTTTGAATCAGAATTCTCTACCTTCGCAGAATGCATGTTTCAGTAATTTTACTGAATGGATGGGAAGTTTTATTCCCTTTTTGTAGCTAATTTGATATGCAGTACTATAATTTGTTTATCCATTCCCCCACTGAGGGACTTTGACCTAAATCTTGATTTGTCAACTTCGCCGGATTAAGAAACACCTAGTAGGTTAGTGAAACATGCTCCTGGGTGTGTCTGTGTGGGTCATGGAGGAGTGGCCTTGGGCACTATATAGTATCCCCAGCCCAATCCTCTCTGGTGCTGTCCCTCTGATTTGCTTTGCAGCCATTATGAACTAAAAGCTTTGCTGCACCACATCCTTCTGTCACAATGTTTCAGCCTTGGAGCCAGCTAATCATAGACTGAAATTACGAGCAAATTAAACCTCTCTTCCCTTAAATTGCGGCTGCTGGGCACTGTGTCTCACAACAAGGAAGCTGACTAATATAGGGACATGTGGATTGTTTCTAGTTTTTAGTGATCACAAATAATACCATCATAAAATTCACATACAGGTTTCATGTGAACATGTATTTTTATTTTTCTTTGGAAAATATCCAGGGGTAGGATTGCTGGGTCCCATAGTAAGAATATGTTTAACTTCCTAAGAAACTGCCAAATGGTTTCCAAAGGAGTGGTACCATTTTGCGTTCCCACCACTAATGTGAGAGTTCTAGCTGCTCCACATACTCATGAGCACTTGGTATTACCAGTTTTATTTTAATTTAGCCATCCTGGTAGATGTGTAGTGTCATTTTGAGGTTTTAATTTGCATTTTCCTAATGAGTAATGAGGTTGAACATCTTTTCATGTGTTTATTTGTCATCTGTATGTCTTCCTTGGTCAAATGTCCAACTCCTGCTTATTTTGTTTTAATGGGGTTTGAGGAATGATTTTTATATTCTAAATACCATACAAAGTGTTCTTTAAAATAATAATCTATTTAAAAATAAAGACAGTCTAAGTAAATGTCTGGATTTGTGGTTTTTGGAAAGGAAGTTCTGACAAGGCTGAGCTCAGCATTGCATGTTGCAACAATGGCAGGGGCTGGCCGGTGCTTGATCTTCACACAGGCTTGTTCTCCAGTCCCCTGCCTCTTCACATGCCAGCTGGCTTATGCAAGCATTGGAGTTGAGACCCCCTGAATGATGCATTGTTTCGCCTGTGATGTGTGGTGTCCCTTGTATGGCGTTCCCTGGGGCTGAGTTGGGGTTTTGCATAATTTTCTCCCCATCTTCCTAATTGCCCTTTGCTGGGGACTCAATCTCCCAAACTTATTAAAAATGACCATAAGATGCCCTCTTAAACCCCTTTGTTTCTTGATGCTCCCACCTATCCATCACATTGGTACTATTCACATTGTAGTTCATATGGATGACATTTCGTAGAGTTGTGCATTATAAAATCCACACTACCATACACATTGGCCCCATCCTTTGTCCCTTCCTAACCCACAGCTCTGGTATTCCCAGTTTGTTCACCAGGAATGAACATGCTTTATAGCAGAAACTCGAACCTTGACATCATCTCCTTGTAATGAATACAAACCCAGTGTATTCATTAGCTTCCCTGTCACTGAGACACAGTACCTCACACCCACAATTTAAAAGAAGAAAGGTTTAATTTAGTTCATGGTTTCAGGAGATTCAGTTCATGGTAACCAGGTTCCAAAGCAGAAACCTCTTGAGAGAAGAGCATGGGGAGCAGAGCTGCTTATGGTGACCAGGAAGCAGATTGGAAAAACAGTGCCAGAAAGGAAGGGGCCAGGGACCACATACAGTACCCAAGGCCACTCCCATACGACCCACCCAGGCACACCAAGAAGAATGCTTTATTAATCCGCTAGTCATTTCCTAATCCAATGAAGTTGACAAATCAGAATTAGCAGTCACATTCACTTCTTGCCTTTTGATTTTAAAGTGTTAATATGCTATGAGGAGTGTACCGGACCTGTGGGTTGCAAACTTGAGCATGCAACAGGATCACTGAGAAGGTTTGCTGAGGCACTTATTGCTGTGCTCCACCCCTAGAGTATCTGAGGCAGGAGGTCTTAGGAGGGGCTAATAGTTTCATTACTGACAAATGCCCAGGAGACACACATGCTGCTAGCCCAGGTCCAAACTATGGGAACAACTGTATTAAATTATCTGACAAGAAAAGGGAGGAAGGAGGATGACTCTGAGTGGGCAGGGGCTGGTTTAGGGCTAGGAGTCAATGAGAGAAAAATTGAAATCCTTGAAACTGTAAAAGAGTGGTATAAGCTATGACCCTTAAAGTAAGTGGCCAGTACCTGGAGAGCAGGGTTTCGATGGTCCCTCTGAAGGAAGTGGCCATGTCTAGCATGGCTTGATTGAGGTTCCAGGACTCAAGGAAGACCTTGCACCAAGCTGTAGACAGGGGAGTGTTGTCCAGCTCTGGTGTGGGATTGGGACCATTAAGCGTGACTGGGAACAAATTTCCATCCAGATTGCTGGGACAGTGTTTGGAGTTGTGTTTAATTTGGCTTTATTTATTTATTTAAAATGGTTTTTCCAGCTTTAGTGAGATAACATTCACAAAATTGTATGTATTTATGGTGTGCAATATAATGTTTTGCTATACATATGGCTCAGAAAATGAGGACCATAATCAAACTAATTAACATATTCATCTCCCCACACACCACTGGTGTTTGTGTGTGTGCGCGTGTGTGTTTGTGTGTGTTGGGGGGAGAATATTTAAGACCTACTATCCTCGCATATTTCAAGTATACACTGAGGTTTAATTAATTATGATCACCATGTTGCACATTAGATCTGCAGAATTTATTCATTCTGCATGACTGAAAGTTTATATTCTTTGACAATTTCCCAAATTTTTTCATTCCCCAGCCCTGGAGACCACGATTCCACTTTCTGATTCTATGAGTCATGCTCTTTTTATTTTTTCAGCTTTTATTTTTTATTAGTATGTGTTTGCGTTACATAACTATACTCCTTGTGGGAGTTGGTTCATGTACATAACACATCTTAATTCTTTTTTTCATCTCCTTCCCCCTTTCCTCCATTTCTTGCTCTCCTTCCCATTTTAATAAAATCTATCTCTCTACTTCCTATTACCTATCTTTTACTTTGATCTTTATTTGTATTATGGGATTTCATATAAGAGAAACCATACAATATGAATTACACTATTTTTAGGTTTCCCATATAAGTTACATCTTGTGGTATTTGTCTTTCTGTGCCCGGCTTATTTCACTTGGGATAAGGTCCTTCAAGTTCATCCATGTTATCACAAATGACTGTATTTCCTTCTTCTTTAAAGCTAAATAATATTTCATCTGTCTCATGTACGTGAGACATACATACACACTTGCTCTGTGTTTTGGCTATGGTAATAATACTGCAATGAAAGTGGGAGGGCAATTATCTCTTCAAGATACTGATTTCATTTCCTTTGAATATATGATATATCCAAAAGTGGAATTTCTGGATCATATAGTGTTTTAAATTTTTCATTGATATTTTCTCTTCTTTTCCAACTCTATTTCATTTATTTATACTCTGATTTTTTAATTTCCTTCCTTTACTGACTTTGTGCTTAGTATATTTTTTATTGTTCCTTGAGGTATAAAGTTAGATTGTTTATTTGATATCTTTCTTTTTTCTTCATATAGATACTAAGCATGATAAACTTCCCTCTTAAAATGACTTGTACTGCATCCTGTAAGTTTTGGTATGTAGTGTTTCCATTTTTAATTATCTCAAGATATTTTTTGATTTCTGCTTTGACTCACTGGGTAGGAGTGTGTTACTTAATTTCCAATTTGTGAATTTTCCAAATTTTCTCCTGTTACTGATTTCTAATTTCATAGCATTGTGGTTCAAAAAGATACTTGAAGTGATTTTGATATTTTCACAATTTGTGAAGACTTGTTTTGTGGGCTAACATGATCTATCCTGGGGCATGTTCTGTGCATAATTGAAAGAATGTGTATTCTGCAATTATTGTTGTATGCACTATTCCATAGGTGTTTGTCAGGTCTCCTTGATCTATAGTGTTATTCAAGTCTGTGGTTTCTTATTGATTTGCTTTCTGAATGATCTATACATTGTTGAAGTCTGCTACTATTACCATATTTATTTCTCCCTTTATTTCTGTTAATAGTTGCTTTATCTATTTAGGCACTTTAAAGTTGGGTGTATAATTTTTATGCCTGGTACACTATTTTTTTCTGAATTGACCCATTTATCATTAAGTAATAATCTTCTTGGTCTCTGATGATGGCTTTTGATTTAAAGTCTATTTTATCTGGTACAGAAATGGCTACCTAGCTCTCTTTTAGTTACCATTTGCAAGGAATATCTGTTTTCATTCCCTCACTTTTACTCTATGTGAGTTCTTAAAGTTAAATAAGGCTCTTGTAGGCAGCATATTATTGGATTTTATTTTTTAATCCATTCAGCCACTCTATGCTTTTTGATTGAAAAATTTAATCCATAACACTTAAGTAATTATTGATTGGTAAAGACTTAATATTACCTTTCGGTTAATTACTTTTTTCTGTCTTGTATTTTCTTTGTTCTTTTCTTCCTCTTCCACTTTCCTCATTTATGATTTGAGAGTTTTTTGTGGTGGTATGCTTTATGCTCTTCTCTTTGTCTTTTGAGTGTCTGTGAGGCTTACACAAAGTATCCAAAGGTTATACCATCCTGAGGTTGATAATGATTTAATTTAAACTGCATTCAAAACTACATTTCATCTTCTGCATCCACATTTTGTGTTTTAATGTCACAACATATATCTTTTATATATCGTATACCTATTAACAAATGATTGTAACTACAATTAATTTTAAAATTTTTTCTTTTAACTTTTATACTGAAGTTAAAAGTGATTTACACATTGCCATTACAATATTATTCTGACTTTTATTACATTTTTACCTTTACAATGAGTTTTATATTTGTGTTTTCATGTGGGTTTTTAGCAGCCTTTAATTTCAACTTGAAAGTGGTGATGCATTCCCAAAGCTTTTGCTTGTCTGGGGAGGTTTTTCACTTCTTAGCTCTGAAGAATAGCTTTGCTGTTTATAGTAGTCTTGCTTGGTGGGTCTTTTTCATTCAGCAATTTAAATATATTATCCCACTCTCTCCTGACCTGAAAGTTTTCTGTTGAGAAATCTGCTGATAGTCTTGTAGAGGTTCCCTTGCACACAATATATTATTTTTCTCTTGCTGTTTTCAAAATTTTCTCATTGTCTAACTTTTGAGAATTTGATTATAATGTCTTGGTGAAGATATCCTTATATTTAATACATTTAGGCTTTTGAGGGGTTTCTTGGATCTGCATGTTTGTGTCTCCCATCTTTATTTGGGAGAATTTTCTGTTTTTTTTTTAAAATGAGCTCTCTTTTTCTCTTTGTCCCTTCTAGGGATCCTGTGATATCAGCGTTAGTTTGCTTATTAGCATCCCATACGTGAGTCCTACACACTTTCTTTGCTTTTTAAAAATTCTCTTTTCTTTCTGTTTCTTTGACTGGGTAATTTCAAGTGACATATCTTTGACCTCATTGAGTCTTTCTTTTGTTTGAGTCTGCTCTTGCAGCCTTCTATGGAATTTTTCACTTCAGTTATGTGTTCTTCGGCTCCAGAATTTTCCTGGTCCTTTATTACAGTTACCATCTCTTTGTTGAACTCCTAGGTTTTTCATGTACTGTTTTCCTTATATCATTTAGCTGTCTATCTATGCCTTGCATTGGTGCTTACACATTTGAAGTAGTCACCTCTTCTAATCTTTGTAGATTGGTTATGGCAAGGAAAACCCTTCACCAATCAGCTCATCTGGACATTCTGGACATCCATAGCATGGGTGGGATTCATAGGCATGTTTGCTGGCTGGCCTGGGTCCTGGGTCAGGGCAGGCCTAGAGGCTGGATTTGTGAGGGCTGATCTGATGCCAGGTTCCTCTGGAGAGGGCTGGTGAATAGGTCTGTGGGAGTGGGCCTGGGGTTTGTGCTGTGGGGCTCAGCTGGCACTAGGGCAGGCCTTGGGCTAGAGCCTGTATGGGGCTGACCTGATACTGAATTGGCCTGGTGTGTAGATATACAAGGATGGGCCTCATCCCAAGTCTACAGGAGCCAGCCTGTTGCCAGGATCCACTGGGACGGACCCTAGTACTTGGGTCATAAATTTGGGCCCGGAACCTAGGTGTGGACCCTGAGACCATGGGGGAGGGCTTGGATCCTGAATCCATAAAGGTCAGTCCAGTACTGAAATCTACTGATCCATGTCTGGACCCTGGATCCTCTGGAGCCTGGGGCCACAAGAGGTGGTTTGGTACTGGGGCTAGCCTTGACGGGGGCCACAAAGGCTGGCTTGGCACTGGGGTGGGCCTGGAGCCTGGATCCGAAGGGGTAGTCCTTGTGCTGGAGAAGGGTTGGAGTCCCATCTGTCAGGGCTGGCCTGGTGCTTGGACTTGTGGGTCTGGCCTACCACCTGGATTAATTTAGAACCTAGTGCTGGGGTGTACCTGGAGCCTGCAGCTGTAGGGACCCAATTGGCGTGTACCAGCCCGGGCCACAGGTGTGGGCCTGTCTAGGGGGAGCCTAGAGCCTGAATCTACAGGGATGACCTTTAGCCTAGGCCTGTATGGTCAGCCTGGTGCTGGGGCGGACCTGGTGCTGCAGCAGGCCTAGAGGCTGTGTGTGTCTCACCTGGAGCTTGGGGCCTTCAGAAGTAACCTGGGGTTGCAGGGGCTGGCCTGGCACTGTGGTTCACTGGGGTGGGCCTGATTTGGGGGTCTGTAATGAAGCAAGGTGCTTGTTTCACCTCCTTCCCCCTCACAGTGGGTGTCATTGTCTGTGCTGTGCTGTGCTGCTTAGCCTTGGGGGAGGTGTTCCGTGGGTAGTATGAAATTGTCCTTCTCCTCTTCAGTGTGTTACTGCCGCCTTTTCTCCTTCTCCTTCTCTTCTCCCCTCCTCTTTGTCTTCCTCATCTTCTTCTCCCTTTCTCTTTCTTCTTCCCTTTTTCTCCTCTTTCTCCTTATCTCTCCTCCTTCCTCTTCCTCCCCTTCCCTCTCCTTCCTCTTTGGTACTGGGGATAGAACCCAGAGGCATACTACCACTGAGCTCCGTTCCTTTCTTTTTTCTTCGTTTTTTAAATTTTGAGACAAAGTCTTGCTCAGTCTCCCAGGCTGGGCTTGAACTTGCAATCCTCCTGCCTCAACCTCCCAGGGTGCAGGGATTACAGGTGTGTGCTACCACGCCAAGCTTTCTTTGTTCTGTGATCAACCTAAGTGCTATAATCTCTCATCTGGATTCTTTAGCTCACGTGAAAGTACTTTGGTGCATGCATAATTGTTCAAATCAGTGTTTCTGTGTGTGCTGAAACTATTTCCGTCTTACTGACATCACTCTCCATCCTCCATTTGGTTTAGAAAAATACAACAAAATCATTTTAAAAACACACCTAAGTTTATGTGGTTCAATTCATGCCTGTTTTACATGATTTCACTTAACAAGTGCAGTTTAGCCAACGATAAAATAATCCTTTCTCGAGCGTGCAGAAACTGATGATGGAATGAATTTAGTGCGTGATGAAAATTGGTTTGTCTGCAAAGTGGGGTAATCAAGAGTTGCTTAAAATTACTGCTAGCTCTACCTCTTACCAAAGCTTTCAAATAACAGCGGCAGTGATGAAAGCATCTGCCAGGTGTTAAGTACCTACCGCATTGGGTACTGTGTGCAGGGACCCCCCAGTTGCATTATTTATTTTGAAACTCCCCTAAGAACATTTACTCTTCTCATTTTAGACATAGGCGAAACGGAGGTTAAATGACTTCCATGAGAACACACAGCCAGGGCAAAAGCAGATTAGAATCTAGATCCCACTCGTTCTATTTAAAACTTTAAGTGCACATTGTCTCAGAAATCACCTGAGGTCAAAGGGCAAGGACCTGAGGTTGAGCTGGACCTCCAGAAGGTCTAGCACAGAGGTGGGAGGCTTCTGTTCCAGCACTCTGGGGCCATCTGTTTTTCTCAGTGCAAGGGCTTTATCTTCCTTTTCTTATAGATTGTTGCTCACCTCCACTTTCCCACGGCCCACTTTTGGTCACTCTAGTGTGACTTACGTGATTCAGCCTTGATCCCAGCTCCCAAGGAGGGAGGATCTGATTGGCGCAGCTGGGGTCAGGTGTCCATCCACCACTGGTTCAGTTGGATTTCAAGGGAGGGCGGGCTGAGGGACTCTGAATAAGGCTGGGGCAGGGGAAGAAGGTCCACCCTGAGTGGCAGTGTAGTTCCCTCTTGTCTGAGACACCTGAGGCTCTGAGAAGTACTTCATCTAAGCTCCATCCAGCTCATGGTGGATCCAGGATGGAACTACTTGACTGGGCTTTTGCACCGGGCAGACCTGGGGCTAAGCCTCTGCCCCACTTTGTAGCCTCAGGAACATCCTTGGGCCTCTAGAGACTTAGTTTTCCCCAGTGCAGAGTGTAGAAAACGTAACTCGCACCATACGATTGCTGTGTAGAGTGGATCACGTCACTCGGCAACTCACACAGAACAGACCTCAGCCCTCATGGGATGTATCTCCAGGGCATGGAGATCTATCATTAAACTCCATGTGACCTCAGGTCAGCTATTTCAATGCCACAGTGCCTCAACTTTCCCATCCATGAAAAGGGCACAATCATTTCCCTCCCTCTCCCACCATCTCCAGTGGTGGGGTGAGGTTTTAGTGGTGGGTACAGGAGTATGAACACTTGCCTGTGATCTCGGCACTCTGGGAGGCTGAGGCAAGGAGGAACGAAGTTCGAGCCCAGCCGGGGCAATTTAGTGAGACCTTGTCTCAAAATAAAAAAATAAAAACAGGGATGGAGATGTAGCCCAACGTGAAGGCCCTGTGTTCAACAGCCAGTATGGCAACAAACAAAACCAGATATTTCCAGGAAAACTAGCGACAGTTAAAAAAAAAAAAAAAAGCATGCACAGGGTGGAAAACTCAAAACTCAAATGTCAAAGACTAGGCAAGACCTCCAGGAGACTGGCTTTCTCATCTTCTCCATAGAGGTCCCGCTTTGCCAGATATTCTGATTTTAACAGAAAAATTGGAAAGGAAATACTTGATTTCTGCAAGAGATAGCTAAGTATTTTTAAACCTCTTAAAATCTCTTAATATTTAAATTAATATTTAAATTAAAAAATCATCACTGGGCATGGTAACACAAGCCTGTAATCCCAGCGGTCTGGGAGGCTGAAACAGGAAGATCACAAATGTGAGCCAAGCCTTGCTGATTTAGATCCTGTCTCAAAGATAAAAAAGGGGGGACTGGGGATGTAGTTTAGGGTATCCCATCCCTAGGACAGTGTATTAGTCAGTATTCTGTAGAGAAACAGATACAATGGTAGGTATATGAATATGTGAGAGCCTACAAATTGGCTTCCTTGGGCCTCTTACAAGTCAGGCTAGAAGCGTGCAGAAGGTCCACCTGCGCACTGGAGATCCAGAAGGCCCAGGCGAAGGTCTGGAGGTCTGAAGGATCCAGGCAAAGGTCTGGAGTTCCAAGGATCCAAGTGAACGTCTGGAGCTCCTCCAAAGGAACCGAAGCCCGTCCAAAGGGACCCGGTGGGGTTTATCCCTCTTCGTTTCCCCTTTATACCATCTAGAGAATGGGCCCCCCTAGGGTAGATCTTCCACACCCGGGTGTAGAATTGCTAAACCAATTTAGTTAAACTTCTCTTACAAGTTGAGACACTCAATCAGCCATCACAGACAGCCAAAATAAATAAATAAATAAATAAAAACTTTGTGGGGTCAAATATGATAAATCCTGCCAGTTTGAGACCCCTCTCTGGAGGGAGGCAGGGAGGTTAAGGCCTCACTTGGAAAGTTGCTCCCCACTCATGCTCTGGTCCAAGCCTTGGACCAGGCTCCAGAGTTCCCGGCCCCCGGGATTCCCCCTGGACCTCCTCCTGCCTGGTGCCAGGGATGACTTCAGCTGGAAGACAAAGGGGCCTTCATGTTCAAAGGCCGGCAAGACCGTTCATCCTCCATCCTCCACAAACAAACAGGGTCGCTTTGATCTGGGTCGGGGTGGAGGCCGCAGCTCCAATTAGGAGATCAGCCCGTGACTGGGCTAAAGCATGTTTGTAATAAAATAAAAGATCTGAGTGGTTGTAATGAAGGGTAATAGAAAAATAGTGTCGCTTGGGATTCTCTTTGAGTTGCCCCATTTGGAATGGATTAACTGATTGGGGGATGAGGGTCCAGGGCCCCAATCCTCACCCAGCCTTTACCCCCACCCCATGCTGGGGCTTGAAGGCAGCCCTGGGTGACACCGAGAGGCCACCAGGAGAGACAGCCTGATCCTGTGTGCACTAGCACACAGAGGGGTGATCCATTCCCCCTTTGCCGACGTCGCCAGGGCTCCGGAGGGTTCCCTCCCTTGTGTGACACGTGTAAGTCCAGGTGTCACCTGGGCCGCTCTTTTGGGACGATGCCCTGCTGTTCCCAGCCTCATTCTGCTGGGGAACGCTTCATCCTTGGAGCCTGCCCCGAGTCCAGTCCTGCATTAGCACAGGACTGGGGCTACTGCCTACTCGGAACTTTTGCTCCTTAAGGGCAAGGACACTGTGGGGTGGGGAGAACACCATCCTTCCTCAGTTTTTACATCCACCGCACTCGGGAAGGTGCAGGGGAGCTTTTTTTTTTAATTTTTTTTTGAGTTAAAGTCAGTCATTTGATAGATGCATTTACACAGGAGGCACATGGATGTTATCTCAGATAAACCAATTGCTTTATGTTCATCATAAGACTGCTGGGAATGGTTGCTCAGATCGTGCACTGCACAGCCCGAGGGAATGCAGTTTACAACCCAGAGATTTAGCAGACACCGTTGTGGGAATGTATGCACACCAACCTGTCCAGCCCTTCTATATTCCAGCAAGGTGGTTACTGTGATCATCATCAGTATTTTACAGATGAAGAAGCTGAGGCAGAATGGACTTGGAGGAACCTGAACTTCCCAAGGACACTCAGTCAACATACCCGAGGTGTGAATGTTGGAGCCACAGCAGTTGGGCTCCCAACGCCCATGATGGTAACTACTGCTCATCTGGTCATTAGTATAGAGCCTTATTTCTTGACACTTGGTCTGATATGTTTTTTAACCCCTTTAAATTGGTGATTCCATTCATCTGAGAAAGTCACATTTGTCTATCCCAAATGGACCAGGGTCCCTCACCAGGAACGTATCGGGGAGACGGGTCTAGAAACAGAAGCACTCACGGAGCCTGGGAGGCCAAGCCAGTTCTCATCTGAGCCAGGACACGGAAATCCAGGAGTGCTCCTTGGAGGCGACTTTAGAGACACACAGCTGCCTTTCTCTTTTCATCAGTCATGGACTTTTAAACTCCATCCCACTGTTGAGTTGAATTCATGGCGTCCTGCCCCCTCCAGCTAAAATGCCAACACTGCCCAGAGTAAACCCAGGGAGTACCTGACGAGGGCCAAGCCTCCCTCCTTGGTGGATTTAGCAGGTGTTCATCCCTCAGGGGACCCTAACTGTCTGCAGAGCACCTGGACCAGGAGAGCTACAAGTGACAGCCACTACTCTTCTCTCGGCATGGTGATTCCAAGGGCTCAGACTCTAGATCGGACAGAACCACGTTGAAATCCTGGTCCCAGCACCAAGCTGTGAGAACTCGGGCAACTCAGAGGGCCTCTCTGGGCCTCGGCGCCCTGACCTAAAGAAAAACAGCGTGTGTCTGTAATCCCAGAACTCTGGGAGACTGAGGCAGGAGAATCCCATGTTCCAACCCAGCCTGGGCAGTTTAGTGACTTACAAAGAACCTGTCTCAAAATGAAAAATAAAAAAAGGGCTGGGGCTGTAGCTCAGTGTGAAGGCCCCGGGGCCAATCCCTAGTGCTGTAACAACAACAGTAACAGTAAGAAGAACAGTGGTCAGCCCTGCCTGCGCGGGATCATGATTCGGTGTAATAATGGAGGCTGGACATCCTGTAAGCACACAATGAGTGTCACCTAGTAGCATCAATATTGCCAGTATGGTAGATGAGGTGTCCTATGCGGATTCGACTTGACTCTATATGCCAGACCAAAAAAAGAAAAAAGTGAAGAAGACACGTGTACGTGTACACCTCCAGCATGGCCGCTATGAAAGTGCACCCTTGAATCTCCCTTCGAGGACAACCTTGCCATTCAGCTGCAGTTGCAGTCGACCTGGGCTGCAGCACCTTCGGGTCCTGCCTGCGCCCTCAAGCCCAGGCTGCGCCTTCCCAGGAAGCTCCCGGCCAGTGATCAAGAGCAACGTGGGCCCAGGCCCTGAAGTGGCGCTTGCCGATATGCGGCTCCTCTCAGAGGCAGTCTGTGGAGTTGGCCAAGACTGTCAGCTTTGTATCTCAGCCCAAGTCTCCCTCACCTGGTCCTTCTTCCTCCCACTTTCCTTTCACCATCTGGTAGCAGGTCAGCATCCTGTCCCGGTGAGATGCTCTGTCTTGACAGTCAACTTGATTGGACTGAGAAGCCTAGGAAATTAGGCCCGCCGCTGGGTGTTTTTGTGGGCGGTTCCAGAGATGATTGGCATGTATGACAACAAATTGAGGGGAGACCCACTCTGAATGTGGGTGGCACCATCCAGTGGGAGGGCGCAAATGGAACAAAAGTAGGAGGAAGCCCACCAGCACAGGACCTCCCCCTCTCTCTCTCTCTGTCTCCCTCTCTCTCTCTTCCCTTCCCAGCTGTCAGGAGGCCAGCGGCCCTCCTCTGCCATGCCCTTCTGCTCTGGTGTTTCTGCTGTACCCCACAGTTAGAGGCGATGGAGCCAGCCAACCACAGACTGAAACCTGAAATTGTCAGCCAGAATCCATTTTTCCTCCTCTGAGTTGCCGTTTTCCGGTAATTTATCACAGGGGCAGAAAGCTGACTAAACATGGAGGCTCCCCTGCCAAGCTGCCTCTTCCCTATTGGCTCTTTCGAGGAGTTAAGGCCAGCTAACTATTTAAGCACCTAGCTCCACCTTGGCATCTGCTTCCCACTGTACCCTCTGGCAGAGAATGAGACAGAGACCCAGAGAGAAGGAAGAGAGAGGTCAGGCAGCGGGGGTGCAGCTCAGGGGCGGGGTGCTTGTGCAGCACACCGAGGCCATCCAAAACAAGAGGAAGTGTGAGAACAGAGGGGTCCCAGCCCCGTGTCCCTCTCCTCCTGTGACAGTGGCTCCTGCCAGAGTGTGGCTCTCAGGTCTTGCCACGTGGCCTGTCTAGTAGAGGAACAGAACCAAACAGGAGGTTTATATGTATGAAAAAAACCAAGGAGCTGAGAAGTTCTAAGGTCAGCAGTCTGTAATCTGGGGACCCCGGAGAATCCACAAGTAATTCCAGCCTGAAGACTGAGAACTGGAAGGTGATGGTACCGAGCCAGTCTGAAAGCCGGTAGGTTCGAAACCCAAGAAAAGCTGATGATTTGGTTTGAGTCCAAAGGTAGAAAAGACCCACACGCTAGCTCAAGAGCCTGGCGGTAGGCGTTCTCTGTCCTTCCGCCTTTAAGCTGTCCCATCCAGACCCTCCCGGTGGGGGAGGCCCACCCACACTGGGCGGGGTGAGGGGTCTGCTTGACTCAGACCTCTCCAAATGTTAGGCTCGTCCAGAAGCCCCCTCACAGACACCCAGAGTAATGTTCGGCCAATATCTGGGCCCCTGTGGCTGGCCCATCACGGCTGCCCCCAGAAGCTGGTCCTTCCAGCTGTTCTCCTTGCTAGTGCACGGCCGGGAAGCAACATGTGCTTAGGGCAAGCATGTGCCGCTCTGGGGCCCTCTGCCGATTTTCCAGGGAGAATCCGTGCCCCTCCCCCGTCACTCTTCTGAGGAGCCCTTAGCACCCCACAAATGGCAGATCCTGCACCCCTGAGTTGTTCTCTCTCCTTGCCCGCTTCTCAGGCCCATCCCTTCCAAATTTGCCCCTCACACTCGCCCTGAGCAGCCCGGGCTCCTGTACCTCATAGCTGAGCCCCTGCTGTCTCCTGCCTCCTGGAGCGCTCTCATCTCCCTGGGCTGCCGGGTGGTCTTCAAAATGCTCCCCCTTCATTGTAGACCTATGGTAATTGGGGTCCACGGGGCCAAATTTGGTGGAGACATTGGAGACGGAGCCTCGTCCTTAATCCTCTTCCCCTCCTGAGAGCCGGGAAACTGAGTCCTGAGAGGGGGAGGGACTTGCCTGGGTGGCTGCCCATGTGCTCAGGTTCCGGCCTTCCTGTGTGCTGCAGGGGTGGGGGGTGTGGTGAGGTGGTGGGCTGCAGGCATGCTGGGGGGTGAGTGTGAGTTGTGGGTGTGTGGCCCTGTGTGGCAGTGTGCACAGAAGTGCGCAGGTGGGCCATGTAGCTCCTCCAACGTGACAGTGGTGTCTGCACGGGGCCCACCACTGCGGCTGAGCAAAGAATCAAACCCTTTCTCCAGGCTCCCCATTAGGGGACAGTAGTCTATACCAGCTTCACCCTCAGCCTACTTCATGCAGACCTCCCTGGGGGCTGCAGCTCTGCTGGAGGGAGGGCGGTGTCAAAGTCCTCCGGCAGCGGGCGCGCTGTCAGGAGGTGGCTGGGGCCCCAGCTCAGTGGAACTCTTTCCAGCTGTGTGCCCAGTTAGTGCTCAGCCCCACAGGCAAAGTTTCTCTCATCTGCACAAGAGGGGCGTGTCAGGCTGGAGACAGTTTTCAAACACCAGCCTTCCATGCCAGAGTCTGCCCCCGGCCTTGGCAAAACCGGAGGCATAAGGACAATGCAGGGAGTTGTTCGTAAAACTGAATGCCCTCGTTTTAATGGACTTCCCTTTCTTCTGAGATGACGTCCTTCCCCTTTCAGATACTCAGACGCTCTTTATAAAATCAGATGAGAGGGGTTCTGTGCGTGTGTGTGTGCACACGCACGTGTGTATGCTTACAACAAAAGCAGGCCAGTGAAAGGCAGCGCTTATCAAAGTGTGGTCCGAGAATGCCAGGCCGTCCCCGGGACCCTTTTGGGGGCCGCAAGGTCGACATTATTTTCATAATAATACTCAGATGTTGCTTGTCCTTTTCTCTGGGCCGGATGGTGCAGGAACAATGACAGGGACATCTGCTAGTGTCGCAGCTCGTGTCAGGCTGGGATGCTCCCACAGCAACATAAAAATCAGAAAAGGAGACTGTCATTTAGGATGTCCTTAAAGGAGGAAAACTTCCTAATTTTTCTTCCTCTCGACCTGCAAGGACAATCCGTTTTCATGTTTGGTATGACACAGTGCAAGCATGTGCATTTTCCCCGCATCCTGAAGTCTGATAGCTGTCATAAAGAGAAGAACTTGCAAAACTGCGCTGTAAACCGACCTTGCCAAAAACCATTTTTGCTTGGCGCAAGTGGGGGGATTAACAGAGAAATTATGTTATTCAGACTCAGGTATTGGCAGATATTTTGTCGCGAAATGAATGAAATGTGCCTGTCCCTTCCAGGAAACTAATGGACTGTCTGTCTCCAGTGATAAAAATCAGGCTTTCAGGATAATGGAGAGAGATGCCTAGAACAGAGTCATGTTCAGTAAGTGCATCTTCTCCCCTTCCTTTCCTGTGTGGGTGAAGATTAGCACCTCAGCCCTGGCGGGCAGTGTCTGAGAACTCGGCGTGAGACGGGGAGGAGGTACAGGCTAGGAGCCAGGGTGAGCTGCTGTAAGGACAGTCCCCCAAGCACAGGGGAACAAAGCAGAAGGCTCTTTCTCTCCTGTGGATCTCCAAGTTAGGAAGTGGCCTGGGGCAGGATTTGACTCCATGAAGTGGGTCAGGGACTGTGGTGGACTGATACGGTCAACTTGAGCAGGAACGCCCAGCTGGACCGAGCTGGTGTGGGCCTGGGCGCAGAAGATCCACCTGAGGATTGTTGCCGACACAGCATAAAGGAGAACGGGAGCAGAAGATAGTTGTTGGCTGTTTCCCAGGAGAAGTTCTGTTGTGGCTGGTTCTGCTGACTGAGACTCGGCTGTTCTCATTGAAGAAGGAGCTCGAGGCCTTGCTGTCGTCGAGGATGGCTGCTGTTGCTTCGAAGGAGCTCTGGTTGTCATCTCTGCTGCGAGCATCGTATCCTGGCTCCAGCCATCATGTGCAGACACGGACGTACAATGGGACAATGCTGTGGGCTCCCGGCCCTCGATTGGATCTTTTGGGTCTCCAGTGCCTAGATAGACATTCGGCACTCTTCCTACATTTGGCTAATGTGTGAATGTTGTAACTTGTTAATATCCTGTATTAAATCTGCTCTCTTGCAAACCATTGGCTCTAGAAAGGCGCCTAATACAGGGACTCAGGTGGCTTCGAACTTGTCCTCTGTGCTCCCCAGGGTTGCAGCTGGATCTTTGCACCATGTGTATGTTCCAAAATGCAAAGAGATGGCAGGAAGATGTGAAGGGCTGGTGCATGCTGTGTCTGCCCCTGTGCTGCTCATACAGGGCCACCCTTAACTACCAGGGAGGCTGGAAAGTATAGTATCTAACTCTATGGCCATTGGATTGGTAAAAAGAACAAGGGAGGATGGATACTGGGAGATAGATAGCAGTTCTCGCTCTAGAGGGAGTGGTATAGGATCTGGAGAGGAGGAGTGAGACCACAAAGTATGGCACCCGTGGGCTCTCAGCTTCAAAGAGACGCTCAGGCTAAAGCCTGGCAAGGCCTGTGTAGACCCCTCACTCCAGAGCGGTGCCCCCTTAACAGTCTGTGCATGCGATCTAGCTGAGTGTCCTTATGTTTTCTCCAAACAGCTAAGGGAAATGATCTCAGAGAGACCCTCCCTCATTCTTTAAAAGGGAATGCTGAGTCCCAGTGTGGGGGAAGACCCTTGCTCAACAACACACAGCAAATCTGAATTGGTGGCTGTTGATAACTCACACAACCGAGTTCAAGCAGAAAATGACTTTAATGAAGGGGCGAGGGCAAGAGCAGGCATGGAGGGGACAGACACTCAGCAGCCACCGGGTCAGGGGTCACCCACTCAGGCTGCAGGGTGCTCTCCCTGGAGCCCACCTATGTGCAAAGCACTTCCAAACAAGGGGCTCCATGGGCTCAGCTCAAAAGCCAGGAGCATTTAAATCCCAGCCTGGGACTCTGGGATTCAGACCTGGAGGCCCTTTGCACTCTGCCTTTTCATCAGGAGGCCCTGGGTTGAGTCAGGCCGCACCTACTAGGCCCCACTTGCAGCATTAGAAGGAAATGGGTGGTTCTTCCCGCAGCCTGAATTTGGAGGGTGGTGAGGCAGCCTGGGGTTTGCAGCTGGCCAAAGCCCCAGGGGTTCAGGTGTCTGTCTAGACTTCTGCGTGGCACCAGGAAAACCTCATGCCTCTGATGTCCTCGGCACACGCTGGTTCCTGCTCTATGTCAGAAAAAGAGAGGAAAGACAGGAGCATCAGGACCACTGAGGACAAGATGTCGCTTTCCACCTAGAGATCAGGGAAGGCCTCACAGAAGGCCTGGCTTTGGAGCTGGCCTTGAAGAGACCTGCATTTACCAAATTGGGAAAGAGTAATCAAAGGGCTTTATTTACCTTCTGGCTGGAAGTTCTATATTTTAATATTTGCTTGAGAAACATTCACATGGCGCTTTCACATGGTGCTTTCTATGTGCCACAAAAAGTTGGAGCTCTTTCTAAACGTGGACTGCGGACATATTCATAGGGAAAGGGAAGGTATGGGAGCTGTTCATGGAGATTTGGGCCGCTTGGCCTGTGACCAGGTCCTCTGTAGAAGTCGGGTAGTTGTTCTGGTTCCCCACAGTGGTGAAGGCATGGCAGGACCATGGCTGCTTCTCTTTCCAGAGCAACAGGGAGCGTAGAAGGCTCCAGAATCCAGTCCCCAGTGTACAGGTCCCCAGGATGGTTTCTCTTTCCACCATGCCTGTGGCCTCTTCTGGCCCCACCTGCCTGACTTTTCCTGCTTTCTGTCCATTTTCTGTCTGATTTTACAACCACTTTTGAATCCTTTTTCTGTTAGGATTTACCCACATTAGGTTCTGCATTAACACCCAGAACCTTGAGTGGTTTGAAAGAAGATGGGAGGTGAGGCCTAATACACACAGTCTGAGGAATCCTTTAACCATCAGGCTGTGTTTGGAGGAATGTTCTCCTGTGGTCCAGCGGTTCTTTATCAATGATGTGCTTTCGAATCACCTGATGTATTAGCTCTTACTGCGATGGTGCTGTGTAACAAGTGACCCCTCCCAGAGCATATGACAACAAATATTTCTTTTTCTGACTACAGGTTTGAAGGGGTGACTCTGATGAACTTGAATGGTATTGGTGGAACTTGGGCCCAGACTAGGGATTGGGTTTGCCTCTGTTCTGTGCGTTTCTTGTTTTGTGACCCAGGCTGAAGTGGTGCTATCTATCTGTAGCAAAGTTTTTTGTGGGAAATAGCAAGAGTGCAAGAGGGAGGAGTAGAAATATGCAATGCATCCTGAGAGCTTGACTTGGAATTGCCACTGTACCACTTTTACCTGTATTCAGTAGAGCAAAATGAACCACATGGCCGAGTCCAACGCTGGGTTGTGGGGGAGCCTTTCTACTCACTGTGAATTCTGATAGAGACAAGGAAGAATTGTAGACAAATAATTTAGTCCACCCCACTGGAGTATTTTTTCCACAATCTGATACCTTGATTCCAAAATATCTGAGCAAAATATCTGCTTGCTGTAGAAGCTGCCCTTATGACTCTGAATGGCTCTCTCTTAGGAAAAAGACTATGTTGTGGACAAGAGCTTGGAGCAGAAGAATGACATGATCCGTAGCGGGCTTGGAAAACAACCCGGCAAAGTAGGGGGCTATGGAGGCTGGAGGGTCAGTTACCAAACTGTCACAACTGACTCTTGAACCTAGTGTCCCGGTACTTATTCCCTCGTCACAAACCACCACAAAACTCAGTGACTTAAAACAACACCTGTTTTGTGAAGTCTTGTGACTTTGGGGGTAGACTGGGCTCACTGGGATAGTTCTGCCCCTTGAGATGTCTATTAGGGCTGCAGTCTTCAGAGACTCAGTGGTGCTTGACATCAAAGATGGCGCACTGCCATGGCTGGCATTGTTGCAGATGACTGTTGGAAACTCAGCTGGGGTGGGTGACTCAGTCACGTGCGTGACTTCTCCATGAGACTTGTACTTCCAGCATGACAGCTGGGTTCTGAGGGGAAATTCTCCAGAAGGGAGCATTCTAAGAGAGAGAAAACAAAAGCTTCATGTTCTCCTATAGGCTGGACTGGGGCCCGGCACAGCCTCATCTCTCCCGTAACTATTGGTCTGTGATCTCAGGGCCAGGGCAGACACCGGGCTTCTGAGGTGGACTGATGAACCATTTACTTTAACCATTTCAATCAACTACCCCTGGGCAGTACAGCATAGAATGAGGGGATGCAGGCTTGAGAAAGATCTAGAAACAATGGACAAAACTTTCTACGTTATTGGTCATACAAGGAAAAATTAGAGATGCCCACAAAGTCTTACCCTGAGGGTCTGTCAGGATGGCCACTAGTGTTAGCTGTGGGATTCTAACCTGGAACAGGCTCACCAGGAGGTATTCAGTGTATTCCCTGGAGGGAAAGGTAATGGGTACCTTAGCCCAGGACACTTGCAGTCACCCTGGCAGGCATCAGCTAGTCATATTAATCACATTTCTCAGCAAGCACTCACTGATGAGGACACAAGACAGGTATGTGTTGATAGCAGAGGGGCAGAAAAGGAAATTCCTGGATATCCCCATGTGATGGTTGATTGATTGTGTCAACTTGTAAGAGAAGCTTAACTAAATTGGTTTAGCAATTCTACACTTGAGGGTGTAGAGGATCCACCCTAGGGCGGCCCATTCTCTAGATGGTATAAAGGGGAAATGAAGAGGGATATACCCCGCCCGGTTTCTTTGGATCAACTTCGGTTCCTTTACAGGAGCTCCAGACTTTCACTTGGATCCTTGGAACTCCAGACCTTCACCCGGATCCTTCAGACCTCCAGATCTCCGCCCGGATCCTTCGGACCTCCAGACCTCCAGCTGGGCCCTCCAGATCTCCAGACCTCCAGCTGGGCCCTCCAGATCTCCAGTGCGAGACGGACCCTCAGCATGCTTCCACGTCTGACTTGCAGGAAGCCCAAGGAAGCCAATTTGTAAGTGCTCACATATTCACGTATCTACCATTGTACCTGTTTCTCTAGTGAATACTGACTAATACACCCCAGAAGCCAGAGTAGGATGGAGTATGAAGGGGCCAGGGAGCCAACTTTGAAGAGTTAAGTTATTACAGATGTTATCAGAGTCTGACTTACTCCTCCCCCAGCACTGGCCTCCTTCTGTGGGTGTCAGTTGGTCCAGCCAGCGAGTCTAGCTGGTAACACCCCCTTCATATTTCCCTCTATTTTAGTGACCCAGCACAATTTAGTGCACGAAGTCTCACAGCTCTACTCATGGGGAGAGAATACAAAATCCATCTTCCTGGGTATCATTGAATATTGGCTTTGGAGGGCAGATGCGGCTTCATGTATGACAAGTGTTCTTCTTTTCTTTCTTCACTAAAGTAATTTTTTCTTCTGGCTCCCTCACCAAGCTGGCTTTACTTCTGATCTGGGACTGCCGGTCCCAACATCACCAGTGTTTTAGGACTGAGGATGGTTGCTAACTTGTTCCTTCAATTGTTTGGTCCCTCCTTCTTGTACCTGGATAAAAAGGAAGAAGTGTGCAGGCAGACACTGAGTCCCAGGGCCACCACTGGTTTATCTTGTGCCAGGATCACAAGATAAATCATGTGATCTTTGGCAAGCTGTGCCACAGTCTTGAGACTTACTTTCCCCATCCACACAGTGGGACTAATATTTCTCTTACAGACTCTGAGTTCTGTGCACTGGAAAGGTCTAGTTACGCAGATAGTCTACCTTCCCCGTGTAGGACAATGCTCCCTTTTCCACTCTGTCTTTTGCTGCACTTGCTCCTTGCCATCCTGTTCTGTGGCTGAGGGAGAACTGCCAATCAATTCCATCTGGTCACAGATTGGGCATCTCTCAAGTTGGGCCAATCAAATTCCTGTAGCGATTAGTCCAGGAATGAGCACATGATGCAAGCTAGACCAATCAGAATCTGGGATTTTTCTCACCTGAGCTGGGAAGAATAGATCTCTTTCTCATTCTCAACACAGAACTGTTAGGTTATAAGTCTGAACCTGTCCATACCCCGTGCTCCCACACCTGGGTCATGCAAGCCCATGATCCCTTTTTGGTTGGATTAGTCTTTGTTCATTTTGGTCGCTGGAACTTATAACCAAAAAGTCCTGAAGAAAACATTACTCCTTGATGCTTAATAATAATCGTAATAATAACACCTACTTTTAATGCATGCCTGCTATTGGCCAGGCTTTATATCAAGCACTTGCATACCTTAACTCATGATTTATCTGGATCTGTGTTATTTGTGTGTGTGTGGCGGCCTCCCCCAGGCACTTAATCTCCTCCCAGTTGGTGCCTGTACTAAATACCTGGCAGCCTCATGACACCCCTGGATGGGTCACCTGAGACTTAGCATGTGGCATCTGTTCCAAGGTGAATGGGGTGCTCAGTGCAGACATGGGGGTATAGTCATAGAGTTGGTCCTGAGACTGATCTTTGGAGCGTGGCCACATAAAAGTGAGAAGTGTTCCTGTGCATCGTGCAAAACACTGAAATCATCCCATAGATGAAGGGAGGGAGGGAGGGTAGCTGCTGGCCGGGGTTGCCCAGCTGCAGAGTGGGGAATTCACAGCCACTTCGCCTGAAATCCCAATCCTATCACTTGGTTCATGTCCTGGCAGTAATAACTCTGAGGATTGTGGCACAATCCCCCTTTACAGATGAAAAAACTGCAGGCAGATGGAGGAGGCAGGAAGTGCTCAGCTATGCAGGGAAGGCAGAAGGTCTGGGCAGAGACAGAACGTGATTCTTCACCAGGAGTGAGACCTGTGCTGGGAAGCCGGCTCTCAGGGGAAGCACCCGCCTCTGCATTCCTGGGCTAAGCCCTAGGGCTTTATATACCTTGATGAGTGGTTAATTTGTTGCAATTTGTCTCTTCTACCACAGGGCTGGCATTCACAGCTGTACAGGTTACGTACTGCACTACTCCAGGAGTTGCGTGGCATAAATCTGCTTGGGTAATTTGTCTTGTGTAGTGGTGGCCACAAGTAAGGGCTCGGCTGGCAAGCAGTGGGGTTCAAATCTAGTCTCTGCTACGTTGCGGAGAAACACTGTTATTCTTCTTGGGCCTATTTCCTCATCTATAAAGTGGGGATGGTGATCGCTACCAAACGATCAAACCATGAACAGCCCCTCCCACGGAGCCTAGTTCCTCAAGCTTCACCTCCCCATCTGGACTTAAGGGCCAGCAGCAATCCTGCCGAATGGGTGCCTGCCTCTTTGCTGCCCGCTCTGTCCTGCAAGTGGCAGGGCCCAGGCACCTATCTGGATAGGAAGGGTCTTTGGGCGCAGTAGGCAGCCTGGGCCCTGGTCTGATTCACCTGCCTCCCACCACTTGGCTAGCATTGTGCCTTACCTTTCTTCAATTAGTTGCCAAAACTTTAAAATTTGCATATTACACTTAGAAACCCAGATTTCCAGCTACAAAATCTAGTAACTGAGGGACCCCGGCTGGTGGTGAGCAGCTGCTGTCCATTTATGCTGGGCATATGCCATTCAGCCTGCCACCCAATCTGTCTGGCCCAAGTCCCTTTTCTGGGGTTAACCAGAGACCCTTGGCACCATGGGGCTCCTGGACTGACCGACTGACCTCTTAACTATCGGTCTAGCAAACTGGGAGCGAGCAAAGTCTCACATCTTATAGAAGGTGTCTGTCGCCAGGGAAAATCCACGAGGCTGCTCTCCAGTGGTGCCCAGGCTCTCTACCAAGCCCCCTGTGTGCCATCTACTGACTTTCTCTCCCTCCTCCTGCCTCCATCCAGTCATGGAGGCTGCTGCCTTGCTTTGGGACGCAAACATACACACGTTATTAGAAGCCCAGATCAAAGGCGACGTCCCACGGCCGCTGCTCAATGGTCCCTTTGTGCAGACAGAAGCCTGTGAGAGAGTTAGAATCCGGGCAGGGAGGGAGGGGCTGGGAAGGGGGCATAGTACAAAGATACTTGTCACCCGGAGAAGTCCACAGATGATGATGTTAAAAGAGGCGCCAGGTGGAGGATGTACCCCAGCTCGCTGTCGGCAGATGCAAATGGAGAATTCTCAGTTCTGCTGAGAAGAAAACACTCATCCCTTGAGGCCTCAGAAGAGAAAGATGACAGCGGCTGGGCGTAGGAGCAGCAGCCGCGTGTGCCCTCTGGCCCTTGCTGGCCTGGGTGGGTGTGATGCAGGCAGAGGCTGCTTGCAGTAGCAGGGTGGCAGTGACCTTGTCTTGGGCACAGAGTCAGAAGAAACAAAACAATTTCAGTATGGGGGGTGATGGGGAAGGCTAGATGATGCCTCGGGGCTTGGGGGTCACCTCTGGTGAGATGGGTCTGCTCCTTTAGCCATTCAGACCTACAGCAAACATTTCTAAAGCCCCTACTGTGTGCCAGGAATGGTGGGGGGCAAGGCAGGCACAAGGGGGATTAGCTGGGGGTCAGGCCCACAGTGGAGGGACAATGCCAGCTGTAACTGCTGCATCAGAGACCTGGCATCGCAGGCTACTGTCCTGGCTGGATGCCCCGAGCAGGTCACACGCGTTGTCTCCTTATCTCCAGGGCCAGCAGGAACAAAGACATGCTTTGAGAGTTTAGGGGCAAAGCCAGGAACCTGCCTGCCAGGGGCTGGAGAGGAGGGGTGGTGAGCTGGTATGGGAAGGGGGTTCTCCAGGAGGGGACCATGAAGACCGAACAGAGGTCAAGAGGCCACTGTGGCGCTGGGACGTGGAGGAGGCAGGCAGAACTGACGACCCAGGGGTGGTGATCTCTAGACTTGGCAGCCGTGGGGCTCTGCCCTGGACCTTCTGTGCTGGCTACACTCACTCCCTTGGGACCTCCTCTAGCATGGTGCTTTAAATTCCATCTCTGCTCATGACACCTGCTGGCAGCTGGCAGCTTGCACATGAACGCTGCAGATCCAGCTGCCTGCCCATTTGCTCCTGCTGTCAGATACTCAGTAGGGTCCAACAGGGCTTCATCGTCCCTGCCCTGCAGACCAGCTCCCCCCACAGGCTTCCTCTGCTGTTAGTGGCAGCCCCAGCCTTCCAGTTGCTCAGTCTCCAACCTTAGCCCTTCTCTTTTCCCATATAGTAGCTAATGTCGTCACCTCTAAATTCCAGATGCATTTGGCACCCAACTTCTTCCACCTGCTCCACTGCTCTCACCCTGGTCTAAGCACTGTCATCCCAAGCTGACCTCCCACCATCACCTCGCCCCTCAACCCGACTCTGTTCTTAACACAGTGGCCCACTTGCTCCAGTGCCCAGCCCAACTCCCTGCCAGTGGCTCTGTCTTACTCCAGTAAAGCTAAAGCCTTTGCCAAGGCTTATAAGGGTCCCATGACCTGGCTGTCACCTTCAGTCTCATTTTCTCCCCCAAATCCCAACTCTTTACTCTCTCTGCTTCAGAGATGGTGGCTTCTGTGTGTCCCCGCCACAGGGCCCTTGCACCGCCATTCTCTCTGCCTGGATGGCTGTCCCCTGACATCCTTATGACTCCCTTCCTTGTTTTCATGTCTTTGCAATAGGGTTGCCCTCTCCAGCCTGTCTAAAATTATAACCTCTTGTCTTGGTGTTTCTTCTTCCTCTTTTCCACTTGATTCCCCTCAATACACTATGTTGTGTTTCACTGACTTATTTATTCATTATCTGACTTCGTTCATGAAGACAGGAATTTCATCTGCTTTTGTGGACACACATGCCTGGTATACATCAGACCTCCAGGAAATCTTCATTGAATGACTTGATTAATAAAAAAGAAATACCTGTAATTCTTGGTTCTTCCACCCTGACTTCTGCCTCACCCTCAACTACCCAGGGATGCTACTTGCTCCACGTGGAGGTGAGTTCCTGGCCCCCTGAGCTGCTGAGAAGCTCACCTTCCTCCAGCCTCAAGGTGTGTATGGTCACCTCACCGAGGGGCGCGGTACAAACGCAGGCCTTCAGGCCTCGCTCAGACTACATTCTGACTCATGTGGACATTAAATTCCAAGGACCCTGCGTCTAGGCTATTCGACATCAGCCCAAACAAGGAAGACCTAGAGTCTTTCGGGGACCCAAGTTCAGGATGTCCAGGCATGATCAGGGATGAAAACAGTCTGTGTCTCCACATGGCTCAGATCTCTGGTCCTGCTGCTGCTTCTGCTCATCCGTTCACCTGGACCCCAAGCAGCTGCCCCAGCCCCTGGGACTATGCCACGCCCCATTCAAATTCCGCAAAGACATTCCGATTGGCCAGGCTCAGGAGTGAGGCACCCAATCAGCTGCGGCCCAATAGTAATGGGGTGGGGTGGTGTCATGTAATGGGAAGGAAAGAGAGGAGGAGGAGACTTAGTGGGGATTGAGCCTGTGTGAGCCAGGCAAATGATTCAGGGACTGTTTCCCTTGCTCCTCATCTGCAGCCTTCAGAAGCCCCAGGAAGCAACTCAGCCTCGTGCACAGGCACCTGCCTGGAGGCCTGGAAATGGACGAGGTGTCCTCAGGCGTGTGGAATGGGCACATGTGGATATCCTCCATAAGGGAGCGTTACGTGCAGGCCCTGTTCCCTCTGAGCACTGTTTCCTACTGCATGCTTAATCTAGCCCCGCACCAGAAGTTGGAGGGAATCTTGGAAGTCATCAGCTCCAGCAGGTTCCAAACTGTTTCTATGAACTTCCTCCACAGGTTCCTGGGCTGGTGAGTTCAAGAAATCCTGCTTATGGTGTCTACCTCCTAGAGAAGAGGAAAGCTGTGTGCTCACTGAAGGCTCTGACAAGTCCTGAGGGAAAAGAACTCATCTCTCTTTGGCTAAGCCAAGGTGCTCAGAGTTTCTCCTAGCGCCCTTTCTTTCCTATAATAGCATCTCAACAAAACAGTGTTTGGTGGAACCCATTTTGAGAAATGCCCATCGACCCCACACTTCCTTTGATGCCGTGGATGGACAGCCTGGGTGTGAGGTCAGGCCTAAAATGGCTGCATGTAACTGAAAAGCAAAGGCTTAGAAAGCCGGGATTTCTTTTTCTCTTTTGTACAAGAAGCCTGGAAATAGAAAGACAGGAATGACAATGAGGCTTCTCAGGTGAACCAGGGAAGCCTGTGTTCCAAGCTCACCAAAACGCCCTCCACCCGGGAGAGGCCAAATTAGCAAGACCCTGTCTCAAAAATAAAAAATAAAAAGGGCCGGGGATGTAGCTCAGCTCCAAGGCTCCTAGTTCAATCCTCAGTATTGTAAGGCAAAAAAAATTCAGTTCAATTCAACCAGTATTTGGAGGAGCCTCAAGTACGTATCCTGTGGGGCCTCTTTCCTTTATATCCAAATGGAGCGGCAGGGGCACCCCATCCCTTGCTCTAGGGGAAGCCCAGCATCCCGTGTCAACTCCACGGACCAATGCTGGGGCCGGTGATGCTCTTGGCTGCTTCTGGCTTCCACCCTTTCTCCCGCTGCCCAGCTCCACTCTGAAGATCGTCCACGGCCTGGAGTCCCCCGGACTACCTGCGCTGGGCCTTCTCTCCGATGCCTTCTTTCTGAACGGCACCACTAACTCAGGAATGAAGAGGCTGAGGAGCAGTGGGGGGAGATTGCAGCACAGAGCTGAGCAGGTGACTGCTGCCAACCGAACTGTACCTCCCCGCCGTGAACATTACTTGGCTGCTCCTCCCTCACTGGAAGCACCCTGTCTACCACCCTGAGGCATATTACTCTCTTCTTATTCCTCGGGTTGCCTTGAGACGTTCCTTTTCTCCTCCCTGGTTGCTACCTCCAAAATCTGCTTTCTCCTGCAGGATGTTTAACCCTCTTTCCCTGTCCAAACTGGGCTCTGGACCCCTTAGCAATGCCTGTGAAATGAAGCAACTCCGGGAACGTATGAGGAATCATGGAGCCTCGGGAATTAGTTTCTTCCTTGGTACTTTCTTTTTTTCATCCTGTACTGGGAATTGAACCCAGTGCTACACACTATACCCTGTATATGGCTATACCCCCAGCCATGTAACAGATTTTTTTTTTTTTTGAGACAGGATCTTGCTAAATTGCTAAGTTGCCAAGGCTGGGCTTGAACTTGCCATCCTCCTGCCTCAGCCTTGCTGGGATCTACCGTCTTAGTGACCATAACACAGCCTGGGCATAATTACTCTCTTTCCATTCAGATCCCTACGATGGGCTGTGCTGTGCTGGGCACTGAATCTGGGGATGCAAGGTAGGCAAGACCCCGGCCTCAAGGGCAGTCTTCAGGAGGAACACTTGGGCTCCTTATTTAAAAATGAGGAGTGCTAAGTGGGTACAGGGAGAGCAAGGGATGCTCTGGGTATTGAGTGTGGAAAAGAGCCAAGGAAGGCTTCCTCTAGAAAGTGGTGTCTAAAGGGAGTCAGATCAGATGGCTTAACTTGGGGTGGGGACAGTCAACCAGGGCGATGTGCTTTAAAAAAAAATTTTCCCAGCTCTGTGTTTGACAGATTTCACCTCAACCAGCCTTGCTAAATCTCCAGCCCCATGCAACCCGTTTGTTATAATCTCTCTCTCTTATCTCTCCCTTGCCTTCCTCTCTCATTCTCCTCCCCCAAAGGATGGGAAATCTTCAAAGAAAAAGATGTGTCACTGAAAGTATACAGCCCAAGAAATGGGCCAGATAAATTATTAAAACACATAAAAAGGCAGTGAGTCGTGGGGCCGGCGGTCCTCAAGGTGGACTAGCTGCCCCAGTGGGATCTGCGCTGGTGGTCTCTGAAGGGTCCCTCCTCAGAGTCTGGACGGCCTAACGTTTCCCCACCTCTGTGGATTCTCACCCAGGGGCAGGTGTGGTCGTGTCACATCCCATAGCAGCAAGATCCCAGGCGCCAGCCCCAAGGTGGAGGGGCCGCTGTGTCTGGACATTTGGGATCTGCTTCCCTAAGATTCAAGCTGGTAACTGCAGAGTTTTAGTTCTTGCTTTTATCTCTTTTTGAACTGTAAAAAGAAATTCCCAAGGGGAAGAGGGGATACTGTTTTCTCACGAAAGAAGAAAGCCATGACCGGTTTAAGGAAGTAACCAACTGTCTAAGCGTTGTGAGAAAGAAGCGCTCAGTGGTGTGCTTTGATTTCAGTGCACCCCGGCACCGGCAGGGCGTGGGGATGAGAAAGGCAGCACCCCCAAGTGAATTCCATTTCCATTTGACGGGGTCTGGAGGAAGCGTCCACTCTGATTCAGGGACTCAAGACCCCACCTTGTTCTAAGCCTGGCCAGTTGTTCGGCTCTATCCTTTCAATGTCCTACAGCCCAGGGGGTCTGCTATCTGGGGCTAAATGACACTGTTGGGGAAGGGGGAGGCTGTCCCCTGCATTCTAGGATGACACGCCCCCAGACATTGCCAAATGTCTCCGGTGAGGCAAAGTTGCCACACTATTTAGCCATTCATTATAGTGATTATTCATGCCCACCTTCTACCCTACGAGAGGAGAGTGGCGACTAAATGGTAATTGTCCATTTTGTTCTCTGGTAAGTATTTTAAAGACAATGCTTGCCACTTGGCACTTAGTGTGTATTTCTGGATGGAGTCTTTCTGGACAGGGTCTGGGGAGAATGTGTCAGGGCAGCCTGCTCTAGTGAAGATGAGCAGAACAGTGCAATCAACAGACTTGGGTCAGGGTACTAACTGGGTCACGGACTAGCCGTGTGACCTTGGGCGAGTGACATCGCCTCGCTGAGCCTAGTAGGTCCCCTCCTTTTCCACAAATGTGCATCATAGAGTGGTTACGAGGGCGGTAAAAACATTGGACAATGACAGGCATAGAGTAGGTGCTGGATAAAGAACTACTGACCATCGTGTTAATCAGTATACTTGCTTGTAAGAATAGCCTTCATTTCCTCCAAACAAGGGTGGGGGGGGCGGACTGGGGGTTGAAGTGGTGCAGCAGGGGTGGGGGTGGAAAACTTGAACTCTGGATGGAAGACACTGCATGATAAAAAGACTTATAGCTCTGGGGGCGCCACACTGTTCTCAATATCCTTTCTTTTTTTCATTTTTGGTACCGAGTCTTACTAAGTTGCCCAGGCTGGGCTCAAACCTGCCATCCTCCTGCCTCAGTCTCCCAGAGTGCTGGGACTACAAGCTGAGACACGTGGATGCTCAGAGCTGTGCTGCTCAATACAGTAGCCACTTGCTACATGCTAAGGATCTCTTGCAACGTGGCTGGTCAGGGTTGAGATGCGTTTTGAGTGTAAACACACACCGGCTTTTAAAGACAGTGCAAAACAAAGAATATAACATCTCATATGTGTAAATGATATTTTTGACATATAGGGTCAAATAACATATTAGTATTAATTTCACCTATTTTTTTACGTTAAAAATGTGGCTACTAGAAAATCTAAAATTACACCTGCGGACACATGATATTTCTACTGGACGGTGGTGCTCTAGGGACAGGCAAAAAAGGCAGAATGGAGATTCCATTTTACAGAACATGAAACTAAGGCTCACGTAGAGTAGTTTGCCCAGAGGGCACTGTGCACTGAGCTTGGGTTTTTTGTTTTTTTCCCACGTCCAGGCTGCCCGATGGCAGGAGGAGCTTAACACAGGCCCACCGTGTCCCCAGCAGAGCACGCATTCTCTCTAAGAACACAAAGGTGGGGTGGAACCCCTTGATGTCGCCCTCCTCTCCGCAGAGACCTCCCCAGACAAAACAAACAAGCCCTTGGGTCTGGTGAACTGCAGCGGAGAGCGGAAACCAAGAAAGATCAAAGACCCAGCGGTTACCCCCTTCCGGGCCGCGCAGCTTGGCAGTGCGCCCCGACCCCAGGCGGGCACCCACGGGCCCCTGGACGAGGAGATCTGAGCGATCGGCTGACAACTCGGGGCTGCAGGACACTTGTCGACTCCAGGAGCGGGCTGCACCCACACTGGCCCGAGACGGGGGTTTCTCCAGGACTATAATAAAAAAACTAGAGGGTCGGAGGAGGGACAAGGGCGGGAAGTAAAGGAACGTTTTCTGCTGGAGGCAGGTTGTGGGAAGACTGGGAAGAGAGACCGCGGCAGGAGCGCAGCAGACTCTTGCACGAGGGCCGCTGGAGTCGCCTCGCCCTACCTCAGTTTCTCTACCTGTAAATTAGAGAAGCTGAGCCCTGCTCTGCCCGCTTCGAGCGATAAAGCGGAAGGGTAGCACCATACCGTTAAGGAGGGGAGCGGCTCTCCTGCTGCCCGGAGGCTCAGCCCCCGGCCCCCACCCGGGCCCTGGAGGTCGTTCGCTGCCGGGTGCCGCTAGGGCCCCTCCCGCGCCGCGCTGCGTCCCGCCCCCGGTCGCAGGCCCCTCCCGGGCCTCAGCCCCGCCCCGCCCCCTCCCCCCCGCCGCGGCCCGCCTCGCCTTTGATGCGCCGCGCCCGGCCAATGGGCGCGCGGGGAGGCGCGGGGCCGCGGCGGCGGGCTGGGGGCTCGGCGCGCCCGGGCGTCAGTCTGGCCGCGGCGACGGCGGCAGGAGCGCGTCCCGGCGCCGCCTCGGGCTCGCTGGGCTCCCGGCTGCTCCGGGAGGAGGAGAGCGAGGCGAGGCGCAGGGCCCGCGGGCCGGGCGCATGGCTTAGGGGCGCCCCCGCCCGCCGCGCCCCCAGCATGGGGAAACTTCACTCCAAGCCGGGTCAGTGCCC